>CAJQUW010004775.1:0-600000 GCA_907163375.1 Prostheceraeus crozeri | reverse complement strand
GGAGTTCTGTCTGATGTCCGCTTACTCGGTGGGAACTGTCATTGGTTTTATTGGAAAGATTCCTTGAAATGGTTTGTTAAAACATTTGTTAAAATGTTTGTCATTGGTTTGTTAAAAGTCTTTCATTGTTTGAACGCATATTTCTACGGCCTTTGACATGCCAAAGTTTTCTATTGAGCTAATGCGTCTTGCAGTGTCTTCGTTTCCAAAAGGGAAATGCTGTTTAGTTTTCGTGAGTTTGTAGGCTTGTTAAACTAGATACGTGCTTACTGTTTATGACTGGATTGTGAACGGCAGATGCTTGATCGTATGCATTATCTCATGCCCGTTATCTTCTACAGTTATAAAAGGTACATTTAGCTTAATCCTAGTAAATGGGGGATGGGATGCTACGTGGAGTCTGATGGTATACCCGTGCATTTATCAGCAGCTGCTTCTGATAAAGACAGATTATCATGAAAGAGGCGTCAATATTTGAAGCTGTTGAATCTGTAAAGAGGAAACATGAGGCATTAGACGAGTGAAGAATCTCATTGCATGAAAGGGATAAAAATTGAGTATGACAGGAAGCCATAAAAAAAGGCGATTTGATCGGAGTTAGCCAAGCAAATGAATTGTTGGACAATACTCAAAGTAAAGTGAAGTTCGGCACACAGAAGCATTCGAGTGATGAATGAAAAAAGAAAGCGTATCACACATTGTTAAAAGTGGCCAAAAAGCTGAAGACTTCCTAAGAACTTGATATTTTGTTGTATCACCCTGCCACCCATGCTTCACCTAGATTTCTCGCATGCTCAACTCTAGTATAACATGAGTTGTCATCTTATTTTCGTTGTAGATGATGACATGACGGACAGTGATCGAGAGAATAAATTTTCTGACTACTACAGTTAAATTTGACATATGCGCGCATAAGTGAATTAATACCATCTTTGGTATTAATGGGCCATCTCCTCCCCCAGGTTTTCAAATTTGTCTAGCATCTGCAAAAATGTATCAATCGCCACCAAACTTCAGGTACACGTAATTAGGCATATTTTCTACCCACATATAAAATTTCACGCAGATCGGACAAGTACTTTTTGCATTAGAGACGATGACGTGAAGTGTAGCGATGTCAGCTGCTTGATTTGACTTCGTCTGTTCGACGGAGTGCTTGACGTCTCTTCGTCTGTCGGTTCGACGCATTATTGCTACTCGTGTGTGCATTGTTCTCTCTCCCACTTTGTCTCATCCACTGTTATCTGAAATCTTCCCACGACCACTACCTTGCCACACCTTTATTAAGTTGAAAATGTTAGTGTAAGGGATATGGCTTGGTCATTATCATTTCAGGAGTTGTCGGGAAATGACTTTGTTAACTTCAAGTGCTTTCTGCTCAGACGATGAGGTCAGAAGAAATCAGATCAAGCTGCAGCAACGCTTCACTTCGAGTTGTCGCCCCTAATTCAGAACTTGTCCAATTTGGACAAGTTTTGGTATGTCGATAGAAAATATCCTCACTCATATGCACTTAAAGGTTTGTAACGATAGATTCATTTCTACGGATTTTACACAAATTTGAAAACGTGGGGGGCCGGGGGGTAGCCCATAGGTACTTAATCTTTTGTAATGAATATATATTCCTTCATACGTTCGTGTCCTTTTACCGATACCAAAATTACAATAACAACAGATGAATCTACTTCAGACCATAAACTGATTACAAAACGGAACTCATGTTGAAGCGTCTAAGGGAAAATGCGACTTTATTGTTTTCCGATGAATATCGATATTTATCTGTAAGGCGAATTGGTACTTGTGGGTTATCTCTCCCTCCCACGTTTTCAAATTTGTCTACAATCCGTAGAAATGAATCAATCATCACAAAACTTCAAAGACGTGTTTGAGTATATTTTCTACCTACATGCAGAATTTTATGCAAATCTGAAAAGTTCTTTTTGAATTAGAGACGATGACGTACGTGGAGTGTAGCGATGTCAGCAACTTGATCTAACTTCGCCTGACCTCATCGTCTGAGTAGATAGCACTAGGTCAACAAAGTCATGTCGCGACAACGTTGCAGTAGAAGTGATGATGACCCGGACCGCATCCTTTCCATTGGTGTGCTTAATTTAAGAAATGTGTGGTGGGGTTGAGGTCGTGGGAAGATTTCAAATAGTAATGGATGAGACGGAGACGGAAAGAGAACAATGCACACACGAGTAACAGTAATGCGTCGAACAGACAAAGTCAGATCAAGCTGCTGACATCGCTACACTTCACGTCATCGTCTCTAATTCAAAAATATACTTGTCGAATCTGCATATTTTTTGTATGTGGGTAGAAAATATTCAAATACGTGTATCTGAAGTTTTGCGACGGCTGATTCATTTTTACGGATTTTAGACATTTGAAAACGTGGGGTGAATAACCCATAAGTACCGGCGAATTCATCGAATTCCCTTGATAATTGATATTATCAATACTAAATGCATGGGCTGTTACTTTTCTTTGTTGCTTTTCTACTGTATTTACTGGAAAAATTTCTGTCGGTTTTTCTTATCCCGATGTTTCAATCATGGTTTCAATACTCGACTGCGCTAACCACTTTTGATACAAACGCGGAATAATGATGTTCGAATGACGATTTAAAGCGGAAAAGCACGGTCAAGTGCTGCTAAGTAGCTAAACTTCATTTCATTTTGTTACGGGTGTACACAGCTCAAAATGGTTGGCGAAATTCATGGCTTGGCAGATACAGACGCCCAAGTCATGGTAATTTCTCTGCATGAATTTCGACACCGCTGGCACGCACACATCACGCATCTGGTAACAGACGCGCGCCGGTAACACACACTGATAGTGCAACAATATGTTAGTAACTCGTTGCAAGCATCAAGGGAACCGGTATGCATCAGTTCCAACACACACGCGCGCGTGCGTTCATGCGCAGGTTTGGCAGTCTTATTCATCGAATAGCTTCTCATTGCAGTAACCCAAGACAATAAGACTCCTTTAACAGATGTGGATCAGCCACTTATCTCATCGTACGATTATTGCGGAAATATCCAACTGAGCGAGGTGATATGAGGTGCGCTTACAGCAAATGAGGGACTTTGTTATTTATGGAATTGCATGCCTTTTACAACAACGGCACATTGCTGTTTTTTTTTATTCTTGATCAAAACCAATCTGGCGTCAATGAGGAATCTTTTTGAGTGTTCGACAAGTGTTTCGATGTCTCAACTGATAGAACGATTTTCAAGTGCGGCCATTTGAGTATGCAGTATGATCTACACTACATCATTGTTGCAAACATTTGAACACGAAATGGATCAATTCATGGCGAGGGTATAAGTGTGTACTGTCTTCACGTAACTGGCCTGGATAACATGTAAAAAATGAATGATGTCCTCAAAGTCGAGCGCGGACTAATAATTTCAATTATTGCGTCAACTTTCAAATTGTTGCATGCTATAGCAATTGAATAAATACTTTAAAGTATACAATAAAATTTTACTCCTTAATGCTCGATGACTTTATTATTACTTAAATTACTGTGCAATGATAATAAATTCTCGTTTCGACGATCTTCACAACATCTCATAAAGTTCAATATTTAGATCTACTGATAAATTAGTTAGTAGCCACTTATCGTCGGTAAAATAAACCGATAGAAAAAGTCTTTTGTTAAACTGAAATTTTATCATTAAATTGCGTGGTGCCATCAGTCTCTATTGTAAAAGGCCTTTCGGTCCGCTCTAGTTTCCCTATTAAACCTCTGCTTGAATGTCATTATCGCACTACTTACAAAACAGTAGTAACATTAGTGTGATCGTTACTGACAAAGGGCCTTAAATCAACATGCTTTGGACATGATTGATGCTTCCTTTTAACATGGTGCTGGTATGGCTTTAGTATGTAAACCATGCCACATTTTAAATAACATACGAAAAGCATACAAATATATACCAAGAGAATACAGAAACATACCAAACAAGTACTTTGGTATGCGTCCTTCGTATGTGATTGGTATTGAGCGATTTACAGTGACAGCATCAGAGCAGCTATTTCTGATCATAACTCTCTCTCCTTCGAAGACAAGATAAGATCATCATATTACAAAAACGACATTTCTTGGATCATTTCCCACTCAAAAATTGATATATCTCCTTTCATTTATAAATTGTTAGAAAACTGCCAACCGACTTCTTCCACAGTTGAAAGAGGTTTCTCAATCTTGAAGCACATACCTCGGGATGACGCGCATTTTCCTCCGAATAATCCGGCATATTATGTCATGTTGACCTTCAGTAACAGTTGAAGAACCTTTTCATTATTTACATTTGTTTCGTATTTGTTTCGTGAAATAAGCATCGCGTTCATTTATTGTCTTTCATAATATTTGCTTCATGAATCGTATTTGGACTATTTGCGAAAGAAACTGGGATAATTAAGAATGTCCTCTATTCATTAGAGCTATGATAAATGCACTGTTTTTATAAGGGTAAAGTATGGTTAAGATTTTCAAAAAATAAAGTTGAAATTTACGTTTATTCGGTTAAAATCATGGCCACCCTAATTATGACTGTCTAAATTAATGGGGCAAACACAAACAAGCGTGTAGCTTGAATCTCTAATGCATATCTGAAGCACAAATAATGATCCAACATTGAGTTATCAACGATTTTCAATCAGCAGGATCCCAACCCAACACAATTACAACGGACCTGATAGTCTACTTCGTTCGGCAGTAGCATGTGAAAACATCTCCAATAAGTATAGGCCTACAACGCTTTGATACGCAGCTTGATTGAATATGCTTGCCCCGTTTTTGTTGGCATCTCATCGAGTGACTCAAGACGTCTTCAGGCGATTCAACGGAGGTGTCTCAGAATCAAGGGTAATTTGTCAGTAACTGATCTCTCGTCAAGGCGAAATTCTTTTGCAACAAGACTATTTGATAATTTGGAGACTGAAGATACTATAATTGCATACTTGTCTCCTTCCACTCTTCCTTCTGGTCGAGCATCAGTGCCTTTCTGTAGGACTAGCACCCGACGCGATGCCTTTTTGCCGAACATGTGCATTATTCAGTCCCTCACTTTCTGTGACTAACGTTTGAGTACTTACTTTTCTTTCATGTACACTGTAAATCGCTCAATACCAATCACATACGAAGGACGCATACCAAAGTATTTTTTGGTATATTTCTGTATTCTCTTGGTATATATTTGTATACTTTTCGCATGTTATTTCAAATGTGGTATGCTTTACATATTAAAGCCATACCACATCAATCATGTTCAAAGCATGTTGATTTAAGGCCCTTTGTCAATAAAGATCACACTAATGTTACTACTGTTTTGTAAGTAGTGAGATAATGACATTCAAGAGTCATACTTTCAATAATGAATTTGATTTTAATGCACGTAAGTCTAAGGCATTTCATGAATAATCAATAAGTATTCAACCATCAAAAAATTATGCATTATGTAATTTTGAAATAAGGCATATTATCAATCCGAAATAGAAACACATTATAATTATTGAACGCAAAAATAGTTATGTTCGAGATACATAAGTCAACATGATTGCACGAAAGACATCATTTGAATGAACTGATGTTCATCATCTTGGCTCATGAGGTACAGCTAACTAAACGTTCTGTTAATGTTGCTAGAAAAGTAGCAACGACGACTACCTGTGGAGCATGTAATTCACAATTAATCTAATCTGGTTAATTATGACTCTATCAAACAAAAAATATTCGCGACTGGCATTACTGAAAAAAGTTATTTCATAGCAGTATGTAATACACTTTTTTTTTGATATGTGACATAAAGCTGCAAATACCAAATATATACCAGAGGCATACGAATAAGGATGAATTTCCATCGGGTCTCGCATATAAAACATACCAACAACTCGTATTTCAGTGTAAAACAGACAATCACAGATAGAGTAGTTCGTATCGCTACATGCCAATCACATACGAAAGTAAGTGAGATTTCGCATGAAAAACATGCCAGATATCTGTAAACATGCGAGAATCTCGTATCAGATGTTAGTTTCAAATTGTATGCGATTTTGGTATATGTTTGTATGTAATTTTCGTATCCAGCGATTTACAGTGTAGCTTGCTTTGAACTTTATGTAGAATGTATACATTCTTGATTCACATTATTGATTCAATAAACGTATCTCTCTCTCTCATCAGAATATTTGCGTGTTTTGTTTTTGACGAACTAGTCCAATTCATTCAATGTTCGAAATATTTTGTTGACATTTTTCCTAGGTTGCTTCTAATTGTGCACAGGTTATTTCCTTAGCCTTCGCATGAGAAAACAGCGTCAATTCCATAAAGCGCACCTTGATTTATCAAAGCAAAAATATCATGCTTCGAAAATGATGATGATATTAATATCATTGCAAAATCATCTTCTTTAAAACTAAAGACAAAACTATAATGCAAATAAACCTCATGAAATTGCAGCATCTTCAATACAAATCATTAATTACATAAATCTCTACAATAGTAGTTCGAAGCACTTGTGCACATGTATGGTATGACTACTCAACCTCGTAATCGAGAACCGGAAAACAGCTCTTGTTGTAAACGCTGTGATGCAGCAGCAGCGAATTTTTCCTAGGGGGGTCCGACAAATTTTCAGATAAAATATCGTTAAAAATCAATCCATGATATATTATGAAATCTTACGTAATTGCTTTCCAGTATTGACTTGTTTATCAGGCAGAGCCACATAGTTCATTGATATACATAAATACCCCTTATTGTCTCTGCAATTTCCCACTTTACGCGATAGGCATGCATGCTGTATTAAAAGAGAAAACATTAATTCCGTCATGAATGCTGTGTATTTCAGTCCCTTGGGGGAAATCTTACCCAAACGCCCTTATGGTCCAAAAATGTGTGACCGGTTGACTTTGAAGATAAACTCCTTACATACTTCCTCCTATTCTAAGGTCCACGCTAACTCTTTATGAATGTACAAGACTGCCAAGTGATTGAGTCGTTGAGCGAAGCCAAGTCAAGAGGCGGCACAAGCTGGAAAAGCTGCGCTCTGCAGATGCGGTTGTAGGAGGAACAACGGTAATTAGACGAACAAATATCTCTAAACTTTCATATCTCCAAACTTTCATTGTTCAAAATTTCTAGAATGCATGCAAATGTTATGGAGCACTAGGAAAATTCTAGTGCTGGTGCTAAAGAATTTCAGATAGACTTGCCTAGGCCTCCTCATTGACATTGAGCAGAAAGATAACAGAATAAATCAATTTATTATTATCTGAATTAAACAGTGAAATATCAATTTGATCGAAATTCACATGTTTCGGTGCAAGAGCACGACAATTGGCACAAATAGAAGAATCAGTGCACCGCGCACAGCCCCAATTTTTGTAGAAGTCCCCTACTTTGATGTCTCTTTAAATTCAGAATCATGCAACTGAAATATGTATGTAAAGGGTTTCTGATGTCCAAAAGTCGTAAGCATTCATTTAGGACATTTACATTACTGACATTTCGTCTCAGTTAGTCTGCCAATACCAGCTTATAGTGCGTTTTGAAAACAGAATGTAAATAGAAGAATTGAGTATGCCTATTAAGTTACATCCTCAGCTGAAAATGAGAATATACCTGAATATTCAATCATTTTTCATGATTATCAAAATATTATTCATTGCACACATGTATCTCAGATTTACTCCATGCATGGCTGCCTATTGAATGGGGGAGCTATGTTGATGTGAAGTACGTCTCGTAATGATTCCCGATATTGGATAAAATGACAGCTATTCGAAATGATCCCATTTTCAAACTTAGGATGAAACTATTTGCAAGTCGCTTTGAAATTTAAAGAATGTAGAAATACAGCATAATATACAATGATGATGGAATGTATGAAGAAATGGCTTCTTCATTCTTGCTGCAAAAGTAAGCGAGCGCGTTATCCAGATCCACACAGAATTCGACAAGTAACCAGAGTTGTAGAAGTGACTTCTAGAGCCAACTCCACACTCTTCTCAAACCTAATCAAAAGACCGGCCTCCGTCTCCGAGCAAAGAAGTAGAACCCTCCCTTCCCCCCGCCTACACAGCCCATTTAGGACTATGGAAATGCATTTTCCAGCCTCTACCTCAGTCAAAGAAAAACGTCAACTGAATGAGGAACAGAGTGAACTGAAAAATTCCCTCGTTCGAACGCACTGGTTGAAACCATCCACAACTAATATAAGTCGGTTTTCTGCTTCCATTAAAAATACCGATAATTTATCGTTGAGTCAGACAAACAGAGACAATAAGAGAAAAGTGTTCATCAGTTTCAAACGTCATAGGATCCATCAAAATAGCTTTTCATAGATCGTACCCGCATGATGAATATCTAATTTTTAGGCATATGCACAAATATGTATATAAAAGTATGTACATGTGAGACCAACATCCTCAAAAGTCATGGAAATTAGAGAGCATCCACAGACAAAATAGTCCTGAAAATCACGGAAATCATTGATTAAAAATCTACAGTGCATGATTTTTCATTTCGACTTTCAGTGAGACTTTCGGGGCTCGACCTCTGGACCGAAAGATCGCTAGGCCAATAAATTAACCACTGTGCCACGGAGAATATGAAATACAGGAAATTAAAATAGTGTTGCAGTCTTACAGGAAATCAAGATGCTGTTGGACTAAACACAAAATTATATGCATTCGCATCATGAAGTTGCTTTCAAAATTCGCAACTTGGTACAATATAAGCAACGAAATTCCTACTAGATCTAAAGAATCCATACCATGCAGTGATCGCCTTATATCTAATTGATAATTGAAAATTTTGCAAACAATTTATTATTGCCAAATTTTTTGGCCTGTAGCATATTTAGTGCTCTAAATACAAATAGCCATTTTTAACTGTAAATTCCAAGTCACTGATTTCGATTGATTAATGAACGTGGAAACGTGGCTAAAGGACTCAGTTCGTGACGAGTCTATATCAATTCCCAATTATCAAGTTTTGAGACTTGATCGTGATTGTAATGGAGGTGGTGTGGCCCTGTACTTCAAAGCCCACCTAAAAGTTTCTCAAATTAATCAATCTTTTCCGACCAATATCAAATGTACTACACTGTAAATCGCTCAATACCAATCACATACGAAGGATGCATACCAAAATATTTTTTTGGTATATTTCTGTATGATCTTGGTATATATTTGTATGCTTTTCGCATGTTATTTCAAGTGTGGTATGCTTTACATACTAAAGCCATACCAGCACAATGTTTAAAGAAAGCATCAATCATGTCCAAAGTATGTTGATTTAAGGACTTTTGTCAAAGATCACATTAATGTTACTACTGTTCTGTAAGTAGTTAGATAATGACATTCAAGAGTGATACCTTAAATGCTGAATTCGATTTTAATACACGTAAGTCTAAGGCATTTCATGAATAATCAATAAGTATTCAACCATCAACAATTATGCATTATGTAATTTTGAAATAAGGCATATTATCAATCCGAAGTAAAAACACATTATAATTCATTAAATGCAAAAATAGTTATGTTTGAGATATATAAGTCAACATGGTTGCTGAACAGTTATCGTTATATTGAAATGATGTTTATCAGTTTAGTTCAAGGAAATGAGCTAATTATGAGCCTTGTGAATGCTATAAGACAAGTTGCAAAGATGACATGCGGCTTTAATTCCACAATAAATCTAATCTAGTTAATTACCACACTTTCACAAAGAAATATTCACGGCTGGTATTACTGGAAAAAAGTTATTTGTAAGTAGTATGTATTATAACATATTTTTTGCCATATGACATGAAGCTATTCATACGAAAGACATACGAAACACATACCAATTTGCATCGGGTCTCGTATATAAAACATACCAAGAATTCGTATTTCAACGTAAAACAGCCAATCACAGTTAGCATAGTTCGTATCGTTTACATACCAATCACATACGAAAGTAAATGGCCATTCGTATGAAAAACATACCAGATTTCTTTATATATACCAGAATCTCGTATCAAATGTTGGTTTCAAATTGTATGTAAACTTGGTATGTGTTTGTATGTAATTTTCGTATCCAGCGATTTACAGTGTATGTTGCCAAATTGGTGATTTCGATACTCTTCTAGTTTTAGTTTATCACCCATACTGGGGATCGGTCCCCTCGCACGATATTCTCCTTGACTTTTTTCAGGATTTGATTGATAACACAACATGTAGCCATGTTTTGATTTTGGGGGATGTTAATGATCTCCGTTTGAATATAAATGATTTTTCTGAGTATAATGGTCTGACACAAATTGTACAACATGCTACGAGAGGCCGTAATATTTTAGACATTGTTCTCAATAATCATGCTTTGAAGTTTGAAACTCCGACTTGTATAGCTCCTCTCGGTCGTTCTGACCACAAAGGGATTTATATTAAAAGCTCTGTTCCATCCCCCAATGTTTCCTGTATTAAGAAAGTCCGCGCCTTCACAGCTTCCTCCTTTGCCTCGTGTTATTCCTTCCTTGGTTCTGTGAACTGGGATGACTTTCTGAGTGTCAGTGATGTAGACTTGATGGTCTACCTTTTTCAAGATATTTTATTATTCTGCTATGAACTTTACTTTCCGGAAAAATATGTTCGGATGCGCTCCTCTGAGCCACCTTGGATAAAACCCTCTCTAAAAGTTCTGTCGGACGCCAGGGATAAGGCTCTTTCCCGCGGTAACTTTTGCAAATATCTTGCTTTGCGAGAGAAGTTCAACTCCCAAATCCTCAAAGCTAAGTCTCGGCACTTTTCTCGGTTGCACTCAAGCTCTCCCTCAGAAGTCTGGAAAGCAATTAACAGCCAACTAAAATGTACTTTTGACTCTCGTCTTGATCCCTCATTAGCTTCTGAGCTTAATGACAAATTTATTGAGCACTTTGCACCTCCAGATATCCATTTATTCAACAGCTCTTCTGTCCATAGCACCCATTCATTGTCTATTCCTCATGTTTCTGAATTTACTGTTTATAACATGATTAGAAGATGTAAGTCGAATTCCACAGGACCTGATGGTATCCCACCACACTTTTTCCGTCTGTTTGCCGAGGTCTTAGCCAAGCCCCTTGCTATAAACTATAATCGTTCGCTCGAGACTGCTATCTTCCCTCAGCAATGGAAACTTGCTAACATTACGCCATTACCCAAAGTTGACGGCACTTTCCACCCAATCTCCATACTTCCATTCGCCAGCAAGGTTCTCGAAAGGCTGATACGGGACAAGGTTGTTCTACCGTCCATTTCTGTGCCTCTAAATCGTAGTCAATTCGGTTTCATTCCGAACTCCTTTAGCGGCTGTACCAATGCAGCACTTTCTATTCGGCTCCACTTACTTCAACATCTTTCCAAAAATCCCGGCAATTCAGCGAAACTACTTGCTGTGGATTTCGAAAAAGCTTTCGATTCCATAAGTCATCATATTCTCTTAAACACCTTGAAAGAACAACTTCACTGTAATTCCCACTCTGTTAGGTTTGTCCAAAGCTTCCTGTCTGATCGCTTTCAGAGAGTAACGTGTGAAAATTCCACTACGGACTGGAAGTGTATCACCAGTGGTGTCCCTCAGGGCTCTGTACTGGGCCCCCTTTTATTTGTCCTCCTGATTAATGATTTGCCCTCCTTCTCCGACACCACCGTGGTAGCCTACGCTGACGACATTACCCTTATCCATTTTATTGAAAGAGACTCAACTTCTGATTTCCAAGCTATCGTAGACTCTTTTCGTGACTGGTCTTTGAGCAAGAAACTGAACATCAATATTGATAAGACCAAGCTTCTATCAGTTCGGCGGTCTATGACTCCATCTGTTGCTCCTGTTACAATCGATGGGTTTGTTATTGATGAAGTTTGTTCTGTTAAGATCCTGGGGGTTTACTTCACGGATGATTTGAAATGGGATGTTCAATTCAACTTCTTATACAAAAAAATGTGTAGGAGTCTTTCCTGTGTAAAAAGGTTGAAAGTGAATTGTAATACCTGTAATGTTATCTGGCGAGCCTACAACGGCCTCGTAATGTGTCATTTGAATTTTTGCTGGCCAGTGATATGTGATTTGCCTATGAAATACTTCGCTAAGATCGAACGAATTGATCGCCTTGCCGCCAGATGGGCCAATATCAAAAATGTTCTTCCTCTGAGGAATAGACTGGACGAATCGTGCATCAAACTGATAACGAAAGTTTCCAAGAATATTGAAGTACACCCTCTCAGCGAATTCTTTGAAATTCGCTCTGAAACCTGTAACACCAGACATTCTAGAGCTTTACTTCCTTTACGTCGAAAATTAAGATTGTACAGTCAGTCATTTGTAAGATTTTCACCATTTTCTTGAATTGTTGCGAGTTTTGTTTTTTGTCAAATACCGCTATGTAGTATTTGAAATATAGCATTATTATCATTATTATTATTAATGTGTCAATTAGGTCAACATTTAGGTTAATTACTGCATGGCGACTGCAAAATTTCTGTACTTTTTAATGTTATACGTGTACTCCTGTGGCAACCAAAACACTCATGCAATACGAAAGATGATTGAGTCGAATGAAATATGCTGCTTAAAGCGAATATACACATAACTTAATGAACTTGATAGCTATCAAATACCATAATAGAATGTTTGAACTCAAAATGTGTGTCGAATTGTAATGATAATAAGGGCATAGGCTACCCCACTGAATTAGAAGCTATGTATTGAAAATTTTGAAAATATTGATTTGAATAATGTAAAATTCTTTGACTAATAATCCTTATACATTGCTTAATACATAACTTCTGATCCAGTGTGGACTTATCAATATTTTTCACTATTATAAATTAATTTAAGACTGCAGCATTTAGAAGTCCGAAACTCATGATAAATAGTTTTATTGCCCTGCGCTCGCTGCCTCTTTCAGGGTTGACGGCAGAATGATACAATCGTTGTCACACCATAAAATGAATACTGATCATTCCAAGACAGTCAACTGGATATTGGACTCGGAATCATGTAAAATACAACACCACGACACAAAAGTGCAAGAAGAGACCTACTACTATTCGAAACTAAGAGTAGCAAGAGAGATAATGACTGAGAAGTTTGTAGACCTAAAAGACAGAGACATACATGTACAGTGAAAGAAACCACCTTCATCGTCAATAACACAGCATCACCTCATCTGCGATCATCCCCCATTAACAAGTGGCTTCAGTGTCATCAAGCAATTTCGATCTACCCTGGATTTGAAAATCGGAGAAGCTGTCTGCATTAAACTATTCAAACCATCACTTTGTGTACAGAAGGACTTTCTTTTCAACTGTAATCTTATCCACTGACTTTAAGTCTATTTTTATATTTTTCTTTCACTGTACATGTATGTCTCTGTCTTTTAGGTCTACAAACTTCTCAGTCATTATCTCTCTTGCTACTCTTAGTTTCGAATAGTAGTAGGTCTCTTCTTGCACTTTTGTGTCGTGGTGTTGTATTTTACATGATTCCGAGTCCAATATCCAGTTGACTGTCTTGGAATGATCAGTATTCATTTTATGGTGTGACAACGATTGTATCATTCTGCCGTCAACCCTGAAAGAGGCAGCGAGCGCAGGGCAATAAAACTATTTATCATGAGTTTCGGACTTCTACATGTAATCTGGAAATGGGCATATTCAAAAGGAGTACTGCAGCATTTCGTACATTTCATGCTAAAAGAACCGCATTTTGTGAATAATGCACATTGTAGCTTGCCAATATATATCCAAAGTTCGCATTCGTTTAGTTCCAGTGACAGACAGTTCCTCTCCCTTTCTTTTCTGGCTTTCTTGAAAGCGAGCCATTGTAAAATCGAGACGAATCAGATGATAGTCGAAAGAATTTTGTAAATATAAAATATATTCCAAATGTAAATGGGTACACGGCACACGCTGAAGATTGTCAGTAATGAATTTCAAAATATATTCGAATAGCAATGCTTCACAGTTCACATACACTTCTCGCAAATCAAGGATTGAATGAAAGGTGTATGACAAAGTCCACTACGTTAATCAATCTTCCACATGTTTAATGGAATTTGGCCGGAGGGCTCACTCAATGTGTGATGCCCGCCAAATGGGATCTTGTGTCTCGCTAATGCATTGCACGGTAGGTGTTGCACATGTAACGCGTTAACACTTTAAGGCTTAATGACGATGCCAGATGTCTTGACTTATCTCATAAGACTGTCCTAGTCAATGGAATGAAATTCTTGATTAACATTGCTATTTGCATGTTCTAAGTTGAGCAAAATAAAGTGAAACGGATGAAGAATTAGTCGAAATTCCAGATATGTAGGTTTATCAAAGCACACGGTCTCCTCCGACATGATTATGCGTGTTTAACGAGGCTTTGGCGACTATGGCCGCCGCGGCCAAAAAAATGTGCGACCATGAAAGCGGCTGCGACAGCAACCGATCGACGCCATTTGTTAAGCAAACGGATGAATGTGGAAGAGGTTTCAGCAATTTATTATCTATTTGTCGCGGGAAGGGTCGCCAAGTGCGCGCTCTGTCATAAGCTGCAACGTATCTTACTGGTCGCCGTGACATCCTGGCCGCGTGTGCGTCGCTGCAAATCTTGATGGCCACCACGACCGCGTCGGCAAAGTGCGCGCGCAAGTAGACGACTTCCCATCTCGGCAACAATGACAAAGCATTCCTGCTGGCCGCTACGACTTGGTCGTCGCGACCTGGCCGCTTAGTGCGCGCACGCCCTTAGGGGACAGAATAGCTCACAGATGGATAATTTGTTTGGCAAGATGGGCAAAAATGATTTTCGTAATTTAGTGAAAGGTGACAAAGAGGCATGGAAAATCACGCCGTTCCAACAGGGGTTCGACCCCCTTGGAAAATTCTGGAGGGGGTCCGGACCTCCCTGACTCCCCTAGATGCTGCGCCCCTGGATGCAGCATTCCTTCACTTACAGATTTAGAAGAACATGTTTACTATTTATTGCACCAATGGGTAAAGACTGCATGAACATTTTACAGGAGAAATCCGCGTCCGATTCACGGGCAAGTAGCCAATCACAATGCGATTACAATATGCAAGAAAAACACAGTTGCATATTGTTGTGCTATAAAAATAAGAAACAAGGAAAACAAAGTCAGTGAACATAATGATATAATTATTTAGTCATCTATCAGCCCAGGATATTTAACGTCTCCGATTATTTAGACATTAAATCATCTCAACATTATGGTGACATGTCTATTCTCCAAATTAGTACTCTAAATTTCACGTTTATCTCATTTGAATATGCTTGAGCCTACACATGTGTGCCCCTACAAAAGTAAAATAATTATGACTGATTTACAGTATATACAATTAATTGGGCTCCTCTTTTAATTGTAAAATACTAAGTAGCAAAAAATATATAAGTTGGAACCTTATTGGGATTATGTTAAGTTTTGTTGGCCCAATCCCAAATAGGATTCCAATTCCCAACGGCGGACCTGCTTATACTTGATCGAATGCTCTTGTTTATAATGAATCTGATGGCAGCAAGCAGTGATATGAATAGGGGGAGGGGGGTCCTCTATGATATAAGGGGGGGGGGGGGGGCTGCGGGGGGGGGGGCAAAATGCAATATACTTTACCGACTTGACATGACCGGAACAAGAAAGAGATCTGCTTCTAAAGAACTATTCAGCTTTTAGACAAATATAAAAATATAAGTGAAAAAAAAAACTGATGCGTTCAAAAAAAAAAGTTAATTTCAAAAAAAAAAAGTTTTATTCTGCGACATGCGATATATGACCAGATCCATCGATCGATCTCAGTAACTGTTTCGTCTCTCAGTTCATTTGTCTCATCAATTGCAACCATCAAATAAGGGACACAGGGGACAATTTGAAATGCCAATTGCACAATTGTGTGGAATGCCATTAATGGCACTAAATGACCGCCTCGACAATAGATGAGTGCATTGAATGGTAGATGCAGCAGCTTTAATCAGGCAGCTCAGTGAGCGCATCCCAGATCCCTTCCCATCCGGTAATTCCTTGGATTCCTTGAGCGGATTCTCTTGATTTTTCTCTTGCTCTATAGCAGAACTAGCTTCAACTCTCAGATAAATTCTTAGGAAAACAATCAAACAATGTGGGAAAAGACGCCCATTTTCTTCTACAGATCTTTAAGAAAGTCACTTCAGCAGCCGCAGCATAAGTTGTAAGTTACTTCGCACTTAAAATGCGCACTGAAAATCTAATACTGTAAACTTTTACTTCATCTCTAAAGTTTCAACTTTTTTTTATAGTCTTTTGATCGTTGGCGCTTACTTCACATCAATCATCAGCTTTCAATGTGTAGAAGCTTGATCTGTTATCAACATGAAAAGAAATCACGCCATGCCAGCATTCAGCATCATTATTATTATGTAGACAGAGAATTTTTCGTTGTTGACTGAACGAAGTATTGTAGATGCAGATACAGTACAAGTCTGCTCTGCAAATGCAATGATGATGAGTATATGATTTTAGCATCATCATCTACAACCACAGCTGGACAACCAGCGATTGTCCTATCATGCAATAAGTACTTTATTTTTAAATGTTTGGTTTTGTCACCTTCCATTCTCATATATTGGCATTATCCGATGGAGAAATTCAGAAAAACAATGCTCACTCACATGATGAATGAAATGGTCACATGATGATGGAGATTTTTGATTTCTTAATAGAGGGCAAAATGGCATAATTATTACTTTAGGGGGGGGGAGGGCATGTTGCGGGGGGGGGGGGGGAATTCCCCCCCCCCAAAGCACCCCCGTAGATTCTTTACTGGCAGCAAGTTAGAAACTCAGCAAATAATTAGTTACGGAAGCAACGCGCTCGATGAATAGCAAGTCTTGTTTGACTTCGGTCAGTGATTGTGGTTGCGGATAAGCGCAGCAACAACTTAATGTAGCCACAGCTGCAGCAGTGGCGTACCGAAGGGGGGTGATGCAGGGGATGCATCCCCCCCCGAAATTCGAAACTCTAAGTGGTATGAAAAAAGGAGAAACTTAGGCATACTGAGCATGTGAAAATATCGAGTGTCGGCTTTCGTAAAAATTGATAAATCATCCTTTATTTTGAAATAAAAATACTCAATTTCAGACCAATAATACTTGATTTAGCACCTTGTAAATTTCTATAAGTTTCTATCAATTTTGACTGTTGATCAAATTTCCTCTTTCATCCTTCACGATACACATCGTCAAATATGTGAAAGTCGTTAATCCTATTCCCCTCCAAGTTCCTAGGTCGGAATTTAATGTATCTTTGATGATATTTCTTGAAAGTGGGCGAAGAATTCAGTATGCAGAGGAAGTTTTGCTTTTATTGTCGGTAAATGAAATATTCAACACCTTAGTTTATCATGATAAAGAGGTGATTCAGCGAGAATCGTTGCGACTTCCTGTTGTGATAACACATTTGGAGATACATGTATTGGGATGCAATTTCCAGCGGGTGTTTAATCCATTAACTGAAGAAATGAGGTGAGTTTGATCCGTGCGTACATGTTTTGTTTATCACCACATTTTCAATCAACATGCCTAGGCCAAGTTTCTCGCGTTTCATTTGTTCATAGAAGCATGGCTTGACTTATAAGCAATTTAGTCGTCGCTACAGACAGATTCAGTTTATCACATTGACTTGCTGCAGTTAAGTGAACATTTCTATTTGTCAAATTATATTTTAACTGAAGAGTAAGTACATGTATGCTTATGAGTGATTTGCATTTTCAGTGCAATAAAATGATGAAATCTCAATCAAGATCGGTGATGCAATATACGGTACGGAGTAACCTCCACAGCGGCAACAGAGCCCTGCCGCTGCGTCGCTTCTGGTAGCAGATTCGACGTGACAACCCTCGGCCCCGGGAATCATACCTGGGTGGTTGTCTTTGGCGGGAATGCGTTAGAGTAACGCTAACGAAGCAGTCGGAGGAAGAAAAACTCATAGGTTTGATGCATCACCGACTAGGCCAATGGCAGTAGGATGTCCCCTAGTTAAGTTGGCCACCTTAATAAATTAGTCTGACTTTTCCGCCCCTACCTTGATCGGTTGACCTGTCTGGGGGTAGTGCTGAATGCAGCGACTTCGACAGTCAAGTGAATCTAACAGGTACCCTGATCGAATCAACCATTCGAGAAGGACCGACCTGATAGATGAGACGGAAGTTAATGCTGCACTCAATTCGCCAGCAGCTCCGATCGTGAGAGGGTGGTTCCTTCTCACCTTGAGGGTAGTTAGGTTAGGAATTAAGGACCAAAATATACTTGCAAAATACACAAAAGAATCATGATCCGTTATCTAAAATGTATGAGTAAGTAGACGTATGATAATTTATCTGAACATTACCTGTAATAGGTTTATCTGATTTCTGTAGCCAAGGCGTAACCACTCTGAGGAAATGTCATTGACGGAAGAGTCGATTGCTGATTAGATAGGCCTACTAAGGAACGGTTGGATCAGATTACGTCAAAGAACCGTCAAAAGATCTTATAGAGAGAAGTGAAACAAGACGAAATGTGTTTGATTATTGTAATTCCTAAGTTTGTTAAGGTTACATAGATTTATCTTAAGATTTTGATGATTCAACGAAGCATGGAAATAATTCAAATAGGTTGATGAACTAAACATTTTGAGGAAAAAAGTCAATCACTTGAATCTGCTGGCCTACGTGAATATCAGCCATCATTATTGGCGTTAATACGATAACACGTTAGTAATACTTATAGCTCTTTTGTATTTTTTGTTTGTCGGCACTTGAATAAATTTTGTCGGCAAGCGATGCCCCCAAACTAATTTCCAATGCACAGTTGTACCACTGATTCGGTCATGATAAATGTGTAAGATGTCGACAGAGTTTGAAAACTGGCAAGACTTTTGGCGACAACAGCCATCGTCCAACCGATTGGAGCTCAGCTTGACGGAGGCGCTGAGAGAGTGTGATAAGGATCTCTATCCAAATGTACATAAACTCTTAACCATTTTTTTGGTCACCCCAGTGACAACATGTACAGCTGAGAGATCTTTCAGCCTGCTTCGCTTACTTAAAACCCATCATAGGGCAATGATGGGCCAAAGGCGTCTAAACGGACTCGCACTTCTGGCCGTTCACAAGGACATTATGCTACGATTCCGTTGTACAGGAATATGATATTTGATTTGGCTTGATTCAACAGGTAAATCACATGCAGCTAAATCGACTAGGTCTATTCATACAAGTTCTAAAATTTTTGAGGTCAGTATTCAAATATCATCCCCCCCCCGAACGAAAATCCTGGGTACGCGCCTGAGCCGCAGCATACATGTAGGATACGTATGCAGGTCAAGAACGCCTTGACCGAGTGGAGCTGCGACACGAAGATGCGGATGATTCCACTCAAGTATAGACATTTGTCATGAAAAACATGAAACGATTTTCATTTTGATGCACTGTATGCACTGCTTGCCGTAGTTTCAATGATTCATTTTATCTGCTAGCTTGGTCGCAGCAAATTGGAGATAAAGATATTTAAGCATAAAGTGCAATTAAACCAACTTGGAGGAATTCTTCAATTCTATTTATCATTTCAATTCAAACAATATAAACTTCTATGTCATGAGAATAAAACCTTTTGAATATCACGGCTATATCAAGAATTATCCGATGCATTTCCTGATGCTGAGGAAAATGTGAAAAGTTACAAAAATTAAGTAATTCAAGTTCAGGATTTAAATTCTCAATTCCCGCGACCTCAAATTTTCAGAATCTCATAGTGAATACTGTGTACCCTGCAGTTGCTCCTCTTGCTAATATATAGGCTATCTTGGCATTCCAGCGGCCGCCGATCCGCTAGAAAGATTTTTCCGCATCCAGTAACATTATCTCATCGCAGAGGGACTGCTTGGTAGCCGAGTAATGTTGATGAGATGTTGACTTTGGTGCAGCAATTTGTAGATAGCGGTGACATTGCTCTGAATCTAATTTCTACTTTTCCTGGTGTGTTCAGGTGCTTTCTTTCCTTTGCTATACTGGCCTTTGGTATTCCTTTGATAGTAAAAGAATCAATTAAAAACCTTACGTTCGTCCGACACTGACTTAGTAGTCTAGTCATTGTGATTTTCTAACATTTTTTTGCTGCACATCTAGTATGTATGTTTGTAATTTTCGTTTCCATCCATCTTTGTTCCATTCATCTAGTTTTACAGAGCTCCATCAGAACTATCATGGACGCGCACAGGCTTAGCATGATGAGAGTCACTTGTAAGCATTGGCAAAATAGAATTAATGGAGGTCTATGTAGGTCTGTTTCAAATTCTTTGGCACTTTCAGAATTTTCTTAGTACTCTGTGTGTAACTCTTTATTGCACGATGGGGGGTCATTTATCGTGTGTCGAGCAATAAATACTGTTGTTGCATACGTACAATGTAAGTAATTATTAAGTATTGAAAGTTTTCCTTCAGATGGATCCACAGGCAGAATTGCAAACTATAAACACTAATAATCCGGTCAATATAGTGTGTCTAAAAAGTTCTGTGAATTTTCTCATAGAGCAATAAAAGTTCTAGATATCACAAAAATAAATTTATTGCCCTTCAAAATAGTCCCCATCCCTCTCAACACACTGCTGACAGCCCTCAAGAAGGTTTCGGAAGCTCTCCGAAAAAGCCTCCGCGGAAATGGTCTGCAGGAGCCTCGCCACAGTTTTCTGAATGTCTTCCACGTCGTCAAAACGAGCACCCTTGAGGGAATTCTTTAGTCGAGGAAAAAGTCAGCTGGAGCCAGGTCTGATGAGTAAGGTGGATGGTCAATCGCAACAATACCATGTTGAACCAAGAATTGTCGAACACGAATCGCACTGTGAACCGATGCATTGTCGTGAAGCAGCGCCCACGATCCAGTCCTGTGCAATTCTGGTCGAACACGACGAATGTGTTGCAAAAATCGCCTCGAAACTTCTTTATAGAAGGCGGCGTTCACTGTCTGACCGAAAGGTACAAGTTCTTTGTGTATCAAATTGTCGTTGTCGAAGAAGGCTATCAGCATTGTCTTCATTTTCTACTTTTGAAGTCGACTCTTTGTGGGTCTTGACGAAGATGGAGAACACCAATCCATCGATTGGCGCTTGGTTTCCGGGTCGTATTGGTAGCACCATGATTCATCTCCAGTAACGATGGTGGTGAGAAAGGAGGGATCATGTTGACATTGGTTGATGAAATCTTTGGAGCATTCCAATCGTCTGCTTTTGCTTCACAGTCAGTCGGTGTGGCACAAAACGTGAACAAATCTTCCGCTTTCCAAGGTTTCCCCGAACGATGGTGTGGATAGTGTCTTTACTCATTCCCAACTCCTCCGCCATCAACCGAAGTGTCAGCCGCCTATCTTGATACACAATGTCTCGAACTTTTGCAATCATGACGTCAGTTCTGCTTGTCAATGGACGACCGGAGCGTCTTTCGTCCTCAACCGATTCTCTCCCGTCTTTGAATCCTTTGAACCAATCGTAAACACACTTTTTGCTAACTACTTTCTCTCCATAGGCTTCAAGTAGCATCTCATGTGCCTGCCGTCTTCTTTGACTTGAAGCAGAATTTGATGTTAAGCGTTGCTCCATTTGGACAAAGTGAGATGTTAATCGATCGCCTGCTACAGCATGATTCAAAGGGTAACGAACACTCCACATCTGATTGAACCACAGAATTAGACAGATCGTCTCTTCTTCTGTTTGACTAGAAGGGAAACATTGGAACATGTAACGCTAATGAAATGGCACAATCTGTTGACTAAATACCATAGCAATCGAACAATGAGCAACCAGTTCAACATTAATCACGCCAAATTGTGCAAAGTTTCAGTGACTGTTATCAACCGGATCATACAGCAAAGAGACACAGTCGATGTCAAGTTCTACAGAGAAGTTTGTGAACGTTTTTTCGTGCGCCTGCTAACTTTTTTAATAATAATCGCAGGGCCGAACATTATCGAGAAACCTTTTGCGCAATGATCTGAATTCATCGAATCTGAAGGAATCGAGGCGATCGGAGCATTTTGAAGGAATTCAGAGCAATCCGCAATCGACGCACGACTATTTTTCCTATCTCTGCAAGGTATTAAAAATTTCTTTTTGCCCACTTATTAAGTTCCTTCATGTGCCATGTGTTTGAATCAGTTTGCACTTCTAGCAAAGCGATACGATTAAACAATCTAATTCTGTGGATTGAACTTTTCAATGCGTCTGCAGATTTCTATGATAGTGCGCGCGCGTCATACCCTGCGCTATGTTTACCGACACCTCAGTCATAGACTTCTAAATTTCTCTGGACAGATAGGTGAGCAAAATTTATAATCATTTTCTACATGTTCAGGCCAACCAACAGTTGTGTTACAGAAGATTGAATTTTATAGCTAATCGAAGTGATAAATGACTATCTGAAATGAGCCTCTTGTGCGATTCAATCGAATGCAAATACCAAACAAATATATCGCTGGTGATTGTCAACCGAAATACAATGACAGTGTAACAACAATACATTCCTCTGCATAACAAAGAAATTTGAATTTGTAGATGCATCGAGTTAGTAGAAAGTATTGTATTCCAACTAAACATTCCATCTTGTGTAACCTAGAATTCCATGACTGTGACTTCAATGTCACCACGAAGGACATACATCATCATGACAAGCAAAGAAGAAAAATGGAAGAAATGAAAAAGCGTAATCTTAAGGATTGCCATCACAATTCCAATTTCTGCTTAGATGCTTCTCCAAACAACTACAAAGCCGCAATCTGGCATGGCCACATTTTCAAGTGTATGTCCTGGCAATGGAAACACATCCGGAGGATTTCTTGTTATGTCGATTTTGTCTAAAATCTGCGAGGAAGCCGCTCTATCTGGGTTTGTGACATCTGAAAATGATCATGGATTAAAAATTGCGATCATGAGTTGAAATCTTCCCTTCCGCGTCGTCGCATTATTGACTGTCGAAATATCTGCGAATGTTCGCATCTATCACAGAGAGAAATCCATTCCAACCAGCACGTAATGTATTTATCATTTATCACAAGTTTTCCAAAGTTGTCAATATGATGACTTTGTACAATCTCTCTGGGTGACCAGCCAGCAATAAAAATTCGAAATCAGATACAATTATTTTGCACTTCGGAATGATTGACAAAGTTGATGGTGAACTCAAAGTCAACGGGCGGAAGAGCCACCCACAGCAACGACCATTGAAAGGGAAATCCACCGATTCCCACACCACGAATGTCCTGAAATCAAGGGGATCAGGACCGTGAACTATACGGAGATCCTTCTTTGCATTTGCTTTCATGAAATAAATGATGATGGACATAATAAGCATTCCCAACCTGAGCATCCACTTCCGAGGAGGTTGAACAGACATTGAGCGATCCGACGTGTGATGGAGCTCTTCTGAGAACAATGACAAATACTTGGAAAAGAACATTCGGATTATTTTGAGTAGTGTTTTGACTGGATACGTGAAATGACAGGCAAATTATTTTATCTCCATCGTCATCGCACAGAGAGTGACAAGAAAATAAAAACGAGTTCTTAATTGAAGTTTTCCGGACTCAATCTGAAAAATGTTGATGATTAAATATCATGCAGTCAACCACAGAAGATGAAATGTATACAGGATGTAAATGTTTGCATGCAAATACTGATTTCAATATGAATCCTAATAATCGAGATGATCCCAATGGTACTTATTGCCTTTCACTTCTGAAATGTAAAAAATATGATTCCTGCTGTGAATGCACTGTCAGAAATATTAGGTTGGCAATATTCGACATCCCTGAAGCTGCAAAACTTTTGAATAAAATTTATCTTGTGGTCTTTTCCGCCAAACGATTCTGTGCTGCAACCATGCATTCTTTGTTGAAGGTATTATATGAGATCAAACTGAATAGTTGTCTAAGAAAATAGATTCTTTCTTTAAAAAAATGAAAAAACGGTGTTCAGAATATCGACATTTCATTTTTCTTGGTGACTTTTCCAATAATTCTTCGCAAAGTCTCGCTGTACATGCGTCCTAAAACCTAGTGTTCATAAATATGCATACATAATGTGCTTGACATGCATTGTGCTGGCAAAAATTTGATAATGCAGAATGACAGTCTGTTTATAAGGTAGTCAAATTTAGGATTTCTGGCCTGATCATGTAGGCAGCCAATTTTAACCTATCTGTCCAGAGAAATTTAGAAGTCTATGCCTCAGTCATGGACTTCTAAATTTCTCTGGACAGATAGGTGAGCAAAATTTGAAATCATTTTCTACATGTTCCGGCCAACCAACAATTGTGTTACAGAAGATCGAATTTTATATCGATCGAAGTGAATTATTTAATCGAAGTGATAGATTTGAATTTTATATTTGATATATTTGAATATAAAGATATATTTGAATCGAGTCTCTAGTGCGATTCATTCCAATGCAAATACCAAACAAATATATCAATGGTGATTGTCAACCGAAACACAATGACAGTGTAGCATCAATACATTCCTCTGCATAACAAGGAAATTTGAATCTGCAATTGCATCTAATTAGTTGAAAGTATTATATCGCAACTAAACAGTCCGTCTCGTGTAACCTTCACTTGTACGAACCTGACTTCAATACCACCACGAAGGACATAGATCATTATCGCATGCAAAGAAGGAAAACTAAAAAATTGAAAATGCATTATCTAAAGGACACAGCGAATTGTGCGAAAATTGTGCGAGTATTCGAACCTACGTGGAGAGAAATCCATGCCAACAAGCACATATCATCTATCACACGTTTTCCAAAGTTATCAATCTGATGACTTTTGTATTGTGTCTGGATGACCAGCCAGTAATAGAAATTCGAAATCAGATTCAATTATGCAATACTTGGGAAAGGCTGACAAAGTTGCTGGTAAAGTCGAAGTCTACGGACGGAAGATTAACGCTAAATCCACCCATATCATTGAACACGGTAAGGGACAATTTCGAGAGGAAAAGACAAGCCGCCGAATTTCACACTATAAATGTCTTGAAATCAAGAGGAACAGAAAACGGAGATCCTTATTTTATTTTCATGAAAACAATGATGATGGACACACTAAGCATTCCCAACCTGAACATCCACTTCTGAGGAGGTTGGAACAGATATGGAGCGATCCGACGTGTGATGGAGCTCTTCTGAGAACAATGACAAGTACTTGGAAAAGAACATTCGGATTATCTTGAGAAGTGTTTTGACTGGATACGTGAAATGAATGGAACAAATTATTTTATCTCCATCATCATCGCACAGAGAGTGACAAAAAAATATAAACAATTTCTTTATTGATGTTTTCCAGACTCAGTCTGAGAAATGTTGATGATAAAATATCATGCAGTCAACCACAGAAGATGAAATGTATGCAGGATGTAAATGTTTGCGTGCAAAGACTGATTTCAATATTAATCCTAATAATCGAGATGATCCCAGTGGTGCTTGTTGCCTTTCACTTCTGAAATGCAAAAAATGTGATGCCTGCTGTTAATGCACTGTCAGAAATATTAAGTTGGTAATGTTCGACATCCTTGAAGCTACAAAACTTTTGAATAAAATTTATCATGTGCTCTTTTCCACCAAACGCATCTGTGCTTCAACCATGCATTCTTTGTTGGAAGGTATTCAATGAGATCAAACTGATTAGTTAGTCAAAGAAAATAGATTCTTTAAGAAAATGAAAAAACCTGTTCAGAATGTCGATACTTCATTTTTCTTGGTGACTTTTCCGCTTAATTCTTCGCAAAACCTTGCTGTGTATGTGTCCTGTAACCTAGTGTTTTAAAAGATAATGCATAATGTGCTTGACATGCATTGTACTGGCAAAAATTTGATAATGCAGAATGACAGTCTACTTGTAAGGTAGTAAAATTTAGGATTTCTGGCCTGATCATGTAGGAAGCCAATTTCAACCTATCTGCCCAGAGAAATTTAGAAGTCTGTGCCTCAGTGAACATTGATGTGTGTTTATGTGTACACAGCTTCTTCTTTTTCAGAGACGTCTAATCATTCACCGAACTTTTAAGCCCCCTATTTGTCGAACCTATACTCAAGATAGCGGGAGGCCATGATGATAAAAAAGCTGAAACCAAAACTTGGTAACAAGATTCAGCTTGAATGTAAAAGAAATAAAGTAAATATCAGCTTTATCCCCGACGAATGCAGTTTCTGCCAGGCCAATTTTTCAGGAATCTGGTCTTCCCAGGCGCTATTTTTAGACACCTGGCCTTCCTAAGCGCTATTTTTAGATCTGGGTTTCCCGAACTCTTTTCAATCAAAACAAAAAGCTAAGCTATTGGGACACCAAATATTCTCGCAAGGATTTCAACGCACATAACTACATCTTTTTGTTAACTGACACTGACTATCTTCGATTGTTCGAAATGCCCAAGACAACTGAAAGTGATGCATCCAAGTGCAAAAGAATCACTTGACAATATCCTCAAGAATTTAAAGTAATACCAAGGAATGAACTTTTCTGTGTGCTTTGTGAATGCCCGGTGAAATACGCGAAACAATTTATGATTGACAGTCATTGCAAAAGTGCCAAACATGCGACGAAGTTACAAAGAATTGCCTCTTCATCATCAGTACCCACCTCATCAAAGCATGAAAGTCAGACCTTCTTGAACTTCAAACCTGATCTGGCTAAGCATGTAACAACAGCGTTTTTAGCCGCTGACATTCCTTTACGTAAATTGGAGCATCAAGCGATACAAGATTTATTTGATTTTATGGGTCATCATTGCCAATCTAAGTCATCATGTCGGCAACATGTGCCAAAACTCTTTCAGTTAGAACAACAGAAATTGTTTCGATATGTGAATTGAGAAAAAATATTTATAATGGTGGACGAAACGGAAATTTCTGGTCGGAAGTTTATGAACATTCTTGTCGGAATTCTAGAAATGCCTGAAGTTACTTATCTATATGCCTGTAGACAGGTAGAAGGAAACATCAATCATCAAACAGTGTGCCATGCTATTGATAATGTTGTTAAAGATTTAAATGTTCATCGCAATAATTTCCTTTTACTGCTATCTGATGCAGCTCGTTATATGACTCTTGCGGGCAAAACTTTGAAGTCTATGTATCCATCATTATTTCATGTAACGTGTATGGCGCACCTGTTGCACAACTGTGCATTGCTTGTGAAGTCGAAGTATGAGGCTGTCGACAGTTTGATTTCCTCAATCAAGGCTGCCACTGTTAAAAATGGTGATCGCCGACTTCTTTTTGCATCGATTGGAAGTCCACCAAAGCCGGTCGTAACCAGGTGGGGAACATGGTTAAACGCGGCTTTTTGGTATGCAGACCATCTTTCCGACGTCAAACAAGCGAGTTTGTTTGTTGGTTTGCTGGGTTTCGAGGATAATGGATCACTTGGAAGTCGTGCAAAATCTGCAGTTTCCAGCACAGTAATTGTTGACCAACTCGTGGATGTGGCAACGTATAGACCTCTGCATCATCTAATGGAGCGATGCGAAGGAACCAACTACAACATTCGTCAGGTAATACAGGACGTAAACAGTCTGGATTTCGGAATTGATCCCTGTGAAATCAAATCATATATAAACTTGCGTTTATTTAAGAATGATATCACGGAGATTGTTAACTTGGCACGTGACGATATTTCACCAACTGAATACAATCTTCTGTTGTGTGCACAATCAACCACAGCTGCGATCGAACGAAGCTTTTCCCAGTTGAAAAATCTCCTGCGTTTTAACAGAAACTTTTCTCCCCAAAACATTAAATACTATGCAATAATGAATTACAACGCCAGTAACAATTAACTCGTTGTTTAAGAGGCATTCCTTCTTTTCGTGAAGAACTTTGTATTTGTGGGCTCAATAATAAAATGTGTTTCTTTAATTAAAACAGGTAACGTTTTCTTGTGAGTCTGAAATAATGTTTTCTTTGGTTAAACAAAACTGAATTAGATAAAAAGATTGGGTAAAAATTTTACATTTAAGTCAAAATTTTAGGTAAAACTTTACTTGAAAATAAAGTCAAAATTCGAAATTTTTTTAGGTCAATAAAAAACCGCCCTAGTATTTACTAAGTATTGAAAATTTTCCTTTAGATGGATCTACAGGCAGAATTGCAAACTATAAACACCAGTAGTCCCGTCTGTTAAATAATTTTACGCTTACGGTTACCATGCCGGAAATATCTACGGATTTTTGCATGATGAAAGATAATACAATTTAAAAAGTTTTGAGTCGTGATGTCCAAGATAATTCCGCAGAGGAAAACGTCTCACGTCTCAAAGTTGGCACTGTGCCACGATTTTTGGTTGATTTCATTGGTTGAAGTTTGTTTGAAGTGAATTAATATTGTCTGAACCATCTCATTTTCATTATTCTCACCTTGGTGATGACAATAAACAACTTTTGATATTTTCCAATCTAAAATCCAAAACTTAAAATCAAGTCAGTTGCTATCTATATTCTGTTGCATTCTTCTCATTCCAAAGCCACTGATGTATCACACTAGTGTAAATTGCATTTACAAGGAAATGCATAAATGCATAAAATGCACAGCTACATAATCGCTGCAAATTTACAAAAGCGTAGAAAATCACAACCTGTTGTCCCAACATAAATATATGCGACATTTAAGTGTCTAAGAAGACGCACAGGTGTCTCCACCCGAACAGGCTATTTGACATGCATTATTTAAACTTTTAACTGTGTCAATTCATAAGTCGTTGTGAAATGCCGAAGTTATAAGTTGTCATCATCCCTCCCACTTTATTATCCCAAAATCACAAGTACAGAACTTTTGGATTCCTAGCGCTTACAGACTTTGCCGCCACGAATATGTAAAAACTCGCTACAAGCAGCGATTTACAATTTACTTATGTATTTTATCAAAAATCGATAACTACCAAACGACAAATTTTACACCGCTATAACAAAAATTTATGGGAAAATGTAATGTTTGTGTAAGATTTGAAAATGTAACGGCACAGACACATCACACGGATGTGACAGGACTTTTAACATTAGCCAAGCGTTCACAATGGTGGTTTTTTACCAGAGCCTTTATCCAACGCAAATGCCTACGAATAGTGCATGTGCCATCGGCATTGCAACCTGCGGATCCCATCTCAAGGAACTTGTCTATTTCTTTCTTTCTCTCTGTGCCGTTACATTTTCAAATCTTACACAAACATTACATTTTCCCATAAATTTTTGTTATAACGGTGTAAAATTTGTCGTTTGGTAGTTATCGATTTTTGATAAAATACATAAGTAAATTGTAAATCGCTGCTTGTAGCGAGTTTTTACATATTCGTGGCGGCAAAGTCTGTAAGCGCTAGGAATCCAAAAGTTCTGTACTTGTGATTTTGGGATAATAAAGTGGGAGGGATAATGCCTCGTGAAGATGCCTCGTGATCGTGATCGTGTGCGGCTGTGTCTGAATTTGTCTCTCGTCGTCCATCTTCGTTTTCCATCGTTCATTGTGATTTTGCTATCATTATTTGTGGAATTTCATATCATCGTGATCCTCATCTCATCGATAGTCATTTTCTGCCATCGTTATTTATACAAAATTCCTGTGGATCAAATTATAAGTGATTTTATCCTTTCTTCTGGAACTGTTCTCTGTACTGCGACTGTATCAGCTGGAAGATTGCGTCATAATATCGCGCCATATCATCGCGCTATTGTGTTGGCTTGCATTTATCTGACTGTTACATTCCCAATCTGAATCGTTGTTTGCATGGTATATCGGTTAACGAGCTGTTTGTGCTTGTGGAAGGTACAGAGTTCGAACCCATTTCAAAAAATACGTTTTGTGGATATTTCACTTAATTTTTTCGATGGCAGATTCTGATTCCTTTTCTTTCTCTCATGTTCGTAGAATGTCTACATCTCAAGTTAATAAGCTGTCCAAACAACAATTGCTGAGTGCGTTGAAAGACGCAGTTGCTGTTGTGAATGAAGGAGAGACTAATTCAAAGGCTTTTGATGAGAATGTTACGCCGCGGTAGAATTATTCAGACGAGAAGCTCTCAATGACAAAATGACAAGTGTCTTCCAAGTTTTCTTTTGATTAATGCTCGCTCCATAGCTTCGATTGGTAAAATGGATGATTTACGCTTATCTTGTGCCTCCCTTCGACCTAACTGCATTATAGTCACTGAGACGTGGTTAAACGATTTGCACGAAGACTCAATCTTCCGCATACGTGATTACAACATGTTTCGTTGCGATCGGTTCGGCCGTATAGGGGGTGGAGTGGCAATATGGACTGATTCTCTTGTTAAGAATACCAAGTCTATTCGCATTTGTGATACCGTCGAATCCATCATTCTACATTTTACATTTAGAAACCAACGATTTGTCCTTGTTTCTATCTATTCTCCTCCTAATTTACCCGTCCATCTACAAAATGACATGATTTTTTGATAGACGAACTTGATCAATGGACTTCTTATTATCCAAATATTGAAATCCTAGCATGTGGTGATTTCAATCATCTTGAAACCGGTTCTCTCGAGAGATCTCATGATCTCACAGACAAAGTGTTTGCTCCTACCCGAGGTGATTCCTTCTTGGACAGAATTCTTATGAGCAATTCCCTTAGCTCATCATATAATGATGCATATGTTGGTCCTGCTATGACTAGCAGGCGTCGTGGCTCACATGGGCAAGTTTTTCTCCGTCCGAGTTGTTCCAAGAATTACTCTGATAATTTGCGTACACTTCCAGTTTACGACTTAAGCCCATCATCATCAGCCGTTTTCTATCAATCTCTTAACAATGGTGCTTTTCGTGAGATATATTTTGAACAGAATCTTGATACCAAAGTTGATATTTTTTATCGTGTGTTTACAAACTGTGTGTCCTCTATCCGGTGTATTTTAGTTACATTATCGAATTCTGACAAACCTTGGATGATTCCGCAATTAAAAGATTTGATAAATCGTAGATGGTCTGCTTACAGATTAGGGAACTTTCAAGCCTACAATGTTTTGCGTGAGAAGTGTAAAGTTCTGATTGAAAAATGTAAAAGGAATTGGGTAAATGGATGCAAATCGTCTAAACGAAATATTTGGAATATTGTTAGTGACATAAACGGGAAGAACATTAAAGACCCTCTTTCATCGATTGCTAGACATTTTGATAATTCAGAAGATGTTGCTGATGTCATTAATAACCATTTTGTTTCTGTATTCAAGCAGAGAGAAGTTTTTGATATCTCCTCTATTGTTGATGATGAGAGTTGGTGTCCTCTTTCTGAGCCATTTGCTATATTTCAATATCTTGAGAAGTTATCAACGTCGAAAGCCACTGGGTCTGATGGTATACAAAACATCTTCTACAAACTCGCTGCACCATTTCTTAGTGAACCATTGTGCAACATCATCAACTGAAGCATCATTCAAAGATACGTTCCTAGAATTTTTAAAATGTGTACTGTTTCACCTGTTCCGAAAATTTCTAATCCAACTATTGAGCAACTAAGACCTACAACGTTGTTAAGTGTCCCAGCAAAATTACTTGAACTCACGTTGCTTGATGATATCCGTATTATGTTTTACCGTCATGTTCCTCATTTTCAATTTGCTTACAGACCGAAATCTAATACCACTTGCTGCCTCGTTTCTGTACACGACTATATTACTGCCCTTCTAGATATTGATGATGTTTGTGCATGTTTATTGCTGAACTATGATATATCAAAAGCCTTTGATACCATTTGTCATAAGTTGCTCTTCGAAAAACTTTTGAAATTACATTTTCCAAATGGTTTTGTTAAGATTATATACTCATGCTTAGAAAGTCGATTTCAGTGTGTGAAATTTCAAGATAGTTACAGCTCCTTCTCCCATGTTACTAGTGGAGCTCCTCAAGGGTCATTATTAGGGCCTTTTCTCTTTATATTGTACTGTCATGACTTGAAACCTTTTTCCGCTACTACTAACATTGCTCAATATGCCGACGATATTTATGAAATTTGTCCAATATATAAAAGTTGTGTTTCCCAATGTATCTCTACTATCAATTTTGAATATTATCATGTAAAAGATTGGGCACTCTTTAATTAATTTGTACTCAATGAATCAAAAACTAAGGGGATTGTTTTTCATAAGAAATGTCGTAGTATTGATGTCTCATTTCCTTTTCGTCTTGTTGACGATATGAAAATATTACGCGTCATTTGGAATAATAATTTAACACGGACGGAACATTGTAAGGAGATCGAAATTCGTTGTTCAAGATGTCTGTATTTATTGAAGATTTTGAAGAGCTGTCTAAATCATGATGAACTGTGGCAAGTTTACAGTGCCAATATTGAATCATTATTATTGTATGTTACACAGTTATTCGGTAGATTTGATTCATTTTGTTATAGCACTGTAAGGAAGATCGTTAAGCGTGCGAAGAAAATTATTTGTATGCCATCATGTCCATGTCAAAACAATATTGAAAACTTTTTAGTAAGAAGACGCAAACTATTTGATGACTTTCTTCAAAATGGTCAAAGTCCAGATCATCCTCTTTTTGACATTGTACCACATAGGAAGAATGAACGTTACCCTGTCTTTTTCTCCCGAACGAAACGTAGACACAACTGCTTTGTGATTTTTTCATCTGTGTTATCTAATAACTTGACGTCTTTGACTTGAACTATTTTTGTAAAATTATCTCTGAAATTTCTGATTTCTATTTACAAATGCATAATTTCCTCTCTTCTCTCTCTCTCATTTTCTTTATTGAAATTCTTTAGTGTGTAAATGGGTATTGGCTATTACGAGCGACTAAGAGCTGGAGCTTATGAGCTGGAGCGACTTTGGTCTCACAACTATTGCACCGACTGAGATAGTTCAATTTTCTTCCATGTCTGACATGTCTGCTACCACGCCTCATATTACTAAGCCATTCCGGACTCACATTTACTGAACATGACAAGAATTATTCTTCAGAATGTCTGTTGACTCTCTGCTTTCCTTGCTTCACCATACTTTGTCTTGATTCCTCTCATAGGCTTATTGGAAATTCATTGGTCTCTTGAGCGAAATAAACTTATTTTTTACCTATAAGACAATTTCGTTGAATCATATCACATCTTTAAGCTGATTACTGAATAAAGCTTGATGATTGAGAAATCATCAGCTCGAGTAAAGCAGAAGATATTGGAACTAGACACTGCATCAATCCCAAAAAAGTAGTGTACTGTGTCGCTTCAACAGGCACATTATCGTGCACAAACGCTCCACATTCTACTATAGAGCGAATTGGTATTTCATGGTTCAATAGCGACTAAATAAGGTATCGTCGTTAACAACCAGTAAATAGGCCTACACGTGCATAAAAATGTAAGCATTGAAAAAACGCGCATGTTTCGTGGAGATCACCATGCCTAGCCATTTCTATATTGACATGGTTATTGCTAAATACAATTCGTCGCAGACACTGACACTTGCCAATTTCAGAAAAATTTCGAAGACGATTTCGATGCGAATGGTTGGCAAATATCAGCGATGAACTTTTCTAGTACCAACTTTCCTATGATTTATTGAAAGTGTACAGAGCACTCTACAATTTTATAATAAAGATTTTGATCCCTTAAGGCATTAGAACATAATAGTGCAGATAATTAAGTACCAGTTATGGATATGGTCATCATGTCCACTCGGTCTACATGCATAATGGCTGAATTCAACATTGACATCAAATGAATGGGAGGGCACTTTTCACAATAGTAAGTTCTCATTGGAGGACGCTTTAGTAAAAATCGCGTACAATTCGCGTAATAGTACTAAACGCACAAATCACTTTTGTTATTATCATAAGAGTGATCATTTCAGTTGTTCAGACATGATCAATGTTCAGATAGATTGACCGATCATCAAATGCGTCACATCAAGACCTGAGAATAATCTTGGTGATATAGCTCATGATTGTTATCGTCCAAAACTCATTGGTTGTCATGATCATTTGTAACCAGTTTAGTTGGACTCGTTATGGAAGTGAATGGTCCACCCGCCTGCGCGAGCTTGCCGCTTTTACAGGATAAGAATTTAAAATAGGACCTTTACAGAATGATATGCACCCCATGTCTACCACGAACCTTTTGCGTCTACTGAGCGCTTCTGAATTTGTCTGTATTTCTCTGATTAAACAATAAGTACGCAGTCTAGATTCACAAATAGTAATATGGAGTGCCTTCAAGTCATCTTCTATCATATGTTGTCATAATCTTTCTGATCGAAGATGTATGCGAGAATGCAAAGTTCGCATGACTGGTCTCTATGAATGTCGCCGTAAAATTCTGTGACATATTTCGTCCAACTATATTTACATCGTCCTCCGTGAAGAGAACCTCCCTCTTTTTCTAGAATCTAATTTGATCGATTGGCATTAATCATAGCTTTTGGCTCATCTTACTGATCCACTCATGAATTTATTCGATTAATTTTTCGAATGACAAATTTCATTGCATGCATCATTCAGCAGTTTTCAAGCGCCTCAGTGCAATGTATTTAGGTTCCTTATGCAAAATGGTCTCCAAAGTGGTCTTTCTAGGAACAGCCCAAGGGAAAGCCCAAAATACAGTTTTAATGAAAGAAACGATTTCAGCAGCATCAAAAATTTAAGATTTTGTTAAAATTTGAACCAGAAAGTCAATGGACTTTTGTAGTTTGTGGAAATAGGCCTAAATAGACCTACTTTCAAACTGTCAGAAGCTATTTGAACACAAACCTAGGTGTTATGTGCTGCTTAAATCGCTTCTGCTAGTAAAATTTTGCTTTGTGGCTTACCGTTGGAAAGTTTTTATACCATTTTGGAGACCATTTTGCATGAAGACCATTTTCAACTGCCACCATGCATCTCTGCTATGCCACGAGATTGTAGAAAACGATCTGGCAATCACCAATCAAAAGTTTTCTTTCCCCTTCCGCTAATTCAGCATTCCAATCACCCATCACCTTGACTTCCTCATCATGATTGCAACTGCTCTCGATCCACCTAAACTGTATTTATCCACCTTCTTTGTTATGTCATGACCTCAAATTGCACTTTTGAATCTTGCTGTGTGATGTTGTTTTAATTCATCAATTTACTCAAAGAAAGGTTGCAAAATGATGCTTGATGATTTATATTTTTAAGTCACAAACAATTCTGTAATTCTAGAACTCAAGTGTTCTAGGTATTTCTTAGTTGCTTCTGATTTCAATATACTTCTACTATTATATGAATGTGTTTCAATTGCTGAATTACTTACAAATATAGCATGACGACGACGATGGGATGATGATCAGGCACATGTATCCACAGACAAGAATCTGCAACTCATTGGAAGGATGATCGGATCGGATGGAATTTCTCTTCTACCTCTTGCGCTGGAAGTCATCATCAGTGCACGCATGCCACACGACACGTACTTTGAGTTTTTTTCTGGATTTAGCCGGATTCTGCCAGAGTGTCATTCCTGTTTCAACTACTAACCAAACTAAACTACTCTCAAAGGATGGAATTTGCGGAGGAGCACAAAAAACATTTTAGCAGCCATAAATTTGAAACATGTAAGTGATTGACTGGCTATAATAAGCACAATTAACATAGTCTTGCGTTGGTGAGAGCTTCCTCGAGAGTTAATGCTCTCTATAGTAATCTCAGCTCTTTGACCATGGCGATCAAGCGTCACATGAGAAATCAACATGGCATCTTCATTGTCAATTCACGTTTAGAATCTTAGGAAAACAGAGTCAAGTTGACGAGCAATCAGCTTAGGATTGCATGCTTCCGCGTATGAGGCCGTTCAGAAAGAGAGGTTGTCACCTAAGACTTTAAGTGAATCACAGTTCACATGCAGTATAGTCAATACAGGGTAGTCTGTAGATTTCAGTGTAACTTTCACTTTAATATCAGCATTCATTTCTCACATATTTTCACTTCAGCATGACTTGAATATACAAGTACTTGTACCAGATTTATGTTGTAATTGTAATTGCAATTGCTGTAATTAGTAATTGTAATCAATTACTATTTTAGTTATGTAATTTTTAATTGTCGTCAATTAATTATATTTCATGTGTGACTGACACAAATCTGACTTGTACTTGCAAGTTTGAAAATTCATTGAAATTAAGATAGCGTCTATTTAATTATTTTATGCAGTTCATGCTATCTGCTGCAGAACTAGGAATCCACTATGGAACGAAGTCCAGTGGTCTGGGAGCACGCGACGCCACTGATCACAATCTATGTATTATAGCAGAATATGCCATTACCCTATTAGACAAGTTTATAGCAATTTTGTATGTTGATTTTATGTTTTAAGCTATTTTAGTCGAATTTCTTGAACTATACTAACTTACGCAACTGTAGTGTACATTCATGATTTCAACAATTTTACCTGTAAGTAGTCCGAGCGCTAGGTCCGAGTGCTCGAAGAACATGTTTATTCTTTAGCATCCAGTTTTAGGTGATCCATCATCTGATTGGATTCTCATGGATGACAATTCTCCATGCCACGGCAACTCAATTGTAAAGGAGACAGGCAGGAATACGAGTATCCAGTGTTCTTAAGTTTTTTGATCGACAAGATAGCATATCAATCAACAAAGTAACTCGAAAGCGTAACTACATCCTTATGTACTCTCATACACCCCTTCAATAAAGGTCCCCGCGTTCAACTTTATCATCGCCGTTTAGACAATTTTTGTTAATAGGCAATTTTTAAGAATGACTAATGAATTATGCTCATCAATAACAAAAATATTGGCTGATATCAAACTAAGCCTAGCACTCTTGTTCGAATGTCTTATGCATTCAATGTATAATAAGCATTGTATATAATCAGGTTTGCCGTTGGAATGAATCTCCAGCCCAATCCCAATGAGAATTTCCATTGGGATCCCAACAGATTCCAATCCCAATAGCTTGCTTCAGAGCTAAAATCGTACGCAATGTGACCCCAAGCTGAATCGGGATTTACTGCTTAGGCCTACCATATGTGATACTTTTTGAATTGACGAAGTCCACGGACATAGGCCGAGGAATACAATGGCCTTAATAGTAATAGGGCCTTTAATTGATTTTACACAATAATGTATAATAGGCGTAGTGTATGGCTAAATTTTGCACCGAGACTGCCTTCACCCAAGAGCTCATAGGGGCCTACGTGTATAGCTGATATATATGTATGTATGAACTACAAACGCACTTAGTATTAATTAGTCCTATATCGGATAATGCGGTGTTAATAAACAACCCGCTACACGGGCTCATACGTACAGTAGGCAACAGGCAGTACACAGCGGCTTATGCGGTTAAATAGTCCTGAATAGCTTACAATGTGTAGCTTAATTACAGAAGCGGCGAAGCGCATGACAACGTACAGGCGAATTGTATAAGCCTATTACATAACTGCTTCATTTTTTAGTAGCACTATTTTTGCAGCTAGGGCAGTTAGAGCCATAGCGTAGGGTTAAAGCAGACTGTGTCAATTTGTGTGAATCACACTAAGACCTCTCAATGCTTGAATTCGGGAGAGGCAAGGTCAGACTGGAGACACAGCAAAATGAACTGCTCCGTACAACCCGAAAGCATTTGTGACGTACTGACTAATGTCATAGATGACATGTATATTTCGTTGGGAGAGGGCTTATTGGGATCTATGGGATTTATTGGGATTGGAGTGGATTTTTGGTAGCCCAATCCCAACCCAATCCCTATAGCTATTGGGATCCCAATTGAGATCGCAATCCCAACGGCAAGCCTGTATATGATACAATAAATCCTCTAGGTGATGCATGCCGCAACTTTGTACACCCCTCAAACAGAATTACTTTAACGTTTTCCTCGGAATTACAACTTTCTGGATCATTTTCTTACGTAGCTTGCAATTGAGGCCTCACCTTCTACAAGAGCCAAAAATGAAGGCTTCCCGTTTTCGAAAGAGATGGGAGGAAATCAAAAACAGATTAGCAAACGATTGTAATATATGTCCATACTACAGATTAGTGTTCCGCATTAATCGAATGGCCACTATTAGAGTATTACTCGAGTAGCTCACTAGAATGAAATATTAATGTATTCACTATTCAACACATTATTTTACAAGCTGAGATGCAGCTCTACAAAAAATATACTTAATTGCATATTCTCAAAAGACATAATTTACGTAGACTTAATCATGTTCTTCAGCAAAATCGATTATAGAAGGTCGATCAACCTTTTTCGCACTTGCAAGTCGCACAAAGTCGGCCTTGCAAAAAGTTTTTCCTCTTCACTGCCTCGCTATCATTATAAAACTCTTGCCAATTGGTCAATGTAGATTTTGTTTTGTCAAATAAATAATTCAAAATAATCTCAGAAAAATTCATTGATGAGATAACTAGAGTTTTTTGAAATGATATGATAAATAATGAATTATCTACTGCTCATTTTCTTCTGAGATAAAAACCACGAAACTTCATACCTTCATGAACATATGTATACTGTACTTGAGAATGTGTCCAATTGGTTTAACTAAAAAAAACAAAAAATGAAATTATTTTCCACATTGTCTGATTTCGATGTGCCTGATGATTGTTTATGGAACATACCACTGCATGATTGCATGATTGTTTATCAATAATATCTAAGAACACTGAACAATGCATGATTTCTGTGAAGGCGCGGTAAGTGCAAATCACACGCGGAATTTTTTCACGACTAAAGTCGAACTTCAGTTTTACATGCTGTCAAGTTTAGTGGGCGATCTCATAACATCTAAGTCTCTGCAAATAAGTTATATATTTATTTTCTTGCTACTTAACATGTTTGTCTTTCTGTTTGCCATTCCTTATTGAGATATTTAATGACAGCCTATTTAACGTATAAATTTATCCAAACAACGGGTACTTTCCATTGTTTTGTCTAATGCTGAAAGTTTCAGTGCAGCGAAATAGGTAATCACCGATTTGAATAATAGCGAATAGAAATCTTCACATTCTCTGATCGGCATGACATTGCACATGTAGTCATAGGTTGCTTTGCTTCACATTGTATCTAAGAATAATTATTTTCTAAAGAAGAACACAATGAAATAAATTGACGAGGAGATTGCTTAGTGGATTCCTGGAACAGGAAATAGTTTTGAAACTTATCACATAATTATTTTGTTTCGAGTACTCGATCGTGCCGAACACTATAACCTTGGTCTGTATGTGTGGAAGACTTAAGTAATGGGCAAAAGACCTTTCCAGGACACCATAAAATTAAAAAAAATAGCATCTTTAAAAACGACATAAATTCATGAATTTGAACCCTTTTTCAGGTTTTTAAGACCTAAATACATGAATTTTAGTCCATTCAAAAAGTACCATTTTTTCAAAAAATGGTATTTTTAAAAACGACATAAATTCATGAATTTGAACCCTTTTTCAGGTTATGAAGACCTAAATTCATAAATTTAGGTGTTTTTAAAAATACCCAATTTTTCAAATTTTTCAAAATCTCAAAATTTGAGAATTACAATTTTCTCGCTTAAATCATGACCGTTTCAGGACACCGAAAATCATAAAAGTTGAGAATCTCAAATTTGAGAATTACAATTTTTCACCCTCCCCTTAAAATCATGACCGTTCCAGGACACAACATCAAAAAATTGGTATTTTTAAAAACGTCTTTTAAATCCGTTTTTCAGGTTTTTAAAATACATCATGTGTCTAATAATATTTCTTTAAAAATGGAAGATGAAAAAACAAAAGAACCATCAGTCCCTTTATATCCGATATTAGAACAAATGGATAAAGCAAAACACAAAGATAGAACGGCGTTCTCTTCTTTTCATTCTTCTTTATTTTCATAAATTACTTACATTCACTTTAAAAGTATAGTCTGAAAATACACTTGCAAAGTGAGAACGTTGTTCTCAACTTTAAATTCTTCAGCAGAACAAGGTTGAAATAAATTACTTACATTCACTTTAAAAGTAAAGTCTGAAAATACACTTGCAAAGTGAGAACGTTGTTCTCAACTTTAAATTCTTCAGCAGAACAAGGTTGAAATAAATTACTTACATTCACTTTAAAAGTATAGTCTGAAAATACACTTGCAAAGTGAGAACGTTGTTCTCAAATTTAAATTCTTCAGCAGAACAAGGTTGAAATAAATTACTTACATTCACTTTAAAAGTATAGTCTGAAAATACACTAACGACGTTCTCTGAAGTCTGAAAATACAGTTACAAAACTTCATAAATTTAACTCGTCTATTTCTTGAGTTACACCAGTTCTTTTTCCCCAAATTTCATCAGAAGATTCCAACAGTCTTTTTTCTTTTTCATTTGTGAGAAAGTCCTCAATTTGGTTCAAGTGCTTTTTAACTAAATGAATACTCAATGTTGAAATATTGAGTTTCGGGAATTCGAGAGATAGTCTATACAACTTGATTAAGAAACTAACATACGTTCTAGAAAAATAGATTTGGTGTTCATCATTCAAACATTTAATGAACTTTACAAATGAACACTTGATTAATGTTTTCAACTTACACAATACCTTACCTTGATTAATATATGAAATTAACAATCTTTGGTTACCTCTCTTTTCTGTCAAAATTAGTTTTTTCAACGAATCTATACAGGTAGGAATAGAAAAATAGTCCACTTTCTCCGGATAAAATTCCTCCAACTCTGTATCCACAAATGAATTTGAAATAAGGTCTTTCACTTCCTTTTCTTTGTTTTTGTCAACAGTTGCTTTCTTCTTTTTCAAATTTTCTTCAATGAAGTTTACAGCCAAATCTTTAAACAGTGCTTGCTGGTCAGGAACTATTAGAGGGAAAATTGAATCGCAGAAGATTGCAAATGCTCGTTCTAGAGGTGTTGATGACATATTCCAGGATGAAGACATGAAGTGATTGCAGACAAAGTCAGTCTCGTAGAACGCTCACAGAATGAATGCACGCAGTAAGAATGAAATTGTAATACGTGGAATAATGGCAGCAGCTGTTTCTGAGAGAGAGAGAATCTTTATGACCTTTGCCCCAGCGAAGCGACTAAAGTATACCCGCATATGGCGCTATTGTCTGCCACAAGCCGCAGCTGCTACCACTTCAATGTTCAACGTCAAAGCAAGTCAAGCGAAACAAACTAAGATTAGCGACTTCTTCTGCAAAAACTAATTAAAATGTGCATTAAGATGCATGTCTTCCCAAAAAGGATATTTTTCGTGGAATGAAGAGTAGTTTTTTATCCTCATAACATGTACGATTGCATCGGTATTGGGCAGTAGAGGTATACTGGAGTATACAAAAAATTCAATTGCTTATCTACGATTCATGCTGGCAAACATCTTCATTAAAAATGAATAGCGAAAATCTGACTGAGTTATCTCCCAGAGCTTTTGGTCTGACTGAGTTCTTAGAAAATATACGGCAAACAAACAACTACTAATTTCGATTTAAATAGAATTTCAGAAGATTGTATTCAAAATATTTATTCAAAATATTTCTTTAAAAATGGATGATACAAAAGTGGAAGAAACCTCAACGGGGACGAAAATGGAAGAAACCTCAAGAATACATCCTTCGTTATCATATGAACGTAGTTCTACTTTAATGGACATTGAAAAAATGAACAAAGAAAAACACAAAGATAGAGTTAGGTATATGAAAGATAAGGAATCTCAATTATTATTAAGATTAGAGCATTATAATAAATTAAGAAAGAGATGGACCAAAGTTAAGAATGTAACACAAGGAATTGGCATATTCTTAACAATAAGTTTGGGTGCTTTAACAATTGTTATATCTTCAGGTGTTTTATTAATTCCTGTTGTTGCTACAGCTTTAACAGGTACGGGTGTCTTTGTAACTTCACTTGTTAGATAAATCTTTAATAACTAAGAAACGAAAATCATTAAAAACTAAGCATTTACATATTAAAGAAGTTTATGACAAATTACACTACTACTTTCAAAGAGTATGTGATGATAATGTTATTACGTTAGATGAGATTGAAAAATTTGATCAAATATCTAATGAAGCTAATAAAACGCCATTTCATTTAAAGTCCGAAAAAGTTGATGATAAGAATAAACAGGATGGCAAACTTTCGAGTGATGGTAAAATTTCTAATGAAGAAAATGACAAAATTTTTTTAGAAGAGCTAAAAACTTTGAGCAAAAATTTAAGCAAAACTTTATTAAACAAAACTTTATTAAACAAAACTTAAAACGAGAAAACTTTAAACGAAAAGATGTCAGACAACAAAGCAATAAAAAAATAATTTGTTCAGTAAAATGTTTTTGCTGTATTCCAATGTTACCACAAAATTCAAATATTATATTTTAAAAATGGATAAAATTAAAGCTGATAATTTTAAAAGAATAAAACAATTAGAAGAGTTAATAAAACAAAGAAATATTATGAATAAAAATCATCTTCAACATAGAATGATAAAAGCTGGTATTCAATCTGATATGTTTGAAAAAATGCAACTATGAAACCATTTAAAACTCTTGAAAAAGAACTTGCAAATAATGATAAACAAATTGATATAACAGATCCAGAGCACAAAACTATATTAGATGACTATGGATTACTAGAATCAAACATTAATAAGAAATTACCAAAATCTATGCAATTTGAACATTCTATCTCATTTATAGATGGAAAAACAATACCTAGATTTTATCTCGGACAAAAAGAAATATTTCCACAACCTTTTCGAGGTTTAATTTTTTCACCAGATAAATATGCTTTTAATTTAGATAGAAATTTTGTTGATCTTTTAAGAGGAGCAGATTTAAATAATTATGCTGTAGAAGATCTCATAAAATATAAAGCTATGTTAGATAGAGTTGGTGCAGTAAAATCTCTTAGACGTTATAAACAATTAGAAAATTTATTATCAACGGGAGTTAAAGTAGGAAAAGGTTTATCTGAAAAACAGAAAACAGAAAAAACTGTATTTTTACCAGATGATCCACAAGAATTACTAAATAGATTAAATATTTTAATATCGGCAATAAAAGAAGGACATAATTCTAGTTTCAATGAAATTCATGCTATATTAAAAAGACTGTTAGAAAAGAAGATTCTAAATGAAGAGGATTATAAAAGTATAACGAACCGAATGTTCTAGGGCTTCGCCCGTAGCTGAAATATGTTGTTGTTTTTAATTTTTTATAAGAAAATATTTATTTAAAATTTTAACTAAAAAATGTGTTCAGCAGATTTAGACAAAATTAATAATCATTTAGATAATCTAACAGAGATTTTGGTTCATCAAAATTTAGTACGACGTTAAAAATTATAACAACTACTTCATCACACACTTGTAATTTAGAACCCATTCTTCATTTGGAACAAAATAAAAATTATCAAATTGCATTGACTAGTTTCTCCACATTTAACACTATTCAAAATGTTATCAAAGATGTGAATGATCAATTTAGATATTCTACTGATAAAGGCAAAACATGGAAAATTCAAACTTTTCTTCCTGGTTCTTACGAAGTTGAATCAATATCAAATGAAATTAAGAGAAATTTAGGTATACCATTTAAAGATAAGAAACAATTACATTTTGCAGTTGAACCGGCAGTCAATAAATTTTCTCTTACTTTAGACGAAAATCATCAAGTTGATTTTAATCATGATAGATCATTGTCAAAGCTATTAGGATTTAATAAACAAACCTATAGTCAAGGTTATCATTTAGGTGAGAAGATTCCAAAAATAACTGAAATAAATTCAATTGTTGTACATTGTGACATTATTGAAGGAGGATATATAAATGGTAAATTGTCAAATTTTATATTCAGTTTTCCAGCTTTTACTGTACCCATTGGTTATAGATTAAATGTACTTCCACAAACATTAATATATTTCCCTATTACAAGAAAAACTATTAACAACATTAACATGAGAATCACTGATGAAAAAGGACAAGAAATAAATTTTGGAGGTGAAGAGATTATGATAGATCTTTTGGTTCGGGAGGTATAAACTTCCGTTCGAGAGGCATAAACTCCCGTTCGGGAGGTATAAACTCCCGTTCGAGAGGTATAAACTCCCACGCGAAGCTAGAGAAGTTTAATTTTCTTCTTCTCATTATTATTATTCTTATTCTTCTTCTTTAGAAACAAAAAATTAAAAAATTAAAAATAAATTTTTTTTATTAAAAAATTTGTGAAGTACTACCATTAAATAAAAAAAACTGAAATTTAATCATCATACAAAGTTATCTAATAAAGTTTTGTCAGTTATTTGTGGAAGATCAGGATGTGGAAAAACATATCTATTATTTAAAATTTTAACGATTCCAAATTTTTTTGATTATAACAATCTTATAATTTATACAACAACAGCAGAACAACCCGTCTATCAATTTTTAAAATATGGATTTGAAAATAATCTTAAAAAAACAGCAATTGCTTCTCTATTCGAAGAATACGAAAAATCTGAAGATGAAGAAGAAATAAGTTCGTGGTGTGAAGAAGCAGCAAAAAATAATCAGTTAGTTGAATCTAATAAAAATAAGCATATAAAGATACAATTAATAGATGATAGTGGAAATATGCAAGATCCTAGTAAACTAGATAAAACTATGAAACATTGTGTAATTTTTGATGATTGTGTTAATGATAGAAATCAGTCAGTTCAGAGAAATTATTTCACAAGAGGTAGACATAATAACTGTAGTGTTTTTTATTGAACACAAAGTATGTATTAATTAGACGGAAGTGTTATTAGAAAGAATGCAAATATATTTATACTATTTGAAATAAATGCAAGAAACTTAAGTGATTTGTTAAGAGATTTATGTGTAAGAAATAAAGATGAATTTAAACAATCGTGTAACAATGCTTGGTCAAAAGATTATGGATTTATCACAATTAATATTGATAAAAAAATTCATGATAGAGTTATAGAAGATTTGTTTACTGAGTAATAAAAAATTTTTATACTGAGTAATAAATAATAAAATTTTTATTCTAGACTAATTTAAATAATAAAAATTTTTTTCTAGACGGATCTAAATAATAATAAATAAACTTTAAAAAGGTGAAGTAGTTATTTATTCAGGTAAAATTTTTCTTTTATCATCAAATGGATCTAATGCTAATTTATGTTCCTCTTTTAAATACATTTAATGTTTCTTTGAATTAAGTCTATAATTACATGCTGTTTTTATTTCATTATTAAATAATGCATTTTTATAATCTTGAAATGTTATTTGATTAGCCACTGATGCCTTTGAAATTCCTTTTAATTTTTTATGTGTTTTAATATTATTAGTTGTATCATAACAAAAACATTTAGATTTTAAAAATATAGCTTCTGTTATGACATCTTCATTTCCTAACTCATCTTTTACTTTACATAATTCTGAAGGATGAATAAAATCTTTTATTTTATCTATTTCTTCATCAACTGAAGAATTATACGGTATTGTTAATTCTAAGAAAACAGAATCGGTATCTGTAAAGTGTAATTTATAGTTTTTGCCATAAGCAGGTGCTAAATAATCATATATAAATTTATGCATAAATAGTTTAGCTAATTCTAATATAGTGAATCCAATAAAATTAAACTTATCATGTTTTACGCTAATTCGACGTAAATGTACAGCACATAGTTCATCACTTAATCTAGTAGTTCTTTTATATGTATTTCCTTGTTAAATTTTGAAACCTATCTTTACCATAAACTATTTCAATATTTTGTCTATTACGCACATTTTCTAAAGTCTTACCATAAAATGCATTATTCATTAATTTGAAGAACACGTTTCCAAAATCATCTTTATTTCTTTTAGCTATTTTACGTTTTTCAATATTGAACTCTATATAATCTTTTAACCACCTAGATTTTCTATACACTAGTTTCCGGTGAATTTTTAAAAGAATCATTCCATGATCTAAATACCAATCTAGCATTCTTCCTTCAACAACATACTTTCCTTTATTGCCTTGTGTTAACATAAGTTTTTTTGTTGGTCTGTATTTCTTAGGAATTATAGATTTTTAATTATCTGAAAAATCTTCTATATTGGGAATTTTGTTTTTGGGACAGAAAGGAAAATATTTTTTTTTATCTTTTATTTCATCAGGGTATACTAAATCAACTTCATATATATATAACCATGATTATAATTTCCATCATATGTTTTTTGATAATCTAGAATATTACACCATGACATTTCACCTGTTGGTAATTCTTGTATCATGCAAGAAGAATATAAGCTATTAAAATCATAATATAACAAAAAGTTTTCTCTCATGATTTCATCAACTGCTGCTTGACTATCTTCATTTGATATAAGTCCTTCTATATTTTGATTAAACAATTTTATAAACTGATCACTTTCTTCTGGAGATAAAGGTTTCATTATTCCATAATCATCAGGATTTACTTTTTTATTGTAACACTGTACATAACGATTACCTAAAACTGATGAAACTCCACCTCTAATTCCAGATTCAAAAAATAATAATTTATCATATGTATTTTCTTTATAATGTTTAAGTTTAACACCAGTATGTTTTAATCCTGCTAACCATGTTAAACCTGGTGTAGAATAACAATAACATGGATCTATTCCGTAATATTCTAAACACATATCACGAAAGTTTTCGAAAAGATCAGCTAGTATTAATACATCTATCTGTAGATATTTCATTGCATAATCATACATTGTTCTACAATTTAACTCTCTCCAATTCTTTTCAACTTCTGCATAATCTTCTTCAGATAATTGTGATTGTTTTAATGTTGATTTAAATTTATTTATTGGAGGAAGTTGTTTTTCTTCCATAATTTTATTCACAGAATTAAAATCTCCAGTTATGTACTCATACGGAAATATGCCTTTTAAAGGTTTTAAATTATATTTATTTAATATTTTACATTGTTCAGGTTTCAAAGTTTTTCCCATAACATCTAATGAATAAGGAGTAAAAAATCTAAATGCATCTAAAATTCTAATACAACCTAATTGCATTGAAAAATATTCTTCTTCTGTTTTACATAGTACATTTATTTGTTGTTGTTGTAATTTTTCAGATGAAAATAAATCTTTCATTATTAAATGGAAATCATATTTAGAACCATTGTAGAAATATAGAGGAACAAAGTTATATTTAAATTTATTAGCATTAAGATTACAAGAATTATGTGCTGCACCTCTATATAATCCATTTAGATGATCATGATCTTTTACTTTATCAATATATTTGCCAGTTTTATAATTATTTGTAAAACCTTTTCCACAGTAAAAACATTTCGTTTCATTAATAAAATGTTTTCTTTCTTCATCCGTTAATGGAATCATTGGTATATTTGTTTCAAGCAATTGTGAAAAATAATTTTGTAATTCTTCTACTTTCTTTGTAAACATTTCTGAACTATCTTCACCATAGTATTGAAAATATTCTGATTTAAATAATTCAGGATAATTTGAATGAATGTACATTCCCCAACATAATGGTTTTTGTTCAAATAAATATTTTTCTTTACTTTGTTCAGATACACTTTTTTCAGGTGCACTTTTTTCATATTTACAAACCGAAGGTTCTAGGGCTTGGCCCGTACCATTTTCAGAATTATCATTTTCATAATCGGGCGAAGCCCTAGAACCTTCGGTTCGATTTTGTGTCATGTTAACATTATATGCTTCGAAATCACAATAAATAGTAAAGGGTACTTTATTTTTCAAATAATGTTTATTATATATTAAATAATCATCTTTAGGAAAAGTATTTTCAACTGCTTCGTTTTGTTGACAATTCTCCAAATGTCTATTCATTTCTTCTAAAGTTCTAAAACTTGTCATACATTGGAGACAGGGAAAATTAGCATTATCTGAAGTTTTTGTAAATATAGAAACATCTTTACACAATATAAAATGACCCTGATAATATAATATATTCGCTTGTGCTGATTGTTTTGTTTGTTTTAATTTTTCAAATTTATCTTGATGTATTTCATGTGTTAAATCAATTTGTCTTTGTAAATCTTTTTCAGACTGTTGATAATTTTGATTTAATATTTGTAGCTGATAAATATATTCTTTATCATATTGTTCTTTATATTGTTGTTGACATTTTTTCAAACATTCATTTATTTTTTGATTGGTTTCATTTTCTTCATTATTTAATTCTTTATTGTCTTTATTTAATTCTTGAATCGTTTCTATCTTATTTTGATATTTATGGCCATATTCTTGTACTAATATTTTTGTTTGTTGTTGATAATCTGTTTTACATTTTTGTAAACTTTCATTTAAATTTTGTAATTTTTGTTGATATTCTAAAGATAAAGATAAATAATCGGAATCATAATCATAATTATAATTACGTCCTTTACAATTATTATGATTAATCATTATTGGTGATAATGTTTTAAAAATTTCAAATTTTTCAGTACATATTATATTTCCTTGGTAAAAAATATTATGATGCATGTAATTTCCTCTATCATTATATACTATTTCTGATTGACATAAATTTTTATTATTCAAATAAAATTTTTTTGAATCTGAGTAAAGTGGAGTAATTTTACCAATAGAAACATAATTCACATTTAATTCAAAAACATTTACTTCTATTACATTTTTATTCCTTTTATGAAATTTTATTAACCTATTATAATCATATGGAAATTCATCTAAGCCATCAGAGAGATCAAATTCATTTATGTATTCTTCTTTATTGTAATGACTTAGTCTTTCTTTGTGATATTCTGCAGGATGTAAATGTGCTATAATACTCCAGAGAAAACAATGATCATCTTCATTTTTTATGTTGATTATTTGTGGTGAACTGAAAGGTAAAAGAACATAACTACCACCAGTATTATTTTTATATTTATCAATTACTATTTTCTTAGATAGTATTTTAACAAATCTCCAACCAGATTCACGTAACTGGGCTTCAATTATACAATTTTCTAACTTAAGTATCATTTGTTCAAATATGGGTTGTATATCATTTATATTATGAATTTCTTGTGAATTTGTAAAATGTCCTTGTATTATTTCTTCAGGAATTCCATCAGGTCCATTTTTTGTATAAAGTACTTCTACATTCATATAACATTTGAAAGATTTCTTAAATATATTATAAAAGTTGGATAGAATATCAGAAAAAGTTTTATCGGTTTCATTATGTTCAACGGACGAAGCCCTAGAACCTTCGGTTCGTACCGATTCATCAAATAAATATTTTATATCTGTTACGGCTTCATCAAATTCATCTATTTCGTTAAATTCATCAGTATCGCTACATAAATATCTCCCATCTGGTAGGGTCTCATCTTCACTATTAAAAACTTTTTTATATTCCGAATGTGAATAATCATCAAACATTTTTTTAACTTTTATATCAGTAGGCAATGTTTCTAGATAGTTTTTATAACTATTTAATTTTAATATATTTCCTTCATCAACTCGATCTACATTTTGTAAATGCAATTTACTATTTAAATGAGATTGATAACTTCTTTTTGTTTGCAACTTTTTTTTACATAAGTTACAATAAAACTTGGTATTTTCCATTTTTTTATTTTTTAAAGAAAAATTGTGCTTTAATTTTAGATATAAACATTCTAATATCAAGGTCTTGAGTGTTATTTTATATTATTATATATTTCACGTTCTTTAGTTATTTTATTTTCTTTATCATATAATGTTTTATCATATTAAGTTTTATCATATAACGTTTTATCAAAAGATAATTTAAATTTATTTTCACTAACTATTTAATTCTTCATCATCATAAATTGATTCTTCATCATCATCATGAATTGATTCTTCATCATCATCATAAATTACACTTTTTGGTATAGGATGCCATTCTCTTATTGGTATATCTAATTCTAAATTACATTTTTTATCTGATAATAATATAATAGAGAAAAATATTGGTCTTTGATCTCTTTTGGAAAATTTAATAACACCACCATAATCTGAATCATTTTTAGTTTTTATTAAAGATGATAAAATTTTAAATTGATTAGATGTAAATCCTAATTTAAATTTTGTAGACCCGACACATAGTTGTCTAACAGTATCTTCAACTATACCATCATTATTATTTTCAATTGTACGAAAATGAAATTTAGATAAATTTTGATTATATGTAGTATTAATATCATGTACATCAGTATGAGATATAAATTTTTCTTCACTTAAATTTTCATAATTACTTATATTTTTATAATCTTTTTTACCATTTACACCTTTTTCAGATGTTTCAGAATCATCATTTATATTATCATCATCTATATTATTATCATTATTATTATTATAAGATTCTTTAAAATTATTGTCATTGGATTCTTTTAAAATATTATGATTATGATTATGGTCATTGTTAATAGTATAAGGTGTAGTCCACGTATAAGGTGTCGTCCACATATAAATTTTTTCTTGTTGAGCTAAGCCATTTATGTAAGATTTTAACAAATTAATATTTAAGTTTGAATATAATCCTATTTATGTATTATCATCATATCTTTGCGGCAGTTCTAATGTTTCTTGTTTATAAATTGTGTCTCTATAATAAACTTGACATAATAATTCTTCGTTATGTTTTTTTACTCTCTATATGAATATTATATTGGTTTTGTTCATCAACAAATAATCTAATTTTTTCCTTTTAAAAAGATTTTAATTTTTTAGCTAATTCTTTAATATTGATATAATTAATAATTTTAGTTTCTATCCAATCAGTATTACTAATCGGCAAAACTGCTCTAATAAATCCGTAAACATTATTATGTCCTATTATAACCATATTTTCTTTATCTAATTCTACATATGCAACATCATTATATTTACTTACAATCTCCATAAATTTAATAAATGGATCACCTGGAAAAATACAATAGTTGGTTTCTATAGAAGGTAAACCTTTTGTTTGTTCTTTAAATATTTCGGCTTGTAATTCAAATAAAATATTAACATCTATACATGGATTATTATTATTATTATTATTATCAAAACATTTATTTTCAAATCCCGTTGATCTCGTCGAATAAGAAGAACAGGACGATGCGGACGAATATGATTTTTTTAAATTTGCTTTATCCATTTTTTTATTTTTATTAGAAAAAATTTTATTTTTTTATTTTTATTAGAAAAAAATTTATTTTTTTTCTCATTATATAAAAAATTTTATTTTTTTATTGTTAAAAAATGATGTTACCAAACGTTGGTGGAGGTGCATATATCCCGAATAATCGTGAATTAGAAATAGAAATAGAAAATTATATCATGAAAACTGGAGATGTTTTATCTGGTCCATTGCATCTTTCTATTCTTCCGCAACAAAATACAGAGTTAACAAATAAACAATATGTCGATGCACAAATAAATGACTTAAAAGAAAAATATATAAACGATGTTTTGGTTCCACTGATGAATGAATTAAAGTTGCTTAAACTTAATGACAAATCATTAAACGAAAAATTATTAAAACTTGATAAAAAGGTTAGAGAGCTAGAAGTAGATATAGCAAAACTTTTTAAAAAGATTTCAGAACAATCAAAAATTTTAATATTACTTTCTATAAATTTAAAATCTGCAGTCATTAAAAATAAACATCAGATACAACTATTGAAAGAACAATTGGAAGATGAAATAGAAAATCTACCTGAAAGAATTAAAAAAAATTTAAAGCAGTTACAAACTACATTCCAAAAAAGTGTTGATGAATTGAGATCTAAAATTACTCAACAAATGAAAAAGATGAATAGAATAATAAATGAAGTAAACTCACTTAATCAAAAAGTTGATAAAATGAAAAATCTTAAAATCAATTTAGAAAATTAATTAAAGAAAAATTTACAAGAAAACTCTAAAGAAAATAAAGAACAGTTAGATTCTGTTAAAAGACAATTAGATGTTCTTAAAATTAAGTTAAATGCTCTTAAAGCGGCGTTGAAGATGAATCAGGAGAAAATGCAAGTTAATGGAAAAGAAATTAAAGTACATGTACATCACACGCTACTTGACGCAATAGATAAAGTGCAACAGACAATTAATAAAGTTATCTCGAAGTTGTTGTCCATTCACAAACGTAAATCTTGATCGGACCAAAGGTCCTCAGGTTACTAACCTATAGAACTTTGTTCAGAGGCTTTAGCCGATCGGACCAAAGTTCTATGGGTTAGTAACCAATCGTAAATATTTTTCCCAAAAGTCAAATTTAATCTTAAAAAATGCCTATAATTTATAAACACAATCTTAAACATTTTGCTTCAAATCAAAAAATTCCTCATGAACCATCTATGAAATCTGTTTACCATTATGACAGTGTAGAAACAATTCAAAAAGAAGGGACTGGCATCTTTTCTGGTATTGGAAGTATCGTTAACTTAATTAAAAATAATAAAGATTTGATTACATCTGCTGCAAAAGGAGCAGCTGCTATAGGTAGTACAGCTAGTGCAATATCAAATGCTGTTAAGTCTCAAAACGAATTAAAACAACTAGAAGCTATTCGTAAACTTAGGAATGATTCTGAAGAACTAAAAAAATTAAAAAAACTTTCAGAGGAAACAAAAAACAAAATTGCTAACATAGCTGTGGGGGTGAAACCTTGAGGAGCGGAGCTCCGACTGATAGTAAACAGAAGAAGAAATCAGGCGTAGCCATAAAACGTTCAATTGAAGAAATAAGAGGTAATGGCGTGAGCAGCAACCTTCGGTCTAACCAGCAAAGCTGTAGCGGAGCTGGTCTAGCAAAATTATAAAATTATATTTTAGTAAAATTTTTTAGCAAAATTTTTTTAGTAAAATTTTTTCTGTGTGTGAGAAAAACAAAAAGTCAAATTATTATTTTTTATAAAAATGTCTTCGCTTATCGAAAATAAATTTAGATTAGACGATCCTCCGTTCGTCAGTTACAATCAAAAAAAGAATGACTATATAAGAATTGCTATGAATCCCGGATCTTCCAGTAGAGTAAATACTGGAGGTGATTTAATTTTTGAAGTTGATAATCAACAAAGTTATATATATCTACCTGATTCATTTTTACACTGTGAATATTCTTTATATAGTGATGCCAATTTTACAACACCATTACCAGATACCGATAATATTGCATTAGAGAATAATTTCTTTCCAAGATTATTTACACAAATGCGTTTAGATGTTGCAAGTCAAAATATAGAAACAATAAGTGATTCTCCAGGTGTAATTGATACAATGCTTAGATGTGAAACAATTGGTGAAAATAATAAAAAGTATGAAATCGAAGGTTGGTTTCCTGATACTAATGATGGTATAATTGTTGATGATTTAACTCACGCTGGAACAGATGCCGCAGGAATTGCGTAAGATGTAGAAAATATTGCAAAACATTTAAATAAAACAAACAATAGTGCATATAAAGAAAGACGTGAATTTAACAAGAAAAGTAAACAGACAGTAAATTGGTCATTGTCTCCATTATTCGGTTATTTAGATTATGATAAAATATCATATCAATTAAAATTTAAATTAATAATTCATCGCACAGCAAATAATGAATTAATCTTTTTTGGTAAGACTGGAAAAAAGCATATTTAAAAATTGATAGACTTGAATGGTGGATTAAGCATATTACTCCTAGTTTAGAGGTTGAAACAGCTATTGCAAAAAGATTAAATACTAACAAACCAATTCCAGTAAATTTTCTAAAGCGTACTGCTAGTTCAGTAACTTTTTCCGAACAAAGATTTTACTGGCATTTTACTAGAACTGCGAATACTCCAAGATATTTATTACTAACTTTTCAAAGAAATAATTCTCCAAGTTTTGATAAGAACAACAATCTTTTTCATATTAATACAATTCGAAGTTTACAAGTTTCATTAAATCAAACCCGATATCCAATTGATCCATTAAGATTCGATGATACCAATAATCAATTTATGGAAGGATATGATTCTTATCGAAATCTTTGTATAGAATTTGGAGTTGAACCACAATTAACTTCTGGAGATTGGAGACATTTATATCCTGTTTTCTGTTTCGATTTAAGTGCACAATCTGAAGATATTATCAAGACTGGTTGTGATGTAACAATTAATATTGAAAAAAAAGATTCCACAACTTCATTGATGGCTTATGGTTTATTGCTAGAAGATGTAAAATATTCTATTGAAATTCTTAATGGAAAGATGGCTAGGATAAGTTAATTAAAATTTTTGGTAACTTAAAATTTTTGATAACTAGAATAGATTAAAAATTCTTGGTAAGTTAAAATTTTTTCATAACTAGAATAGATTAAAAATTCTTAACTTAAAATTTTTCATAACTAGAATAGATTAAAAATTCTTAACTTAAAATTTTTCATAACTAGAATAGATTAAAAATTTTTGGTAACTTAAAATTTTTTCATAACTAGAATAGATTAACAATTTTTGATAACTTAAAATTCTTTTATTAAAAATGTCGCAAGCGAAAAGTAATAATAATAATAAAACTGTTGAATTAATTTTACGTAATATTGTTGACAAAAATACACCTAAAACTATTACGATTAACAAAAAAAGTATTACATAAGTAAACCAATGATAGAGAATATTCAATTACAAGAAGAAAAGAATGGCGGGATTCTCCCATTAATTCCTCTAATAATAGGAGGTATAGCAGCAGCAGGAAGTGTTGCAGGCGGGACAGCTGGTATTGTCCAAGCAGTAAATAAAAATAAATCAGAGAAGGCAGCATTAGAAGAACAAAAACGTCATAATAGAGAGTTAGAGAAAGTTGCTAGGGGTGACGGAATAGTAGATAATTTTATTAGTAAATTAAATTTAGTTGATGAAGGAAAACGTGTTCTTAAAAATATTCTCCACAATGTTGATGATTTAATTGAAGTTAAAGAGACAAAAGATGGTTCTGGAATATATCTAAGTCCTAGTATGATAAGGTAATAACCTCAGGACCTTTGGTTCTATTCGGTAAAACTTTTATTTTATCTTTTAAAATTTTTTTATCTTTAAAAATGGATTCCGCAAATTCTACAAATTCTGAAATTTTAATTAAATTAAAAATTGCTAATTTAGATTTATTAAATTATCTATTAAACAAAAATAAAAACTCAAATTGTAAAATGTATGAAGGTAACGACATACAAAAAACATTAGAAAACTTTCCTGGATTTATTTGGAGTAAATATTCGAAAGAAAAACATCTTCCTGGTCATTCATATACCGGTCCAGGAACTCGATTAGATATAAGACTAGATAAGAATAAAAATCCGAAACCAGGTGAAGAACCAATAAATATAGTACATGCCGCAGCTTACAGGCATGATTTAGCTTATCTAAATCATGATCTAAGTTCTCGACATGCAGCTGATAAGAAAATGATTCAAGAACTAGATAGTATTCAAAATCCTTCCTTTAGAGAAAAACTTGAAAGAATGTTTGTTAAGAAAGCTTTACAAGCTAAAATATTATTCGGTCAGGGTTTAAATGAAACGACAGCAAAGCTGTCTGAGAGCAACGCTCGAACCTACGCGTCTGAAATTCATAGGGAATACAGAAGGCCTAAATATTTATTGAAAGTAAAAGTATTTAATAAAGATGATATTTGGAGTGCTGATCTTATTCATATGCCGAATGATTCTGATCATAAATACGCATTGACCGTTATAGATTTATATACACGATACGCTTGGGTAAAGCCTTTAAAAACAAAAGTGGTCTGTCAGTTAAATATGCGTTTGAAGACATCTTTCAAGAAACTAAGAGAAAGCCAAGGAAATTGTTTGTTGATAAAGGGTCGGAATTTTATAACCGAAACGTTCAGCCACTATTTGAAACTGTTTATTCAACTGAAAATGCAGGGAAGGCCGTAGTGATAGAAAGATTTAATCGGACGTCAAAAAAAATTATTCAAGAAATTTACTGAGCAAAGAAATCAGAAATGGTTGAAGATATTACCAGGAATTATAGAGCAGTACAATAATAAAGTTCATTCAGGTATTGAAGAAACCCCAAAGAATGCTTCTGACGATCCAGATTTGATAAGAAAAAAAATATTCGAAAATAATTATTCGAATGAGAGTAATCCGAATTTGCAGAAACTTAAGCCGAAATTTAAAATTGGAGACAGAGTTAGAATATTTAAGTATAAGAATAAATTTGAAAAAGGCTTCGTTGGCTATTGAACGAAAGAGATATTTGAAGTTTGTAAAATAAATCAAACTTATCCGATTACTTACGAAATCAAAGATTTAGATGATGAAGATATCAGAGGCCGATTTTATCAAAATGAATTACAACGAACTGATTTTTAATTATCATTATCATTATTATTGGAACTAACTTTTCGGGAATGAAATTCCCTTGTTCAATTCTAACATAATATCAAGAAATGGTACTCCTTCCTGTAATTTCAATAAAACATAAAGACATAATTGACCACAATAAGTAGTTCCTGGTTTTTGAATTTGAAATGTATTATAAGTTCCATTGCCAAGTAATTTTTTGACTTCATTTGTTGGAGGCAATCCATAAGAGTCGAACCAATAGTTCTCAGCCTCTGGGCGGTCAAAATAGTAATTATCTCCATTTTTATTAGACATACCTGCAGACCAATGTACACCTTTTTGATGAAGATTTGTTATGAAATTTATAGTTAATGTTGACTTATTTTTTAGGAATTGTAATTCGTCTTTCATTAGAACATGAAAATTCTTTTTTCCCAATTGATTTGCGATTTTCTTTAAATCGAAATTTGTAGTTGTTTGCGTTCCATATAATTTCAAAAACTCATTTATGTTGCTCATTTTATAATAAAAAAATTCTTATAGGGACCCCTAGAAGTCAGAAGGGGGGTATTGATTTAAAACTGTTCTCTAATGATGACTTTCCTTACTACTTATTCGATTTTGAAATGATTTACTTTAATCTAAATTAAAACGTTACATTTGTAGGGAATCGGTTTATTAGCAGAGTTAGTGTTTCGTACATCTTTAATCAACTGCAATCCATTTCTCATCAATAGGTCAAAATTCTTTATTCCCAATTGATTGCACATATATGTGAATAAAATATTTCAAAAAGAAAAAAGAATGTGTTTTTTATTTTGCATTAACCGCTACCTGTTAAAGAAATATTATTAGACACATGATGTATTTTAAAAACCTGAAAAACGGATTTAATAGACGTTTTTAAAAATACCAATTTTTTGATGTTGTGTCCTGGAACGGTCATGATTTTAAGGGGAGGGTGAAAAATTGTAATTCTCAAATTTGAGATTCTCAACTTTTATGATTTTCGGTGTCCTGGAACGGTCATGGTTTAAGCGAGAAAATTGTAATTCTCAAATTTTGAGATTCCTAACTTTTCTGATTTTTTCGGTGTCCTGGAACGGTCATGATTTTGGGAGTAAAAATTGTAATTCTCAAATTTTGAGATTTTGAGAAATTTGAAAAATTGGGTATTTTTAAAAACGCCTAAATTTATGAATTTAGGTCTTCATAACCTGAAAAAGGGTTCAAATTCATGAATTTATGTCGTTTTTAAAAATACCATTTTTTGAAAAAATGGTACTTTTTGAATGGACTAAATTCATGTATTTGGGTCTTAAAAACCTGAAAAAGGGTTCAAATTCATGAATTTATGTCGCTTTTAAAGATACTAATTTTTTGAATTTTATGGTGTCCTGGAACGGTCTTTTGCCCATTACTGACTTAAGTGGTTTGAGCTTCTTGATATTGAAAATTTTCTTCAGCATGTGCCCTGCTTCAACATTCTTGCCCCCCTTGCCCAAAATTCGTTCTGGCATCCCTCATCTGGTCTTTCTTGAAACGGCGAGCTCGTCGACGAATTTGTCCTGGCAATGATTTGAATCGGATTTAATTTAATAGATTGACTTCCATGCCAAAGCATTCTTATCGATTTCTACGTAAACCAAGGTCTACCCAATCAGTCATTAAAAGATTAATCAACGAAATCCATGCAAAATTTACATTTCAAAATTGTCAATTTGATCACAGGTGAGCCATTTGATAACTTTAAGTTTCTATGTGATTAAATACTTGCTAACTGTATACCTGTCCTACTGTCCTTGCATTATATGCTGACCCACTCTCCAAAACTAATTGATAAAACTGATTAATAAACTTGCTAATAAATTGTGATTGGTGTATGAAAAAGAAATTAAACCAGGAAAAGACGCAAAATCATAACTGAAACTTATTCATTCATAAGAATGCCAAGACGTAAAAATGCCTTCTTGAGATGATGTTAATATTATTAAACATACATGTATTTCAATTCCAGATTATCCATGATAAATTTTGACATTGATGACTTATAATTAGAGCAATTTTTTACGACCTTAAAATCGAAAATATATGACCTAACAATGCTTAGAATATAACCAAATATGCCGTAAAAACTCTAAATGTGACCAAAATATGACCTAAAAATCGTCAATTGTAGCTTGGCAAGATTTAAAGTTTTAAAATATAGCAAAAATCATGTCTTGATTTTCAGGCGAAAAGTTAAAAAATTCAATTAAAGACAAATAAAAAGATTTATTTCAAACTTTTACACAGTATACCCATTTTCAGCTTGTTGTACAAAACAGTAATGTTTTAACAATAAGTAACAATACAGATAACATTCATATCTGTAGACAATACACGCATTGGAACTGTCCTCAGACTGCATCGCGCTGCTTAGAAGACCGATATTGCGTCATTCTGAAAGCATCGGTCACTTCTATATTTACTTCCCGGCAACTCTAACAGTCTAAAACTACAAAAAAATGACCAAAGTGTGACTAAATATGATGAGACACAGAAAATATGACAATATTACCTTACCCTAAAGATATGACAAAATATGACATGTCATAGAAAGATTGCCCTACATAATGGATGTAATGATTTACGCACGGCCTTTTCGTTCGATACGTACTATCATGTCACTTACTTGTACATCTTATCCTCCACCTCTCATTCATTGTGGATAGCCATTTCATCATTTTATCACTTATCACGTTGATGCTATGTTTGCATTACATCAATAACAAAATATACTATGTCAATTCATGAAAAGTCACTAAAGGGCTATCAGATCCATTCATTCTCCATCGTTCTACAATTGATTAAAGTTTGAAAAATGCTCAAAAACCCTTGATGAAAGGACAACCGCTGAAGCGTGGTTTGTTGGCTAATTTATTGATATGTAGCAATTGATTATATAATCTTACAACGTATCAATCTGAGTTCGACCAGTCAAGTGATTTCACATGACTGTGACCGATTTCTAGCATTACATTTTTGTTGTATACTTGCCATGATTACCAACGAAGAGGACAATGAAGTTTGTCAGGTATCGAAGCCTAAAGGATTGGGCCAGCGCCATTTATTGGTTTTCCTGATACATTTTGGCCTCGTCATCTTATATAGCTTGCGTTCAAGCTTCAGTGTAGCTTTGGTCGCCATGGTCAATGAAACTGCACTAAGAGAAGTTGGACTGAAAAATGAAACGTCCGAGAAAATTAGCACATGTCTTTTGACAATTCAAGAAGGGTTCAACTCCAGTGAACACTCTGATACTCCAAATGGACCATTCTCATGGTCGCGAGATACTCAAGGTATCATTCTCAGCTCCTTTTATTGATGTTATAGTGCCATTCAAATTCCTGCTGGTATTTTAGCGACCAGATTCGGTGGAAAATGGCTGTTTGCTGGTGGAACAATGTGGGCTGTCACACTGACTGCTCTGACACCTGTGATAGCCAGATCAGGCTCTGAGTACTTCATAGCTTCCCGTGTTGCTCGTGGGCTGATTGAAGGGATCACATATCCGGCTAATGCTGGGATGCTTGGTAAATGGTTGCCCAGATCAGAAAGCTCTTTCCTTTATATGCTTGCCAACGCCGGTTTGCCATTAGGCATAATAGTTGGGCAGGTATTATCCGGAGGACTAAATGCTCATTGGGGTTGGGAATCCGTGTTCTATGTGAACTCTTCGCTAGCGGTGTTATGGCTAGTTCCATGGTGCTTTTTGGTGACAAGTTCACCCTCAGGTCATCCTAGGATTTCTAATGACGAAAGACATTTTATTGAGAACTCTCAAGGTAGCGATACCAAATATAAAACAAATGAAGACCAACAGGAAAATGCTGAAACTTTTAATTGGTGGTTGTTTTTTAGAGATACGGCAGTGTGGGCTTATGTCTACTGCACCTTTATCAATTCATGGAACTCTTATATGTTGCTTACATGCTTGCCTCAGTTCTTGAGAGATGTTTTTCATTTTAATGTCGAAACTGATGGACTGTTTTCCAGTCTTCCATATGTTGGAAACCTCATAGCTCAGTGCACTGTATCGCAACTCGCAGATCGCTTGACAAAATCTGGGATCCTAAAACGTACACTAACACGAAAGTTATTCACATCAATTGCTCAGTTAGGTATTACCTCATGCATGTTGGGAACCGCTTTTATTGTCTGCAACAGTTTTGCAACTGTCACTATGCTTATATGTATGGTAACATTCCAAGGTGTAAATGCCGGTGGCTTTTTGCCTAACGCAGTTGATCTGTCTCCCAATTACTCAAGCATCATATTTGGACTTGCAAATACTTTTGGAATAATTGCAGGTATGTTAGCTCCAGCAGTAACAGATTACATAACAGTCCATCAATCAATTGAAGAGTGGCGCATTGTGTACATACTGTCTGCAGCATTATCGCTTTCCTCAGCCGTCGTATTTTCTATCTATGGATCTGGTGAGGTTCATCACTGGCCCAAACAAAGTACTGAAGATTGCGATGATTTACTCAATGATTGAAACACTAAACGTCTCATTTCACTTTCCTCCACCTTGTAGGCCTACTGCACTTAGCAGTTTTTCGATATTCTTCGGTGAATCTATACCGTGTACCAATTCTTCTGTAATTACCGCAGCAGCCATTTTACTGCTTTGGATTTCCTGGAGATTGTCGACGGATTTTCACGTGGGAAGAACCAATGTCTCTAGGTGATAAGAACCAACTGTTCCCATCACAGCTTTAAACATTCACGTTTTCATCTTTATTAACAATATTTCTTTTTGGCCTACTTTTATTTTTAGGAACAGCTACGTCGTGAAATGAGAGTTTGATTGTGTGATCCTGACGCCCCTAAAACATTTTCGTAATCATAATTGTCGACCAGCTTTGAAATATCCACTGTATGCTCACTTATCCAGATAATAAGTCAAAATGGCATTAAATCTTTATGCAATCTTTCGGGTGTTCTTGGGAGCATACTTTTTCAAAATATAAAATGAATATTTGCATGCATGTTAAGATAGGGTAGTAAGTAGTCGTCTTGGTATTTCATTCAGCTTCTTCTAATGCTTTAAGTGAATAAGTGAATTTGCAATGGAGAAATTGGATTACATAATTGAATTTGGAATTGCAAAATCTTAATTGAAATGAACCATCTTCTTGCAAAGCTCTAGTTTCCTCTAGAATCCCTAACAAATAGAAGATACAATTTATGAATAATATGCAAGATTGGGTGCGACTAATCGATTAATCGACTTTTTGAAGCTGACACGATAAGTGCATAAAAGTCGCGACTTTTTTCAGATTCAATATCTCTTTCCTATGCATCATCCAAAACAACATAAAGTTTGAAACAGTTTTGCGATGAAATGGAGCTCATCGAAAACAGCGGTTTTTACGCATGTATTGAGAAAACATGAATTTATTAGTACGCATGTTCATTATTGTTCCTCAATCTTATATAGTCCAGCAGCCAGAACGAGTTTCTGCAGGCCGAAAATGAGACTTTCACAGTATGCTGTACACCCTATTCCTACTGCGAATCGGCACGTACGCCGAGTTGTAGTGAGTTCCTCTTTTTGTCAGACAGGATCAAAGAAAAAAATGTGTAAATCCAATGAGACGCAGATTGCAGTCAGGAGCTCTCAGGAGTGTTTAAAAATTACCGGTAATTTTTTTAAGTTACTTTACCGGTAATTTTCTGGTAAATTACCGGTAAATTACCGGTAATTTATATTCATATCCTAATAACTTCAAATATAAAACACCAATATGCTCTAAATTTAACCAAATGCAATTTCCGCTTAATCTGATGCTGGTGAAGGTTTGAATTTTGCTTAATGTCTGATTCTTCTTCATTTAAATTGCGATTAAGAAATGAAAAATTGACATTGTTTAGCAGTTTGTTAATCTTTCATCCAAATAGACCTGATAATAAAAAGTTTGACGGCCAAAAATGGTTCTCGCAACGCTCCATCGCAGCCTAATTCGGCCACTTGTTTTTATCCTGATTGCCTACAATTAAATTCAAGATTTGAACGGTAAGATATTGATGGAAAAGAACCAGGGATACTACAGAATAGCAGCTTAAATGAGCAATTGATACTATCTAATTAGGTTGTTTGTATATAAAAAAAGTCTAAATACATTCGACATCTAATTTACCGATGCTATGATAATTTAGCATCTAATCAAACTCAATTTACTAAACAAATATTTTGGCTAAAATTTCGAATGAAATTAGCACAGCATGAAATTGCGTTTCAAAATTACGCAAATTTATGTTTTGCATGCGAAATTTATAATATTTTGAGAACTACTGCAAATTTTCATAGCGTTCTATAAGTTCAAACTACTTGTCAATTTAAGGAATATTATACAATCTACGTAGCAAATTTAGATACAATGATGCAACATTTTTTGTTTCAAGAAATGAATTTTGTTTATTTTTGCCTTAATTTACTATTTCCATAAACAATATTGAATCTGACAATTTCTCCGTGTCGCTACCTAAACCCAGTGATCGATCAATACACTGAAGTTTATCGTCTACATCTGCCAAGGAATGAAAAAGTTAGGTTGAAATAGACATTTTTCAACAGACCAAAAATGAAATTTCCATGGTTTTTTGAAGCAATTCTTTATGAAAATCATATTTTAATTTTCATAGCTTAACAGACCTTGTACACACCGTCTCAAGTTAAGTAACGTGGTCCAATGTCTGTATACTGAATGAATTTGTCCAACGCATCGCAGTTTAGCTATTGTTCATAAAATGAAGTGCCTATCTTCTGGACTATGGATTATGACAGGCTTCCAATTGCAAGACGAATTCTTGACCTGACCAACGCAAATTCAGTAGCATTTACACCATAAACATGGAGCTTTTAAATCCCTCAATATGACGTCGATCAATTGAATTAAATAATTAAACGAATTCATATGCATTTTAATTTCTTGATGAGGAACTTGATTGCAAAACTTGTTTAATATTGCTATCGATTAACGCAATGCAATTGTAAATTAAAGTAATAACATTCTCTTGATTTTCACAGAATATTTGAATGTTGGTCAGTGATTGCTGGAATATGTCAAGTGATTCAGATAGAAAATAACAACGACAACAACTTCTACTGAAATTTGAGGAATGAAATATACACAGATGGGTTACGATCGAAATGGTCCTCAATATTTTCGTGGATAGTATTTTTAGTAATTGCAAAAATATGCTAAGCTATCGCATCACTATGCAGAGCACAGACTTGAAAAAAAGTGAATAGAAGGTATTAATAAGAAAACAATAGCGATCGTGCTGTCAACCAATGAGAAGCCAGAATTGGAAGATTTCAAATGGGTGTTGAAGAGACACCAACTATCGTGAAATTTGATAAAATCAGGCATTCTGCTTGAACTGCTAGGGGTTGGTAATGGCAAAGCAGATGGTAGAAACATTTGCATCATATTATTCATAGACATCTCTGCTTAGGCAACTCTGGTTATGTCAAAAACATACAAGGCCTAGGCTTGTCACCTAGACGCGAACGCGTCTATCGGTATGCCTATGACTCTTATTAAATTCAAGTAGCCTATATGCCATTCAATTCAAGGCTACCTAATGTGAATATCAAAAGAAGTTTCATATGGCTCAAGCATAGGCTATTCTCAAACTATCGATATGCAAACTAAAGGGCAGTAGTTATTACTTATCACTGCATTGGAAATTTCGTCGTAGCAAAATATAATCATTGTTGAGAATAACGGATCGTAGTAATTCATTGTAATATAAGGAGGCGATCCGGAAAAACCGCTTAGAATATCGTCGATGTTGTATATTCCTTTTTTTTTCTCTCTCTTTATACAAGCGCTTTCGAGGGCGCACAGATGAAGATGAGGCGCTGTGCGCCCTCGAAAGCGCTTGTATAAAGAGAGAAAAAAAAGGAATATACAACATCGACGATATTCTAAGCGGTTTTTCCGGATCGCCTCCTTATATTACAAAAAATATAATCAGGAAACCCCGAAAAATCGGTAATTTACCACACTTCAAACACTAGCTCTCAGACATCAAATACTGAATCATGTGACTCACTTCAACTTCTATATCGATGTTGATGTTCTGAACTCAATCATGTTTCAAATTTCATGGCATTCTGATAAATAGTTTCTTTTCTGCAAAACGAAAGTTGCCAAGTGTTTCACAATCCATAGATATTTCTTGAATTTTACCATTGGATTACAATGGGAATCCTTCAACCTTGCCTATAACCAAAAGCGACTGGCTGTTACACTTGAGAATTTGATTTTTGTATTCAGCGTTTCAAGATCTACAAATCCATGCTACTGAGCCCTTTGTGTGCGAATTTAGGAAGAAAGTGTCAGTAGCTCCCGTCCTATTAAGTTCGTCTTCTTTAAGAGTCTTTTTCAGTTCTCTTAATATGTCAATTCTTTTGGTTGCTTTGAAGCATATCATATCAACATGCTTACTCCAATTCATTGTATTGCCATGTGTGATTCCAAGCAGTTTAAGTTCTTTTATCATCAGTTTCATATTGCAATTACGCATCGTCTTAGAAGTTTCATTTATTTTAAACTGAAAAAAACATTGAAGCTAGCCTGTTCAGGTGCCTACAATGGCACGTGTGGGCTTACGTGGGTTTAACTTGTCTAAACCGGACCTGCTCCCATTCGGCTACCCGATGGCAGGGTTGGGCGCGAATATTCGAATCCGCCTGAACGAATCCGATTGAATCGCACGTATTCTTAGATTCTTTAAGTTAATCAAAATAATCATATTTCTCTAATCGTTGAACTTTTATTTCATCGAAAGGACGTTCGGTTTATCTCATTTCATGTGAAGCCCTTGATTATCCCAAAAACAGTGTCTATTGGATGTCCTTTACTCATGAAAGGAATTGCCTGGTTAATTGTGTCTAGTCTGCGAGCACTTTTCACAGAGAGCTGAAATGCATGGAGAAACATAAGACCTTGTAGCTTTGATGCTTATATCTTTAGCGGTTTGGCGGAGATAGATTTATTAATGTTTAATTCAGCAAACTAACATCAAACGAAGAATTACGCACACATGAATATGACCTGATTTATCAAGTATACCTGATATCAATGCAAAAGATGTCTCAGGCATAAATATATAGCCTAGAGTAGGCCTTCATCTGATTTTTTACAAATGCTTGTGGCAAAGGAATCATTTCTACAAATTATACTCCATATGAATACAGAATATTTATTTACATGCCTTTTGACCCTGTTTTGCTTGAATATGCATTTTTTATTTTTCTGAAAATATAATGAGCAGGCTAAAAGCAAGCAGATTAAATGATGAGACCTCACAGTGAGCACAAAATCAATCTAGGAACCCAAAGTGTCAGCTAATCGCTCAGCATTCTATGAGAAGGAAATAAGTCGCATGCGTTCTATCAAAGAAGCGAAATGCATGAAACTTAAAATTCGGCAGCAAAGATCAATTCTTCACGAAACAAAGCTGTGCGGTCTTTAGAGACCCCCAAACGCCACCTACCGGTTAAAATACCAATGAAATTAGTGATAGATCTTAATAACTTTTTTTTGAGAAAAATGCCTTTATTAAATGACTGATATGCCTCCTTCAATCTAGTTGCTGCATTTATATACAGAACTGCTTTCCTTTTATCAATGAACAGCATTATTCCAAACAGAGACTGGATCATTTGTAATAACAATCAAAAAGCGGAAGGACTCCGTACCTAAGTGTGAGTGATTTTTCTTTTCTTATTCTTTTCTTTTTAACCGTCTGTAGTAAAATAAAAAAGAAGCATCACTCACACTTGGGTCCTTCCGGTTTTTGATTGTAATGAACAGTATTGTGGATTCATTCTGAAATAGCATTAAATAAATTGCATTACCTTGACTAGTCGAAGCTTCTTGAATAACGCATTCCAAAAATATCAAGGCGAATAAAAAAGTTTGAAAAGCACAAGCTGATTATTAATCGACTTGTGGTAAAAACAATGAAGTGAAGACAATGCCGTCATGCTATTTATAAGGAACATTCCGAATTAAACAGGTGTTCTGACAGTTCTACGGAAATATCAGTGTCATGTGACATAAATTAAGAAGCAGACACAAAAGAAGAATGACAGCAGTCAATGTACCAATAGTCCAAAAGTCTTCTCAAAAAAATTCTATATAAAGAGCATGAAAGACAGAGATGATTGTTTAAAATTGAAAATTCAGTGAAGAAGCATTGAAATTTCTTACCAGCAAAGCGTCTGACGATGACATTCTTAATAGAACTACATCAATTTAGCTCCTTACTAAAGTGTATAAATACCAATAGACAGATGGCTTTGTTATTGAAGATTCACAATTGAAGAGAATATTAGTCTAGGGTCTGTACGCGTACTACGTGCGTGGCAGCATCGAAGAGAGCAGACTGGATTCTTCAAGAAAAGAATCTCCCAGCAGGAATTGAACTTATTGAAAAACGAAATATTGTGAACGACAGGCTACGATCAGGAAGACCAGTAGCAGCCTAATAAATAGAGAAAGTAAATGGTAGGAAGAGTGTCGACTCAAAATAATGCCAGCACATAGTAAAATTTTTATAACAAAAGATTCAGATTTTTGCTTTCCTACGATCAAAAATATAAATTTGATTCATTTTTAAGAGGCTCAATTTTTGTAAATTATTCATGTGTTTATATACTAGCGATTTGGTACCTCTATATAAGTAGTATTAGACAAGTTGGTAGGTTTATTAGCAGCAAACATGTTTCAGTAGGCAAGCTACCATCATCAGTGACAACGGTCAATAAACAAGGATGCAATATATACAGTGCGAATGAGACAAGAAAAATCAATATAGGAAAAGCGGCTGTGATTGGCTGCGGTTATTCATTAGGTACTGTGAATGAAGGAATGACTTTATGTACAATGATTCAGCAATTTTCGTGTATGGAGTGCGAATGAGAATTTTAAAATTATCTTTATTTGGGATGTGAACATGAAGAGATATTTCGGATGCTGGTCGACCTTTCACGTGTTCGTTTATCCTAGTGAAAATATGGCGACGGGTTTCACCGACGTAGCATTGACTGCAATGCTCACAAGTATACTTATACACTACGGAAGATAACTCATTGAAAGGAATTTTATCTTTATTGCTTATCATGTTTTGTGTTTTGTATGTGTTCAAGGCAATTCTTAAAATACTATTTTCTAAAGCACTATTTATGTGGCGAATATTACGTTTTATGCGAGAAAGAAGAGTTGAAACATAGGGGAGCTTCCAAAATATTTCAGTTTTTTCGCTAGATTCTATTTTAGTCTTAGGATTATCACAACGCTCAAAGACTTTATTTATTCTATCCGGATGATATCCGTTTTGAATAAAAATATTCCTAACTTTGTTTTTGTTATAATCGCGGTCGGCAGGGAGACTGCTTAGTTTTTGAGATCTATTGTACAAGGCTTTAATCGCGTTGTTCTTATAAGAGTCAGGACTGTAGGAGTTGCTATGAGTATACAATAAAGTATTGGTTTCTTTTGTTATCCAATTGGTTTCAAATTTGCCATTTTTTATGAAAATATTCATATCTAGAAAATTGATAGAGTCATTTATGGGTTCTTCTATCGTAAATTGAAGAGATGAATTAACAGCATTGAGCTGGTCTAAAAAAGTGAGGGCTTCGGTTCGAGACCGAAAGACTGCTAAAATATCGTCGACGTACCTAATGTAAAAGTCCGGCATTTGCATTTTACTTTCTATAATATTTAAAGAGAATTCAGCCATAAGAGGTGCAAGGGAGGATCCCATACTCATTCCTTCTTTTTGAAGGTAGTTTCTACTGTTGAACAGGAACGGCACATTAGTGCAAGCGAGTTGCAAGAGAGTACGCAAAGTATTATCATTAATAGGAAATCTATCAAAATTGACTAAGCTAATTATATGGTCGATAGTGTCATTGACTGGAATATTAGTGAAAAGTTGAACAGCATCGAAACTAACTAAGTAAGGATTTTCATACGGAAAATCGAAAGAGTTAATTTTTCTTTGAGCTGTAAAGCTATCCTTAGTTGAAAAAGACTTTGGCAAAAAAGGTTTTAGGTGAGCAAGAAGCCAGTCGCAAATGTTTTTGCAGAAGGAGTCAGTCATTGACAGGATCGGTCTCATTGGAGGATCATTGACGTTCTTGTGCAGTTTAGGAAGACCGTAGAGTCTGCTTGGCTGGCAACCGGTACTTCGCAGCAGCTTGTATTGAGAATCGGTGAGTTGCCTATTGTTCTTGAGTTGGAGTAGCTTGTTGTTGACTTGAGTTTCCTTTGAAATGAAAATATTCTTCTTATTGGTTGGAATTTGGGAAAATTTAGGTGACTCGAGCAGTTTCTCCATCTTCTTAATGTACTGGTCTTTGTCCATGAGGACCACGCAATTGCCTTTGTCCGGTTTTGTGATGTAGACATTTGCGACTGGCTTCTTGCTCACCTAAAACCTTTTTTGCCAAAGTCTTTTTCAACTAAGGATAGCTTTACAGCTCAAAGAAAAATTAACTCTTTCGATTTTCCGTATGAAAATCCTTACTTAGTTAGTTTCGATGCTGTTCAACTTTTCACTAATATTCCAGTCAATGACACTATCGACCATATAATTAGCTTAGTCAATTTTGATAGATTTCCTATTAATGATAATACTTTGCGTACTCTCTTGCAACTCGCTTGCACTAATGTGCCGTTCCTGTTCAACAGTAGAAACTACCTTCAAAAAGAAGGAATGAGTATGGGATCCTCCCTTGCACCTCTTATGGCTGAATTCTCTTTAAATATTATAGAAAGTAAAATGCAAATGCCGGACTTTTACATTAGGTACGTCGACGATATTTTAGCAGTCTTTCGGTCTCGAACCGAAGCCCTCACTTTTTTAGACCAGCTCAATGCTGTTAATTCATCTCTTCAATTTACGATAGAAGAACCCATAAATGACTCTATCAATTTTCTAGATATGAATATTTTCATAAAAAATGGCAAATTTGAAACCAATTGGATAACAAAAGAAACCAATACTTTATTGTATACTCATAGCAACTCCTACAGTCCTGACTCTTATAAGAACAACGCGATTAAAGCCTTGTACAATAGATCTCAAAAACTAAGCAGTCTCCCTGCCGACCGCGATTATAACAAAAACAAAGTTAGGAATATTTTTATTCAAAACGGATATCATCCGGATAGAATAAATAAAGTCTTTGAGCGTTGTGATAATCCTAAGACTAAAATAGAATCTAGCGAAAAAACTGAAATATTTTGGAAGCTCCCCTATGTTTCAACTCTTCTTTCTCGCATAAAACGTAATATTCGCCACATAAATAGTGCTTTAGAAAATAGTATTTTAAGAATTGCCTTGAACACATACAAAACACAAAACATGATAAGCAATAAAGATAAAATTCCTTTCAATGAGTTATCTTCCGTAGTGTATAAGTATACTTGTGAGCATTGCAGTCAATGCTACGTCGGTGAAACCCGTCGCCATATTTTCACTAGGATAAACGAACACGTGAAAGGTCGACCAGCATCCGAAATATCTCTTCATGTTCACATCCCAAATAAAGATAATTTTAAAATTCTCATTCGCACTCCATACACGAAAATTGCTGAATCATTGTACATAAAGTCATTCCTTCATTCACAGTACCTAATGAATAACCGCAGCCAATCACAGCCGCTTTTCCTATATTGATTTTTCTTGTCTCATTCGCACTGTATATATTGCATCCTTGTTTATTGACCGTTGTCACTGATGATGGTAGCTTGCCTACTGAAACATGTTTGCTGCTAATAAACCTATCAAAAGCTTACGGCTTCTCACTGTCAATACTGTCTAGACAAGTTGGATATCAAAATGAATGTAGATCTACTAACAGGCATCCTAATTCAACGGAAATTAAGGTAATTATCAGGGATATTTCATGAACAGCATTATAATGCAAGTCTTCATGGAAAAGTTGAGATCTTAATGTGCTGCTTGGCCGAAATTTCAAGTTTTTAATTCAACTTTCATCGGCATGATTTTGTGTTTCAATATATTTATATTTTTATTCAAATATTTATACATTTCATTTCTTGAATCTTAATGTTCGAGCCATATACATCTTCTAAAGTTAATTATAACCATTGTATTTGATTACGACATTTTGCTCTTTCAGTGGCATGTAATTTGTGATATAGGTAGTTTGTCATGCTTAAGAAAATGCTGAGCATGAAGGTAACAGCAGCTTATCGAATTGCTAATATAACAAAAATTACCTCTCCAAGGCTGGCATGACACGGAGGATTTGTAAAATCCATATACTATTTTTGCTTGTGTTTTGCTATCATGATAAGTCAATTCCATGGTCATGTCTTCAAACTTCAAAAATTTGCATATCTCACATTTGGTACTGGGTTTCAACTCGAGTTCATCATTTAATTAAATCGAAACTGCATTCACATTGGGCATTTAATTATTACCGAGTTGCTACTCTACCCAATATACTTGCTCTATGGCCTAGCAGCCTCAAAGAGAAATCCAAACATGCTATCATATCAGCACTCTAAGAAGATAGTAGCTAAGAATCCACTCGCTGACTTTCCGAAGAATTTGATATTCGAGGAAGTACTGTAATGAATGTTCTCAAGACGGGAGGTCATCATCCGCATGAAACCTATTTCTTCGAAATGATGTTAGAAGATGACTAAGAAGTTCGCGATTCTGGAAATCATGTTGGATCGGTATAGGTGTAAAGCCAATCCATGGCCGGCCTGATCACCTTACCTTGCTTCATACGATTATTGATTTTGGATTTGACTCACGAGTTATGAGGCGTACGTCAATCAAGAAGCATTGAATGCAAGAATTGATCAAGAAACGAAAGATGCCCATACGACAACAAACGGACGGGATTATAAACTTTTGACATGATCCACACATCAAAGAAAGGGGACCCGGAAAGTCGCAAGAGTACAAATTAGTATCGACAGGATTGTCTGTCAGTAAACATAGAATTCAAATACCTACCAACTGAAATGTTATAGTGTGCTACTTTTTTCTAAAATATTTTGAAGCTTTGAAACTTGTCCGGGTCCCCCTTTTTTGGATCTCTATGATTCTGATTAAATATATAACCAAACTTTACCTCGTGGGAAGCCTTCCAACTTGTTACTACCATGATCAGAATACCGCATTGAAAATGAGTTTTTGTCAAGTCCAAAAGTATTCATCTCATAAAAAATCTTACTAAACATTACTTTGAAAACTAATGAAAAACGCCACCGGCATCTTCTTGCTCATCGTCTACAGTCTCTAATATCATGCAATGTCTAGAACAGCATTTTTATGTTTCACCAATACGAAAATCGATAATTCATTTGTGGAACTGATCAGCAATTTCAACATACATTTAGCTAAATTGTCAATCAGTTGTTTTGTTGTACTCAGTGACCGATTAATGTCATTACGCAATCGATGGGATTAGAGATGAGAATCTTTAGAACATGCACGCGTATGGACAGGGAGTTCTGGAATATTCGAGCAGATGCGTGCAGAGTGGATAGTTTTTGGTGTCCATCACGTAAATCGTAACTTCAGAGGGTTTGAACATGATGCTACGTAACAGAACTTGTGTGTCAATGGTTTGGTCGATCTCCCTAAAGTCCTCAAATGTTGCCATGACCTTTATAACCTACAGATGCAAACTGTGGAAATGTGAATTAAATGGAAGCATGAACATAATTTCTTAATGATAAATTATTCAAACTGATCAGTTGCAATGCAATGCACCATACGCTGCATTGTGTTGCATTTGCTTTATAAATCGTTTATGGATCAATATTATGTCTACAGCAAGCTCATTACACAAAATTATCGACATTTTCATACATGCAATTTTTACTTTACCGCAAATATTTGTAAAATAAGATATTAGGGATAAAGCACATGGTTGCTTCTTCAAAATGCAGGCCCATTTAAGCTCACACGACGACTCATTTTTATGAATTCTACCGTAATTGACATGAACAAAAAGAAGATTTTGTCTTATCTTTCCGTAGCCATGAGTTTTCTGACTTCTGAAGTTCATTTTGAATTCATAATTGAAATTAACATCTCCCTACTTTCCAACAGCAAGAAATACTCATTAGAAAGGAGCAATGAAGCACCAATGCAGAATAATTCAGCATGACATGTGATTTGCCAAACATAATCTCAGACAATTAAGAAAAAATACAGCCATAATCTAAGAATCGAGTGATCAAACTCGAAGTACGTGTAAAACGTAGATGAAATTTACTTCAGGCTCATGATTAATTTATTTAATCCACATGCATGCGACTTCTATATTCTTTGCTCTGAAGGATTTGAATCCATAAAGGCTAATCTTGAAAATGTGTTGTCAACACTGTCTCGTCACGTGGAGTATGCGCATGTAGGTTTGAACCTCGCCTACTTCCCGTCAAAATAATCGATGGAAGGTGAGCTAATGTGCCCTTCCTTGCTAATTAGTTTGTGAAGCTAAATATCAAGGCAAAATCGGGAATTATCGAAAGTAAAATGGTTTTCGGGCTCTCACGACTGTTTTCTTAGTTTTGATATGAAGTATGATATCCAAATAATCTCTCATTGATAGAATTAATGAGTTCATCGATTTATTTTATGATTCTAGAAAGATATGTAAATTGCAATGATGTTCGCATAATATTGACACCATAATATTGACACTTTGTCGGATAATATCACGGAATTATATTCATCTGCGCGTGACTTCGGTTTCCTAGAAAGGAAGAATCATATCCAACCTTAATTCGAAATGGCACATCTCGGCATGAAGATCAACACTAAGAAAACTAAAGTTATGATATTTTCGGAAACAAATTCGCCTTCTCCTTTCACATTGCGAGTGGGAAATGAAGTTCTGGAAAAAATCGACAATTTCAAGTATTTAGGCTCAATTCTAAGAAGTGACGGACGATGTACGAAAGAAATAAGGTCAAGAATCTCTCAAGCGAAACAGTCCTATTTCAAGAAAGTACAAGAAGTGACCACGACATCCAACAGCATTGAATTCAAGAAGCGTATGGTAAAGACCTACTGTTGGAGCACCCTTCTTTACGGTTGCGAGAGCTGGACACTCAGACATCGTGACGTCAAATACCTAGAGGCAGCAGAGATGTGGTTTTGGAGAAGAATTATGAACATCAAGTGGACTGACAGAGTAACAAATGATGAAATTTTGATGAAAGCAAATGAAAAACGATATCTACTGAACACCATCACGAGTCGGAAAGGCAACTATGTAGGCCACCAACTCCGACACGATGGCATTCTCACCAAAATCCTTGAAACGAAGATCAACGGGAAGAGAACAAGAGGAAGAAAACGAGCGAGGTGGCTGGACGATCTCAAGTAAAAGGCCGGGGTGAATTCATATGGAGAATTGAAACGTCTGTGTGAAGATCGAGAAAAATGGAAGAAGTTTGTGACGAACATTTAAGCAATGACTTTGCAGTTATCTTTGACTTTGTTTCTTTCTTTCCTATTGTTGTATTGTGTGTGACCTACCACATGGTAGACTACAAATATATATATATATATACATCTCAGAATTAAACAACTTGCTCCTTCTCGAATGGATAATTCGTGGATCGCCTGCTATTGGAAATGGCATACGATAAGCTGTCAGCAGAGGACACCAGAGCCAGTCAGATATGCGTGCGTGCTGTGATATCACTTCGCACTCACCAAAACAAACATCCCTGTCTTGACTAACATTCGATTCAGTGTATGCACAATGCAGTAAGGAATGGTGCGAAGACGATGGTGAAATCATCAAATGAATTAATTTTCGTACGCCTGCAACTTTTTTTAAATAGGTGATGATTGAAAGGGTCAACATTATGGAGAAAACGTGCGTGCAATAATCTGAATTCTTCGAAACTGAAGGAATTGTAGCAATCGAAGCACTTAGGTGGAACTCACATTAATCCGCAGGCGACGCACGACTTTTTTTCCTATCTCTGTAAGATACTAGGAATTCCTTTTTGTCCACTTAACAGGTTTCTCGATGTGCCGGCGATTTCGTATTAATCACACTTCTAGCAGGTATAGTAAACCAATGATGTTATATACATGTATTGTATGAAACCCAAGCTTACATATCTGCTGCGTCTTTGGTTGTCTGAAAAGGCGAAATTCCACAGCTGAAAACCGTCTAGACAGACAAATCCAACATCGTCAAAGACGAAGAAGAACTCTGAGAACTCGACTGAAAGCGATCAATTTTCAGACTATGAAAAAAACAACATATACCGGTATGTGCAAAGTTTCACTTCATGCAACATGCAACATTTCTAGTTTGTTATATTTAGCATTTTCTGACACCTCTTTAGGGGTCTATCGATGTCGCGGTGCAATGTGTCGATATAATCCGAATATCATTATAGGCCAAACATCTTATTTTTCACCTAGAATCGCATGTTAAACCGATGAATTGATGAATTCTAGTAAGAAGGGATTATTTGGATGTCACAATTCATATAAATACTGAGAGAAACAACCGTGACAGCCGTAAAACTGTTTTTACTGTCGATATTATCCGATGTTTCCACGTATTGTCTAAGTATACCTAATTCATAAAGGGATGTATTCAAATCTTGTGAAGGCAATATTCTAATAGACAGTGAACAATAATGATAAAATGCTGGATATTTAGTCAGTATCTTGTTGAAAAAATGCTGTTTGATACCTATCAACAGCGGTGTCGATATTACCCGACATTTATGCATATTTTTAGCAGCTGATCTTTTCTCGGGGATACGACACAAGTGGAAGTTAGATTCACTATGCCTCCCGTCAGCTGCCATCAACTAAGCTTATGTGATAATCCAACATGAGCAAATTTCCTGTATCTTCCATTGCGTCATTCTTCGATGGCTACGCCAGAGTCATCAAACGAGGTGAATTATCTTACGAAACAGGAAACATTATTGACTTTAAAATCGTTGAATATGACATCCTCGCTAATTCTCAGGCGTCAATGAAAGATCGTTGATATTGATGAACCAGGATCCTCAAAATCTTCTACATGTGAGTAACCGAATGCAGTCATATGACTGCCGTCTTTATCTACGCCATGAAAAAAGGAGTCTCCAAGACCGACGTCCCACACAAATGACTGAAACACCCTAAACAAGGAACGAAAGTCGTTGAGCCACCATCGTTTTAGTTTGCGACATCTGCTAGACCTGCTTCATCTGTTACGAGAGAGATGTGAATGTCGAGGACACCAACTTTCTGTTTCACGAGCTTCAGAGTCAGCCTCAACCAACTCCTATGCAGTGACTTCTCGAGCCTGAGCCGGCGGAGTCGCCCTTACCATGTCTTATCATACAGGACCTGGCGGCGACTTACTTAATGGACGAAGAATTATTCTTCTCTACGATTAAGATGTCGCCTGACGATATTCGACGAACAGCATTGTTTACGATTGAACAACGTAATCATCGATATTGGAATGCCAAATGTAAATCAGAATCATGTGTTATTGTAATTTCATTTACAAATAGAACTAAGTAATTGCAATTTGGCCTGCAATCAGACTACTGTACAGTAGTTTGTAATTGTCTGAAATTAATTACACTTTCTGAGTAGTTGTCACAATCTGATATAGGACTACATCGAATTCGAGATCTCGAGATCTCGGTATTTGGAAAATGTTGATTAGAGATCTCGAGATTGAGAGGCGAGATCGAGATTGATTTCACTAATTACTACGTACCGGTAGGCTATATTATGATTGCATCATTTGAGCAAATGCATGCATTATCTTATAAACATGCTGACCTCATAATAGTTAGGATTTAATAAATTAGGTGTGAATCAAGTAATCGAATATCTCAAATAATCTTATAATATAAAACGATATCTGGCCGTCTATACAGTTCGCAACCGCATATAAATATTCATCCAGTCTGACTGCATTAATTCGATTTATGAAGTGACTAGATAATTCTAAATGCTATTCATGTTATACTTTAGATGTCCTCTCCTTGCGGTTTCCTAACATTTCATGGTTTAAGATCATTTTCACTTGTATTCTACATAATGTCATATCACGCGATCTTATAAGCACATTATATTCGCAATAATACATTGTAAATTCCTCACTCCAATGTATACTGCCATCATGTCATGTTATTTCATGTCTTGTTTAACTTGCAACTTTGTGTAATCACTGCTGCAAATCCCATTTGGACAGAGCATCTGGTCATGCTCTCTGTCCTATAACTCATTAGATTGGTAAACATGTCATTACGCGTACTACTGCTCAGTCTTATCCATCGAACACAATATTCGATCAAAGTACGAATGATTGTATTGTAATTGGGAATTCTTTCGTATCCGGAGTATCGGCATGCTATTTATATGTTTTATATACTGTACCCATGCTATATAGAGATTGAACGATCTCTACACTGTAAATCAATGGATACGAAAATTACATGCAAACATATAGCAAAATCACATACAATTTGAAACTAACATCTGATACGAGATTCTCGTATACCTACAGAGATCTGGTATGTTTTTCATGCGAAATCTCACTTACTTTCGTATGTGATTGGCACATAGCGATACGAACTATTCTATCTGTTACTTTTAGATTACTGACTTTTAGATATCATTATCTCACTACTTACAAAAACAGTAGTAACATCAGTGTGGCTTTCTATGTACATCCACCTACCAATGGTTTGTGCATAGAACGCAACACGAACTAGCTATTTGCATTCGAGTTTGCAAGTTCAAATTTTTGAACCCGAGCTCTGAGAACACGATTTGAATTATTTCATTAATTGTGGATGTCTGGAGGTCAGATGACGATTTATCGGCATCTGATTTACTGATTCTCTACAATAGGGTATACTAAACTGATGACGGCAAATACGCCAGAAACGTTTGTAGTTTCCGTTATGATTTAAGTCAGATTTTGTTCTCACCTCTTGAATGTATATATATATACATATATATTTTTAATCAAGTGTGCAGTCAATTCTTTTCTCATTAATGGTAATTTTGCTTTGTTATTCTTGATTTCGAGGTCTACGAGACCTGACTTATACCTTTCGTTTAACTTCTGTTGTTCTTTTCCGTCTTGTAAGATCAACATAGTTCTAAACTATCAACAACAAAATATTTTCTGTAAAAGAAATGTGAAAATCCTAGATGTGGAACTTGTAGTTATTTGAGAAGTGAAGTTGAAAGTGAAGTTGAAAATGAAAATGATAGAATTATGGGGTGAGGACTTTGCTGAAAACACTTTGAAATATTGGAAAAGGTATCTAGACGATTGTTTCCTAATTTGGAATCACAACTTGAACCAATTGGATCAATTTTACAATCTATTAAACAGTCTTAACCCCAACATAAAATTTACTATGGAAACAAGTGATGCTGAAATTGCCTTCTTAGATATAAAAGTAATTAAAATTAACGATTGCATCTCAACAGACACATTTTATAAGCCAACAGATACCCATCAATATTTACATTTTCATTCCTGTCACCCACGACATACTAAACGAGCTATACCTTATAATTTAGCACGTCGCATTTGTGTAATTGTTAGCGATCCACAAGTAAGACATGAACGACTTCATGAATTGAACTCTTTTTTAACTAAACAAAAGTATCCCAAAAAATTAATATTAAATGGAATTGATAAGGCCTTGCAATTTGATCGATCTCAACTTTTAACTGAGCAACAAAATTTAAAAGTCAACAATGACAATCAATCTCTTATTCCTTTTGTCATGACAAATATCCAAAAAATCCAAATATTTCCCCAACAATCCATTCTTTGAATTCAATGCTAAAAGAAGATGAGCGAACTAAAGACATATTCCAAAACTCAAAATTCATTATAAGTAAACGACAACCAAAAAGTCTCAAGAGAATTTTATGCAGTTCTAAACTATCAACAAACAAAATATTTTCTGTAAAGAAATGTGAAAATCCTAGATGTGGAACTTGTAGTTATTTGAGGGAAGGATCTATGTATAATTTCAATGGAGAGATTTTTACAATAAGACATGATATGTCATGCTCAACACAAAATGTTATCTACGTAATTACATGCCACGGATGCAACCAATATTACATTGGCGAGACTAAAAATACAATAAGGTGCAGAACAAGAATTCACAAACAACAGATTAACAACCCTAATTACAGACAGATAAGTTTAAGTGAACATTTAGATGTATGTGGACGAAAATCTTTTTCTATTTTCCCTTTTTATAAGATGTTTTCTGATTGTGATGTAGAGAGGAAAAACAAAGAATGATATTTCATAGAATCCTTTGATCCATCACTCAATTCAACCTAATTATCTTACCCTCAACAGAAATCTATGGTGTACATAATCCTATGACTTTGAAGATATGTTCCAAATTTCCATGTTATTTCTAATGACTAACTTTATGATGTATATTTCAAATTTTGTAAATAGCATGTTATCTAAATCTCATTAATTATAAAGCATCTGAAGAAAAGAAAGCGCTTATGCCTATAAGTAAAAGTCGTGTTTTCAGTTTTAATTTCATTATATTTTTCTCCGGTTGCTGAGTATACAGTTGTAGTTATTAATGTTATATTATTGTAGTTTTTCTTGTTATATATATTATACTACTGTCAAATAACTTAAATTTGACTTTAATAATTTAGTAATACCAGTCGTGAATATTTCTTTTTGATAGTGTGGTATTCAACTAGACTAGATTTATTGTGAATTTTATGCTCAACGAGCATGTCGTCGTTGCTACTTGCCTAGCAACATTAACAGGACACTTGGTTGGATTAGCCAAGTTCATTAATATCAACCTAATCAATCAATTAATATGCCTTAGACTTACATGTATCAAAATCGAATTCAATATTGTAAGTTTGACTTTTAAATATCATTACCTCACTACTTAAAAAACAGTAGTAGCATCAGTGTGATCTTTATTGACAAAAGGCCTTAAATCAACATACTTTAGACATAATTGATGCTTTCTTTTAACATTGTGCTGGTATGGCTTTAGTATGTAAAGCATACCACAATTGAAATAACATACGAAAAGCATGCAGATAGGTACAGAAATATACCAAACAAATATTTTCGTATGCATCCTTCGTATGTTTCTGATATTGAACAATTTACAGTGTATCTGTCATGGTAGTAAAATGGCAGATGGAGCTGCCCAAGTAGCACTTACACACATTCGAAGTAGTGCACAACTTCATCCTTATACTTTCATGATATTTAAGACAGGTGAAATAGTCTACTGAATATTTCGGAACAACAAATCCTCGGTTATCAGGTATCAGTCTAACCATGGTACCTCTGAAGGAAAAATCCAGCGCTGTCTGAATCCGGTCTATTTATCTTTTATGCTAATCCTGCTCCCCAACGCGAAAATTCGTTTTATCGACTTTCATCCTGTTTCAATGCTCTGTCTACTTATGTGTAACATCGATTTATCATTAATCGCTGGATAATTCCACAACTACGTGAAAATCAAGCTCTCGTGTATCTTAATTATTTGCAGTTTTCATTTAGTTGAGCAAAGATGTATCTCGAGACCTGGAATGCTATAGGGGTCGACAAAAAAATTGCGTTTTCTGAAACGATGGTCTATGAAGATTACATTTATCGTTTTCATCAAATATTAAATTACTATTATTAAGACAAATCGTTGACTTTGGATTAAAGCAAGATTGTTGATCAATATCTAAATAACTTTTGATGTAACTTCCATATATTGAGTGATTATATAACATTTCCTTAGGCATGAAACTTATTATTTGAAGTTGAATGATTTGACGTGTGTGAAGTTAGCGGAACCACCCAGCGGAACCATTTTTTGTTATAGCTTAATTCTAATCAAAACAGCTGCTATGTTGTCAATTTCAGTCTCCTGATTACGAATCTGAGCTCAGATTTCACAAATTCACATTCATTCGGGCGTCACGCCGAGATGACGCCCCTTTAAAAGTAGTATTAAACAAATTGGATATCAAAAGTTATGAATATCTGCTAATAAGCATCCTAACTAAGCGAAAATCAAGCTAATGTGCAAGGGAATTTCATGAACCGTTTTATAATAGAAGTCTTCATGAAGAAGTCGGGATCTGATTTTGCTTTCTTGGCTGAAATTTCAAGTTTTTAATTCAATTTTCATCCGCATGATTTTATGATTCACTAAATTCATGTTTCATTTCTTTAATCAGAAATAGTGATGTGGACCCATTTGCATCTTTCAAAGTTGATTGAAATCATTGTCTTTTTATTATGTGCTTTTGCTATGCAAGTGGCAGATTGCCTGTGATATTATCACGCTTAAGAAAATACTTTTTGAGGTTGACCATGAAAGTAATAGGAACCCATCGAATTGCTAATTTAACAAACATTACGTATTCAAGGCCGTCATGACATAGAGAATCTGAAAAATAACATCATTCCTTCTGCATTACAATCATGATCATTCAATTCCATGGTAATTTCTTCAGAACTGCATTCATATTTGGTAACAATTACCGACTACATCCCCTTCGAGTTCATTTAATAAAATCGAAAGTGTATACACAATGGGGATTTAACAAATGTGGAGTTACCCCTCTACCTAATATACTTTGTGTTTATGGGTGTTCATATGATGACAATGAATACTCCATGACATTGAATGCAAATTTTGGACTGCGTCTAAATATGATAACAGATACGGATGACGGAGATTTCTTTCATGAAATCATCCTTTATGTCGCTTTTAAATTTGGCTCCACATGCGGATGACGGAGATCTGCGTCACGGATAGCAATTTTTTATTTGCGTTGACGGATATTTTTGCATTTTGCCATGTGCTTATAACGGAGATCTCCGTCAGAAAATATTGAGAGTTTAGCTATCATCGAGAATTTATTCGCGCTCTCACACCGTTCGACCGAGATGCAAAGGATTACAATGTGATTAATCGTAAAGAGAATGACGTTAGCTATCGATCCATGCCAAATACAATGACTATTCATTTTACTCTTCCCTAAATGACGATTTTCTGGTGACCTGTTTTATCTCACAACTTTATTACATCTGAATGATGACAACTACAGAGGCTGATCTATACATATCTGATGAAGAAGTAGAGTACTCTGGTGATGAGACTAACTCTGAAGCGGAAGAACCTACTTCAGAAATACCTGTCAGTTGGAATGAAGTGAATCCAAGTGATGATCAATTTTGTGGTTTACATGGACTAAATTCTAAATATAACCTACTGAGGCGTTGGATACGACATTTTGTTCTGATCTATGTTTGCCAGAATCTTAGAATTGGAATAGCATCACTTTACCTGAAATGAAGAAAACATTCGCTTGTATCCTATTGATGGGCATTGTCAAAAACCAACCATATCAAGTCATTGCTGAAAGAACGACTTGACCAAACATAAGTGATGGTTTTTTAAATACAAGTACATATTGGAAATTCATCACTTTTTAGTTGAAAATTTATTCGCACAGGGAAGCATTGAAATCTCCATCATTTAGCATCACAGACAACATACATCATAAGTAAATTTTACATATACAGGGTGCGGCATAAAGATCTCCCCTATTGAACGAACGAATTGCTAGGACGAAAAAAGATGTAGAATGCAAGAAAAATTTTTATCATATAAAATATCATTCATATATTAAAACATTATCTATTTTTCTATGCAAAACGTGTCTTCTCTTATTTGCGATTCCGATCTCTACTAACAAAAGACACTACTGAAGTGACTCTCTCCCTCCGCTCTCGTGGCGTTTATCACGTGTATAAAACAGCATTCTGGAATTGTCATGTCATGGGCGTGTGGTGGAACGCATCGTGGCTTGTTGTCGAGGGAACATATCAAGAACGGTGAATCCGTGATAACGACGCAGCGCGCGTTCCGTAGGCGTTTTGATCTCGGTCGTCATGCTCCTGTCCCAGAGGGAAAGACGATTCGCCTTTGGGTTTCAAATTTTTAGACTCACTAGCTCAGCTTTAAAAAGACAAAGTCCCGACCGACCAAGGACCGCAACAGGGGTAGAGAATGTTACACTTGTGAGAGCTTCGATACAGCACTCTCCCAGGCGTTCAGCACGGAAACATGCGGCTGCCCTAGGCATGTCAGATCGAAGTGTCCGCAGAATTTTACATCAGGAACTCAACATGCATCCCTACAAAATGATGGTCGTGCAGGAGTTGAATGAGACAGACTATGAAACCAGAACAACTTTTTGTGGAGACATTCTCAGGAGGTTCCCCCTACAGCCGTTATGATCTGCAGCGATGAAGCGCATTTCCATTTATCGGGGATAGTTAATAAACAGAACTTTCGCTACTGGTCTGACACCAATCCTCAGGAACTTCATCAGCGACCGCTCCACAGTCCGAAAGTTACTGTTTGGTGTGCCGTAGGAAATTTCGGAGTTTGGGGTCCTTATTTTTTTGAAGAGGATGGTGTTACAGTAACGGTAACGTCTGATCGTTATTGTAAAATGCTATAGCATTTTCTCCGTCCGAAAGTCACCGATTTACTCAATACTCAGGAGGACTTGTGGTTCCAACAAGATGGTGCTACATCGCATACCTCACGCCAGTCACTCACCATCCTCCAAAATTTGTTCCCGAGTCGTCTGATCTCTTTACGAGGTGATATTGGCTGGCCTCCACGTTCGCCAGATTTGTCCCCTTGCGATTTTTTTCTTGTGGGGACACATCAAATCAAAAGTCTACAAACACCGACCAAGAAACTTGCAAGACTTAAAGACAACAATAACACAGGAAATTGCTAACATTCCAATCGACATGGTTCGTAGTGTAATGGACAACTTTCGCGAGAGGCTTCGCTACTGCATCGACAATGACACTTGACGGATGTAAGCGTTTGTTATGTTAATTTCAAAACAAATTGGCGCATTTCTTTATGTTTTGTTCTCTTAAATATAATTTTTCATAGTTTTGTCGTCGTTTTCTCTTTACATACAAATTCGGAAATAAAAATCAAAAGTTAAATAGCAGACGGGGGGGCTTCAAAACGTAAAATATCATAATGGCATAACATGTACTTTTCTAGGATACAAATATTTTTCATATCATTATCTTCGTTTACTTTTCAATACCATATAAAATCGGGGAGATCTTTTTGCCGCACCCTGTATAAGGAAATGTTATGTTATCACTCAATAAATGGAAGTTACATCAAAATTTATTTAAATATTGACTAACAATCTTTTTGTCTCAATAATAATAATACTATTTGATGAAAACGATAAATGTAATATTCATAAACCAGAAAACGCAATTTTTTTGTCGACCCCTATGTTATAGATTATATAACCAGAAAAGTTTCCTGTCGACTTTGCATCAGTGCCATCTTGGAAGGTGGACTTTACTCAAGAGAATTTTTCATATGATGGTCTAACGTCACTGCTCCTCCATACTGGGGGCTTGGACGGTGATGACACAGGCTGACTTCCTCGAGCGTTGTGATCTTTTAGTCTGGATTCTCTTCCTGACGACTTGCAATGATACTTTCGGGGCTCGATCTCTGAACCGAAAGATCGCTAGACCAAGCACTTAACCACTGTGCCACGGGGACCAATATATTCATTACATGCTTCGTTATTCAGACTCTGCTATGTGCTGAGCAACACTAGGGATGCATTGAGGACTGAGGAGGACATAATCTTTTTTCAAAAACTGGATCATCAGACTAATTCACAATTCTCCTAAGAAAAGTGTTTCCGAGGCTACATGCCAATTCTGCAATCGTCTGTTTCATGAAAAGATCCCAACACATCCTCTGAGAATCACTTTATGCAAAAGAGATCTCTAAAACATTTAGAACCTGTGATGTAGATATCCTCAAAATATCCTCATAGATATCCTACGACAGGTAATGCTCAATCTCTTAATAAAGTGCTTATTGCCACCAGAGTGAAAGATCATATTCGTGACATTCCCAGAGACTAAGGCACCTACATTTGCACTCTTGACGACCTCTCCGTTATAAATATAGCAACACGAAAATTCTTGAATTTTTTGTTGAACGAGCACGATTTCTAATATAAACTGTGTGTCCTTCTCTGATCATCACATCTCTGACTACGTTCCATTTTTTAATCATTCGTAGCTTTTGATAGGCCAGTTTTATTCACACATATTTAATTCGCATGACGTAAAACGCTATTCGCACACCAAATGGTGTGTGGTTAGCTTCTTGCCATTTTTTTGGATCTGTGCAAAATTTGTTATGTGTCAAATGCGCTAATTCGTACTGAATACTGTTCGCGAAAAGCTTAACTTTTTATTACAAATCTTGCTTACGAAATATAATTTTAGAAAGCTTCAAATGAATAAATAATTAGACAAATTTATTTATTTACATCACGAAAGGAGTTAATTGCTTGAAATTTCAAAATTGTTATGATATATCACTTTACTACATATCAATTATGCATGTATTATATAGGCTAGTACACTTTACTTTAGGGCTCAAATTTAATCCCACAATGGATCTACCAAATATTAATAAAATATTTGTGAATTATCTTTTTGTTTTGCATCATTAATCATCATTAGGAAAGTTATGGGATTAAATTTGAGCCCTAAAGTAAAGTGTTTTTAATAATTACATGTTTTTAGTATAAAACGCAGTGTGGGGCAAACTTTTTGTCGTCGAGTGTATAGGCTCGTATTTCATATAAATTATTCAAAAAAAGTTCATAAATTTGCGGTTACAACTATTTACAGATTTCGGGCATTGGTACATGGTGTCTCTCCTTCCCAGTAATTCATCTTTACAGCAATGCGTGTTACTGTACATAGCTGTGCATTCATTTCCATGTTTCCTTAAGTAGCCGGCACACCCTCACTTTCCTTTCAGGAAAAATTGAAAATTTGCTATGATAAGTGAGATATGCTGTACTGATACACAGTCAAAATTCATGGCAACAGATGCGTAACATGAAAATTTCAGTTTCCAAATTGACAAATTTGCACTCAACACAACCAGAATATACCACAGACAGTAAAGATTGGTTTACCAGAGACAGCAGACAAGTACATAAATATGAAATTCAGAAATGAACACTGATGAAATCACTAAAATGCTCTTTATGGCGTTTTTTTTAAAGTCAGTCACTACAATGTTTTCAAGACTTTTAGATCAAATAATTTTCCGATATAGGCCTAAGGAGTGACGGAGAGGGAGATAGCGATTAATTGAATGATGAATACAGATTCTCGCTTCAACGTCTGTGCACCTGTATAATCGTTTATTTTGAAGGGTTGTGTTTTTACATTATTAATCGTGCTTGTTATATGCATAACCATCAGATATAGTTGGTTTAGCACCATATGAAGCTGAAGAAAGCAAGAAAGCCAGACATCGGGATTACTAGAGAAACGCTTTGAGGAGAGCAACCGTCACCGTAAGGGACAAGACCAAATAAAGCCTTTATAGGACGGATGAAGAAAAACAAGACTCAATTAATTTACATATTATTAATTAAAATTTAATCATAATTTACAGCTCAGGAGACGGATCGTTACACTTCATTCAATATGCTTTTATATAAAAATAAAGAACGTCTCTTCAAATCAGATATTATTCTAATAACTTCAACCGATTTCGATTGAAGACCAGCGAGATGGGCTACTGGGCACAATCTTCGTCAGGAATTAGAAAAAAATTAAAAAATATAGAAAAATAAAGTTTTTCAAATTCCTGAAGAAGATTGTGGCCAGTAGCCCATCTCACTGTTCTCCAATCAAAGCCGGTTGAAGTTATTAGAATAATATCTGATTTGAAAAGCTGTTCTTTATTCTCCTATAAAAGCATGAATTAATTTGCATCAGTTTTTTTGCATCATTTTAATATCAGTTTTCCATAGAAATTCTTGAAAAGTAGAAGTCTACATGATTGTCAGCTGAATTATGCTGCTTTTGTTCTTTCAAGACGGAACATTACTTTTGCTCTAAAAAATAACAAAATGATCATCGACGGGATGCAAGCGCAAGACAATTGCAAGGAGTGTCTATGTAATTCTTCATTTTTCAAGTAGTTTGCACTGCTCATAATTGCTTATCTATGAATGTACTAGGCATAGACATGTGTTAAAATAATCAGAAACTGTAAGCGCTGTTTCTTAAAGAATATTTGAAGTAGATTTTATGCTTAAGTTTAAAAGATTGATAATAATTCATCAATAATTGTCAAATTTGAAGAAAAGATTGATAGAAATGGTTTTGTCTTCTGTTTGCGATTTAATTGACAGATCCTAAGTTAAATATGCAATGAAAGCAAAATTAACGCAAATGGACTTACCTTCGAAATTGTTCAATAACTAAGTATCGATTGCATCTTTATTGTAAAATTAAGTTTTGAGTTCACAAGAATGCTAAAACGCGCGGTCAAACATTCAATCGAACAAAGATAAAGATTCAACAATCGATTAATCGCATTGCATGCAGTCAGTAAAAAATCGGATAATTGAATATCATTTGAGTGAATACTTGGTTCATCTGGGTAACGGAAATCATTCATGGTATATTGGCAATACACGGAATATTTTATTTATATTACCACAAATGTATATAATGATAGTATCTGAATTACTCACACAGTTTTACCTCATTTTCATAGACTGAGAAAACATTGAACAATACAACAAATTATGTGTTGAAGTCTTACAAGTCTCAGTTATTGCTTTTGGATATGGTGCTAACTGTGGTGAGATCTTCACGTTTGCGAGTAAAATTAAAGTTTATAGAATTTCCACATGTAAGCAGTCTCTTGATGTTTTGTCGGAACTTGCGATCTACTAAGACATAAAGAAAAAAGTTTGTGGCAGAATCTAAAATTCTGGTGCTTTTGCCAACAGATATTGTAATGGAGCAAATGTTGCTGTAAAGATAGTAATGGCAAATTATTGTTTTGATAAAACCAGGAATCTCAAACAATAAAAACGAAACGCATAAAGCAACCATCAATCGCACCATCGATCGGTACCGAGATCTCTCAACTTCCAACTGTCGAATTGTTGCTTTTCCAGGCTGTTTTCTCCGCCAAGAGAACAATGCAATTAATAAATTGATTATTACCACAAGGATGGGCGGTAGTAGATCAAGAATTATACCACGAGCATACATTGCAACACCCATGATCATTGACCAGTAGGGATCATTAGGTACATAAAAACCTACCTTATAAATCTTTGGTTCATCTTGACAAATGTAAATACTCCTTACCAGGTACAGTGTTGATGCTGACAATCCAGAAATTACGAAAAAGGCAGTGAACGTGGTGCCAAGCCGTAGTCTCTGAACATAGTCAGACATACTCCGAACTTTGATTGGACATATAAATGATTCCAATCTGAATGTACTGATTAGAACTATACCGTAATTTCGCATGCCCAGAAAGGTCTCCCGAATGCATAACGAGACTTTGAATCCATAGATTCCAACATAGAGCGTCATCCAATTGGGAAACATGAAGTTGTTGACAATCATTCTATCCAAAATTTGCCAAATGCTCCGAAAGAGGCAGTACATGAAATCATTAAATGAAAGGTACAAAATCAAAATCCGCAGATTCTTCATTACATTGGAAGTACCTCCATCCATCTTGTAGAATACGACAAAAGTCAATAAATTCAGTAACATGCCTATCAGTGCAACGGTAGTCCAAGAAATTGACGCAATAGCATTGGTTGACTCTAATACAGACCTTATTAGAAACGATGTCGAACAGTTCGCTCCAAAATTGATCACAGTCATTATAACGAGTGAAGAGTAGAATAGTATCAGTAATCAGCTATCTTCCAAAACTCAGCATGAATGGAAAGCTCCGAGCAAAAAACCACCACGTTATATCTGAATCAAGAATTAGTGATTGGCCATTTTTCGTTGTTTGATTATACAACCATTCGCCATCATCAAATCAGGATTTCCTTTATGCTTTCACTGACATTACCTTGAGTATCACGTTTCTCGATAGGATCAGCAAATTTACTTATTATTTACTGTTCACTCAAATGAGATGCATTTTCAATATTTCTAAATTGAGTTAGTTTAAAGCAGCCTAAACATTTGCTTTTCAAATTCAGCACTGAATGACAAGATATCTATCTCTTCGATCGAAAAATTATATAATAGGCCTACCAGCATTTGTTAAAAACATTGTATAGGCCTATAGCTTGTCTCAAAATGCTGTCATGTATGATAGGATGTTCTCATATTTCAACTTCTTCTTCAATTTCAACTTTTTCAACTTCTTTTAACTGATTCCTTATCAAAAGTCAGATAATTCAAATCACATTTAATTTTCAAAATACCTTCATAATGAAAGTGCTTCACTGTGTGGGACATTACAAAACGAATAAATATTAATTAGCTTCAAAGTTAATTAAACAAAACATCAATGACTACTGATGCTTTTGATTTGTTATTGCCCTATTATTACCTTAAATTGTATATTTACATGTACATACTATGTGCTGCATTTCCTTAATGACAGATTTTTACGAAACTAAATGAGCATTGGATCTTATTGAACTTATACTTTTTGCGTTCAATTAGAGTTTTATCATACATACAATACACTTGCAACTGTCTAATGAATAGCTTTAGTGAGCATGAGTTGGCTATTATACATGCTTAATTGCTCAGTTTAACATGTCACTTACTCTCTCATCTATGCTTGTCAATTCTATTCGATTTCATTATATTGGAATTATACGTGTGTACTATTTTACTAATGTCTTTACTATTTATCAAAGAACTTTGCGAGACTATGCTTTCTCTATTATCTCTTGTCTTTTTGAATCACCTTTCTGAATCTTTCTTGTCCCTCTGCAATCTGAGTAACTCTATACGGCAGCATGATTTAGTGTCACTTTCTTGGTCACTTAATTTGCACTTGAGACGTGTCCTTTTGCTTTCATCACATATAGATAATTTGCGATTGGCAATTGTAAAAATGTTCTAATAAACAGCTTCACGACATTTAAATTTTTAACTTTAGAAGTGCTAAGCTTCAAAGTTAATAACTTTAATAAGATTGTCAAGTACGACGGTTGTGCTGCGGTCATCTATCTCTCTAGCTTGTGTCTACTTGTGTATTTGGATATTTGTCATCAAATAAATCGATAAAAAATTATACCTACAGATTCAGCATCGACTCCTAATCAATTTAATATATATTTCATCGATTGTCATTGCCACCTTTTCGGGAAATTAAGGATTTTCTCTAGTGGACGTTGATTACATTTCACTGGTGGACAATTGATCGAGAATGTCGCAATCTACAACAACATGCAGAAAGAACAGTGACGTCATTTCTAGTGCTATCTGTGGTAGCTACAATAACACCATTGATAGCAATTGTATATCGTGTCACCTATGCAAGAAAGCATTTCATCTTCGGAAAGAGTGCTCTTCGATTCATGCTAATGTTGGGAAAGCTGTGTTGATATCGGAAAACCTAACGTATGCTTGTGATACATGCAAATCCATTAATATTTATGATCTTTTTGTTCGATTTGGTAAATTAGAGGAGGAAATTAGCAAAATTCGACAACAAATGACAACGAAAACCAAATATGATTTTGGATGCATTATAAACGATACGTTGAATGAACAAATGAAACGAGAAGAAAAAAAGAACAATCTCATTTTGTTTGGGGTTCCAGAATCCGACATCAACGACGACAACGAATCAATCCCGGAGGAGAAACTACGTGATGCCCGTAAGACATTATCTATTGCTGATGGAAATGTCTCGTCGACTCTCCGTATTGGGAAGAAGGGCAAGAAACCAAGGCCCATCAAATTAAATATCATTAATTCAGAAAGCAAGCAATCTGCACTGAGGAATGCTTTCAAACTAAAGGACTGCAATTTCTCAAATCAATCGAAAGTGTACATTCGTCACGACTTGACGCAATTACAGATTCACTTTGATAAGCGTTTGTTGAAGAATACCGACGTAGAAAAGAAAATGGGGAAAACGTGATGCTTCGTAAAGGAAATATTGTGGCTAAAACAAGTTATTTGATTGTAGTTGGAAAGAGCCAATATAGAATGATGGTGGTTATATTTTCTTTTTCTTATTTCTTACAATTAATTTCAGTTAACATCCGTTAACTATCTTCAGGTAAAAAGGAAGGTTTTTGCCTTTGCGACAAATCACGCTCCGGATTTCATATGTATTACTGAATCGTGGATCAACGATACTGTTTGCGATGGTTCTGTCAACTTACCTTTTTACACACCGCATCGTGCCGATCGTGCTTCCGGTAAAAGAGGAGGTAGTCTACTGTGCTGGATCCGTTCATCGTTCTCTTGCAATTTACTGTTTTGTAAATCTGATTTTCCTGATGTTGAATTTATGGAAATCAAAGCAGCGCTTATGAAGTTTGATGATTTTCTTGTTGTGATGTATTTCCCTCATGGTGGTGCCTTAAGTGAATATACGAAACAGAATTTAATTGACTACGTGATCACAACGGTCGACGGTTTTCTTGATCAGTGTCCTGAGACTCCCATCTATTTACTGGGTGATTTTAATCATGTGGATTGTTCACAGTTTGAATCGGCATTTGGTTTAAAGAACGTTGCCAGTGACCCAACAAGATTGACTTCAATGTTGGATTAATTCTTGCTCCTGAGCATTTCATCGATTTTTATTTTAAACCTCGTCATTTTCCTCCGCTTGGTCAGAGTGACCACGATGTGATTCTATTGCAGCCTAATAGGACCTTGCCAAACCAATCATCCTACGTAAAAGTGTTGGATTTCCGTGAATCCTTCCTTAACCAAGCTTGTTCGTATCTTTCCAGTGTGAATTTGTCTTGTGTACTTCAAAACTGGGATCTAAACGAATCTTGTGAACTATTCTACGATCTCTTAATTAGGGCTATCAATCATCTTCCTACAGAAATGGTGTTCAGAAAAAACAGCGATAATTCTTGGAGTACCAATGTAATTAAATGTCTGATAAACAAACGATACAAAGCCAATAGAGAAAATAATTGGATCCTTTTCAGACATTATAAAGAAAAGGTACCAAAGATGATTTATCTAGCGAAAGTGCATTGGAGTAATTCTTACCTCGATAATCATTCTATGTAGGACATTCATAAAACTATTGTTTCTCAATCTAGCACATGGAAGAATTGGTTGCAGCAACGTGAACCTAACCGGAATATTTCTGACGTTCTGGAAGATGTGATTCAAGATCTCTCCTCCTAATTTGTGATGAATCCTATTGACTTCAACTCTGTTCCTGAAACATGGATTGTTCCTTTCAGAGCTTCTGAGATGGAAGTGAAGAACATTCTTGACAAAGTTAGTCCAAAGTCTAGTCACGGCTCAGATTTGATTCCTTCGATCGTCGGGTCAAAGTTATCAAGTGTGCTTTCACAGCCATTAACTATGATATTCAATATGTGTCTCCAACCTGCCGATCTGCCTATTCTATGGGAAAAAAGGATGCGATTCCATTTCCTAAAAGCAAGTCTACGCGCATTGACAACATCAGGCCGATATCATTGCTGCAGATACCAGAACGGATATTCGAGAAACTTTTTCTGCGGCAAGTGGGTCACATATTTGTGAGTAAATATGATTCCGCCTAGCATGGGTTTACGAAGAAAAGTTCCACAACGTGTGACCTATTGAGTGTGGAAAACTTCATTTCGGAAAGTCTTCAGGAATCGAACGTTATTAGCTGTCACATTCCCTCAATCGACTTGATGAGAGGATTTGATAAATTACCCCAAAATATATTAATTCAGAAAATGGTAAAATGCGGATTCGACAATTACCTAGTGAAATGTATATCGAACTATATATCCTGTCAATCACAGCGATTACGATGGAATAATCTATTCAGTCATGATGTTGACGTAATCAGTGAATCCATCAGGGATCCTGTATTGGGACCCTTGTGTTTGGATTTCTACATCAGATTTGTTGATTCCGGAAAGTACCGGTACTGATTTTATTTTGACCAAATGCGAAGATGACTTGCTACTGGTGGGACGAATAATGAAGAACGAAGATCTCAGCCCCGTATCTCACGGTCTTAAAGCTATTGCAGACTGGACCGAAAAAAATCTCATGAGGATAAGAGAAGACAAATACTCTCAGATGTTCATGTCACTAACAAAAACTCATGACTGGAATTCGCTATAAATAGAAAACATCAGGTGTCAATCTCATATGAAGTTCATTGGAGTTGAGTTGGATGAGACTCTCAGCTGGGCAGTACACATTCGGAGTATAACAAAGTGAGCATCGTCACGCCTGTCAGTATTGAGAAGATTAAAACCCTTTCTCTGCGTGAGTGATCTTGCAACTGTGTACAACAATTGTGTAAGAAGTATCCTTGAGTATTCTGCTCCACTATTCGTCGGCGTTGGTTCTACTTTGGCTAAACAACTAGAGTCCACTCAAGGAAGAGCCCACAGGATTATTTGTGGATCATCAAGATGCTTGTGTGAAAACTTCGTCCCATTAAACCTTCGGCGAATCTTGTTGGCATCAAAATTGTTCACTACGCTAGTTCAGGATAAGGATCATCCTTTGCATTACATGGCTCATGAACTTCATCAATATTCAAAGACATACCGTATGCTCAAATGTAAAACAGTAATGAGAAGAAATTCATTCCTTGTGACTATGATTCGTACACAGAATTGTGGTTTTTGCTAATATGAATTTGGTGTGTTTATTTTATTTGTTATGATTGATTGACTTTGGTACCAAATGACTTTCTTGGCTTTTTCAGCCTCACGATTTATATTATTGGGGTTTTTTGAAATATACAATTATTATTATTAAAATGAAATCATAGTTCCAGTGAAAGCAATGGAGTATTATTGGCACCTCAATAATAAGAAATAACTCAGAATGCTAGATCCAATCACAGCTTGTTGTGGCGATTATTACGATATTTTTATTGTAAATCTGATTTCTTTGAACATGTCAGTTCGTTCATACAGGCTATAGAAATTTTGTGTTAAAGAGCCTTCAACTATAAAAAATTTAATTATATACTTAATGTTCCTAAATTCTATGGCGAATTAATTTCCTTTTTGAATTCCACGTCTGTGATGTCGCAAGATATTTTCTTATATTTGTATTTATTATCATTTTATGAAAGCCAAGCAGATATGTTTAATTGATTCTGTGCACTTGAACTCATAAAATTGTGCATGGGCATTTGGTCATCTTTTATAATTTTGTATTATATTATATGTAACTGCCATTTGTCTTGAAATACATACTTTACTTGCACCAGGCAACAAAGAATTTTGATCTGTCATTCAATGATCAATTGTGACAAATATGTTTTATAGTTCATAGTTCATACAATGTTCCACACTAAATTTCCAATTCTCTATTATTGTGTTTGCTGATAGTATCGTGATCACTAATAGGCTACTTGTTCATTTAGCACTGTGTTATCCTATACCAATGTCAATGAATTTCGAATTTTCTTAATCTAAATGTATGTTCTTAATTTTAATGTAATTACACATAATGCTTGTACAAAGTGTTCATCTGCGCACTGACATTTTAGTTCGTATCAAGGATGTACAGTCGGAGTCCTGTCCGCCGAATATCTCGAAGTTGCATTTTGAGGTTCAATCAATAACTTTGATGTTCAAAGATATACATGGAAGTTTGGAAATTCTGAGTTTCCTGCTGATCGACATCCATGGGTCATTTTACTATCGTTACTTTTATTCATGCTATGCTTTTATTTACTGTAGGTATGGCGCAAGGAAGAAGCATGACTTCAATTTTCAAAAATGCTGTCCGTCATCGGATTAGGTACACATCTCAAGTTACAGATTTAATTAACTTCATCTGAAACCATAACTGGCCTCTCCACACGATGCTTCAAATGTCATGATTTAATAGAGATAATATTATGTAACGAAATCAAATCAAACTGGCGATATTCTATCAAATTTCAGACTTTTACTACTCTCTTCACCTTCAACTATCATCCGTGAAAATTGAACGTTATTCAAAACGGTGTCCGAATTGTTTTTCCTTTTTTCTTTCATCACCTTCTAGCACCACAGAATTAAATATTTTGTTTATCTGCTTCGGTTTGCTAGAAGTGTGATTAATTCGAAATCGACGGCACATCGAGGAACTTATTAAGTGGACAAAAAAGGAATTCATAATACCTTGCAGAGATAGGAAAAAAGTCGTGCGTCGCTTGCGGATTGCTCTGAACTCCAGCAAAGTGCTTCCATTGCCACAATTCCTTCAGATTCGAAGAATTCAGATCATTGCGGACAAATTTTCTCCATAATGTTGGCCCTTCCGATCATTATTAAAAAAATAGCAGGCTTGATTTCACCATCGTCTTCGCACCATTCCTTGCTGCATTCCATACACTGAATCGAATGTTAGCCAAGACAGGGATGTGTGTTTTGGTGAGTGCGAAGTGATATCACAGGACGCACGCATATCTGACTGGCTCTGGTGTCCTCTGCTGACAGCTTATCGTTTGCCATTTCCAATAGCAGGCGATCCACGAATTATCGATTCGAGAAGGAGCAAGTTGTCTAATTCTGAGATGTGCCATTTCGAATTAAGGTTGGATATGATTCTTCCTCTCTAGGAAACCGAAGTCACTCGCAGATGAATCAAATTCTGTGCTTGTGACAATATCACTCAATTTATGCACTAGATTGCAACACATCAAATAGAGCTACAATCTTTATAATCAATATTTGATAAATGCAAGTATGAGTTCAGTTGCATTTTTCATCTGATTCAGGGAACTTTTCACACCTTCCAAAAGCCGATTTTTTCCAATTTTGAAAATACAAGTTAATATGCACCATGTGGGTGAATGCGGACGCGCTCATGATTACCGTACCCTCCTGAAATTATATCTCTTATGATGGAAAACTGGACCAAGCAAGATATGAGAACAAGTGATTTCAAAGTTAAACGATTGCACATGGCAGTGTGTGTGAAGAATATGCGTGGCAAATTGGACAATAGATGGCTCCAAAATGAAATTCTATCGGATTTACTGTTTCTAGCGCAATTTCACCATCTATGCTCTTAGTAGTGTGCAGACTCATTATAAACACAGGACGCACAAGGACGCAGTCGGTTGTCAGAAATATCGTGCTTGTTTTTATCACTTTACCTTAACTTCACTATATATTCATAGCCGTAGCTGACGTGTGGTTTGCTCTCAGAATGTAATTCTACAGAGCGACTTCTCGAAATCAGAAAAGCATTATGTTTTCTTAAAGATTACTTATCGTTCTCAATTTCTTGAAGCTAGCACGATTTTACCTGTAATCCAAAGTCGTTGATTTCTTAGCAACGTGAATTGAGACTCGTTACTCTCGTAAAATAAAAAATGCATGCTAGGAATAAGATAGAAAGTAGAAATGAGTATAGGAATGAAACTATATATACATGTATACGACAAAAGAAGGAATGTATTAAGTCAAATGGCACTGAAGTGATAATACTCACTTCTCAGAGAAAAACAATGAAAGATTCGCTATTTCTCATCCACTGGCCCATGGTTACCTAATTTCATACTAATAGCTAGGCTATAGTAAATTATAAAGGAGATAACTCAATTAAATAAAAAGAAAAATACTATCACACGCTGGGTTACTGCTCATGCAACGGCCAATCTGTGAGCTTCACAGTTATCATACAGAAAGTTTGTATTGCGTTGAATTTATAAGGCTACAACAAAAGAATCTAAATCATTTGATCTGCTGCAACTCAAAAGTGCAGTACCATTCGGCTTGCAGCTGACGGTGCCAACAAGCCGATTGCACAAACAACTCTAATTTTTGAAAGCCATAGTGTTTCACTGCTCATTACAATGAACGAATTGACGAAATAATCCCTGCTTAGCCATATGATTCAATGTGGGAGGGCAGGGCAACCGTTAGATATTCTGTAAAGTGAAAAGGCACTCTAGTTATAGACCGATGCATTTCGCCGGTGTCCCACCGGCATGTTCACGGTAGGAGGTTTTCCGTGAACATGCCGTTAGGATACCGGCGAAATGCATAGGTCTATTTAACTAGAGTGCCTTTTCACTTTACCGAATATCTAACGGTTGACCTGCCCTCCCACATTGAATCAAAGAACGAATTAGTAGACTTGATTAAGAGCTGAGAACACTAACCAGTCTGTTGATGTATTTATGCAGGATGCAGCAACAAGCTAACCAATTGTGCTTAACTCTGGTGCTTGAATGGTAAAAATTGAAGCTCGATGAGTACATGACGAGATTCAGATTTCCACTCCTCAAAGCAATACTTGCTCGTACTTCTGGTGGCCTGCGTTTTTCTAGGCCTTACCTGGTGCGGCAGTAATGCACAAAAAGTTGCTAGTTTGCAATATTTATTGCTGTGAGCACCGCTGGGATCGGTTAACCGGTTACACTTTTTCTGATTCGGTTAAAATTGGCTACGACGTCAAAGGCCTTTGAATAGCCGTAGGCAGCAACCACAACAACATCAATTGAACTATCATCTAATCGTGAAGTAATGTAGTCATGCAATGAAATAAGAGCACTGCAATTGGAGGAATTCGGTCGAAACCCGAGTGACTCTTTTCTATGGGTTTTTAAGGGAATATATGGGATTGCAAGGGATCCCATATGATCCCATTCACGATGCAAATAGGATCATATGGGTTTCTTGGGGATTGTATGGAATCCCTTAGAATCCCATACAACTGAATCCCCTAGAATCCATGATGCCATTCACGATGCAAATCGGATCATGTGGGTTTCTTGGGGATTGTATGGAATAACGTGAATCCCATTTAACTGAATCCCCTAGAATCCATGATGCCATTTACGATGCAAATCGGATTATACGGGTAGTTGGGGATTGTATGAAATCCCTTGAATGCCATTCAACTGAATTCCCTAGAATCCACGATTCTCATCAAGGGATTCCTTATGTAGAATATAAAAGGGATTAATCAAAATTCTAATCAAACCGGTCTCACAGATCTTTATGGATGACTTGCAAGGTTTTGATTAGGCTACATATATCGATTTTGATCATTAACAGTGTCGGCCAATCGCTCACATATAGTGTATAATCGATTACACTGTGAAAATGGACGGAATGGACTCTAGACCTACATGTAGAAAAGGATTCAATGGAGGCATACAGACTTTATCCTGTGGGAACCATAAAAAACTTCAGACAATTATCTATAGGCCTGCTGTTTTAGGACCTGCACATAGGTCCTTATCCTTCCCACTGTAACAATTTTGGTTTTCCACTGGTTGTCTGGAAAACCAAATGATTTGTTTTGGTTTCCTAGAAAACTAATCCCGCAATGATTTGCTGGAATAACTTTAAAATGTAATTATTTAATTTGCGATCCTTTGGTACATGTAACCCACTGATTCGAATGCTACTTATCTGGCAAGAATCCTATATGTTTCCTACCATAACCTGTGAAACCCACCATTTCCTAGTAAAATCCCGGCAGGTTTTGTAGGAACATCAGTAATAGCTCTATTCTTGATAGGATCTCAATAGGAAACACCAAAGAAATATAATTGACCAAAGCCTCTCATAGGATCCTAGTAGGAAACATTAGAGAAATAGATTTCTCACGTTTTGATCTATCGTCAGTGATGACGTGATGATTCATTCACAAGGCTTCAACCGACCTCGCTTTCGCCAGACGACGGATATATATTATTCAAATTTTTCAAACGAAGGAAAACGTTATTATTTTGAACACAATCAATCGACATCGTCATTCATTTGTTGGTGAACTTCGAAGACGGTGAGTTAGTGTGCAGTGAAAGAGTGAATGATGCAAAAAAATTGAACTTCAAGTTTGTTTATAGACCAAAATGTCTGTTGTCCTTATCTTTCCATTGTAATTTCTTAACCCGGTTCTTGGGGGTAGGAACCATCTCCACACCTCCCTAGGAGTAGCTGGCATGTTTTTATGCCACTTATACTAAGTTCTATTTTACTAAAGAGAGCTGTTCATAAAAAACGGACCATCTAAATTGCGACTAAGTTCAATCGATTCTCATGCCTTCCAATCTTGTCACACATGAGCGCGCCATACATCATTCGAAAGCTCACATTTTCAGCTTTCAAATAAGCTATCATAAACTTATATCCGTTATTCTGTCGTTTGGACAGTAGTCAAAGCGTAAATATCACTCAATTTACAAATCGCAATTTTTCAATAAGAAAATACATGTATGTATGAGTATGATTATTAATGAATCAGACACGAGTAGAACTAGCATTCTCTGAGCCTTCTTTTGATACATAGCTAATCGAAATCGATGGATCGGGAGAGAAATAGTGATACCGTAAAATTATCACAAAATCATATTTAAGATGAAAAATATCTGAAAATGTCATATTCGGCCAATGTCAATTTTTTATCAAAGGTTTTCGTGTTTGGCCTCTTTAGAATCCTCACGATGCAAGAAGTAAGAATAATGTAAGTGTTCTTCAAATCAGTTCAAAAGTTCTCTTTCAAACTTCATTCAACATTTTTCTCATGACAGCTTTAGCACGCAAACACCGTTGCAAGGTCAACATTGTTGACTCCAGAGATGGAAACCGGCCGCCGGCCTTACCAGTGTAATCAGCAACTTTATCACCAAGTAAGAGATTTTAGTCCGGCCGCCAGAACGAGTTTCTGCAGGGAACGAGGCCGAAAGTGAGACTTTCACAGAATGATGTACACCCTATGCCTACTACGAATCTGCACGTCTGCCAGGTTCTAGTGAGTTCCTCTTCTTGTCAGACAGCATCAAAGAAAAAAACATCCAGATCCAATAGGACGCAGATTGCAGTTTTTGGCTAAAATGAAATTTTGTATGTTTTCTCTGATTAAACGAAAAGTACTAAGCACAGAGTCGTAATTTTTGGCATGGAATGCCTTCAGGTCATTTCCTTTCACGTTCATGCATCCCTGTCTATAAAGCTAAACAAATTTAGATTTGGAAAGCCACTTGATGTCGCAAGCACAAACATTTTGAGCAACTTTATCCACATTCAACCACATTCTCACATACATTGCCGATTAGATGCATGATAAAAGCACATGCACATCATAGGAAATGACCTGAAGATATTCTATGCCAAAAATTACGACTCTGTGCTTAGTACTTTTCGTTTAATCAGAGAAAACATACAAAATTTCATTTTAGCCAAAAACTGCAATCTGCGTCCTATTGGATCTGCATGTGTTTTTCTTTGATCCTGTCTGACAAGAAGAGGAGCTCACTAGAACTCGGCAGACGCAGCGATTCGTAGTAGGCATAGGCTGTGCATCATTCTGTGAAAGTCTCATTTTCGGCCTCGTTCCCTGCAGAAACTCGTTCTGGCGGCCAAACTATTTCTTTGTTAAAGGAGCGTCTTTTGATCACTCAGTTAAGCCAATTTAACTTTACATTGTCTTTACGTTTGTCTAAGAAATGGATTTCTCGTAAATTTGTTCTTGTAATAAGTTTTATATTCAAGTTTTTATGAATGAATTAGGTTTCAATCCAATTCTTTGCTGTACGGCAACAATTCATATTCTCTAGAGAATGATAATATTGAAGATATCATCAGTTATCGACACTCTACATTGGTAAACATTTTAGCATTGACTGCACTGACAAAAATCATAAACTTCCAAAAATGTTCTGGTTGCCTAAGTTGCACAAAAATCCATACAAATTTCGTTTTATTGCTGGTTTTAAAAGTTGTTGAACGAAACAACTTTCTGTTGACATTAACAAGGGACTGGCGATTATCCGTCAGGATTTTAAGAATTATTGTGACGCGATGCGCAATAATAGCGGAATTAATTGCTTTTGGAGTATCCTTTCAAGTATCGAATTCCTCAAAAAGATAGGAAATAAAAATATTTTTGATCTCCAGGTGTTTGATTTTTTCTGCACTATATACTAATTTGAAGCAAATAGAAGTTAGCAATCATATTTTTGCTTTGTTAGACAATTTTCAGTAAGAAATTTATATGCATTGGTTACGACAAAAGTTTTCTTTCAAACATTAGATATAGTGGTTGCCACACTTTTACGAAAGAGTTGTTCAAAGCTGCTATTAAGTTTATTGTAGAAGAGGTGTATATGTGTGTCTCTTCTAGCGGACCTCTTCTTGTTTCACTGCGAGTACAAATTTATGACCAATTTAATTCACGGTAATAAAATTGGACTTCCAAGGCTCCTCTCGAATACTTCTAGGTATATTGATGATCTTTGTATAGTTAACTACAAATTCTTTGATAAATTAATATTCCAGATTTACCCCCATTTACTTGGAAGCCAACCGATGAGGTCATAACAATAAAATTATTGACTACTTAGACGTTAAAATTAACGTCAGTGATTCTCGTGTAACCACTTCGGTATACCACAAAATTGACGATTTTGATTTTAACGTAACTCTTCTTTCTTTTCCGGAAACACCATGCCTCACAAGATAGGCATTAAAGTTTTCTGCAGTTTAGTGAAATGAGAAAATAAAATTCTCACACACGACTCCAGAGGCGAGGATCGGATGAACGATGCGTTATCAAGTTTTTTAAAAAATGAAAACGTCGCAAAAATCAAAAAATAGAATAATTATTGAGTCTCAATATATTCGAATAAATAATTATTCTATCTTTGATTTTTGCGACGTTTTCATTTTTTTAAAAATTAAAGTTTTCTGCAGCCAGATACTCAGGTACGCTCGTATCTGCTCACAACTCAAGGACTTTGAGGAGAAAACGTCAAAGACGTTCACTTTGCTCGTTTATAGAAATAACAAAAGTGAACTTCGCTGAACTAATTTTTATCGGCCCGACTCTAAACGGTTAATGTTCTGCTTAGGAACAGGTTCTGCTGAATAATAGAACATGCGTCAATGCACAACTTCATAGAAATAATCAATAGATATTTGATTTTTCAGAGCAAATTTTTTATTGACAGCGATGCTGAGATATAAGAAATATCTTCTTGATGGAAGGAGAGTCACTTCAATACCAAAAAGTACACGACACTGGCGCTCTCGGAAGCACAGTCATGTTCATGGAAGAAGGGCTCTCAACGTAACTTTTCCTCAACCCGATTCTCCTGTGTTGGAGAATAGTACTAGTCCTGAAAACACTCTGTTCGATGCTTCATATATTGATCTTAAGACAACTGGGTTAGAAGCCTCGAGTCTGACCAGAGATGGTTTACTTATTGATGATTCCTGCACTATTCTAGAGTTACATGATAGTGATAGAAAAATAAAAAATTTGACCGAATTGGAGACTTTGCTGCTGATTTTTATGAATAAGAATGGTGTCACTAAAGAGGGCATGAAGGATTTGTTCCAAATACTCAAGTTACTTCCACTGCAAAATATAAAGGTTTCTTCATTTTCGCACTTCTATAGGAAGTATTGTGATGGTAAAGATGAATCGACTGTAAAATATGTTTGTCCAAAATGTCAGTCAGGCTTTGACAATAACTCAGCCGAAGTATTACATTGCTCCGATTGTGAAGTTTCATATACATCTGAGATTCTGATGGAAAGAAATTCTTACTATCTCCTTTTTGACATTGAGAAAAGTCTCATTGAACTACTGGAAAATGGCGAGTTGTGTAAGTCATCTCCAGCATCATCACAATCCATTCAAGAAGGGGGAAAATATAAAGAAATCGCGATGAAACATGATTTCACTCGATATGATTTTACATTCAACATGAACTTCGACGGGATTCCAATTTTTAAAAGCAGTGGATCTTCTCTTTGGCCGGTTCTTCTTACAATAAATGAACTGCCGGAAAATTCAAGAGATTCTATGATCTTTGTTCCCAGCATTTGGCTCTCTGGGGAAAAACCAGATACGAACGTGTTCCTTCTAGACACACTTTCTTCTCTGAAGAAATTGGAAGAAGGTATAAAGTGGACCCATCCTTTTTCAAAGCAGGAGATGATTTCCAGATTTTTTATCATTTCCTGTGCTGCTGACGCACCTGCAACGGCAACAGCTCTGAACATGGCTCAGTTTAATGGCAAATACGGTTTAATCTTTGCTTTCACCCAGGTACAGTGGTGACGAAAGGTGATGGTCACTGTCGTATCTATCCATATGACGAAACAATTGATGAGCGTTCAAATGAGGAAGCTAAAAAATTATGTGAGATTGCTGACGCCACTTCTGAAACGGTTTTTGGAATTCATGGATATAACCCTTTCCTAATTTTGAAAGCTTTTGATGTAGTTGATGGCTTCGTTATTGACTACATGCACGTGTTTTTATTAGGTATTGGGAAAATGTTTATCAGTCAACTTTGGTTGGACAGCAAATATTCAAAAAGTCCTTGGTATCTAGGAAAATTCAAGAAAACAATCGATAATAGAATCAAACAGATGCTTCCCCCTTCTGAAGTACAAAGAAGTCCGCGTTGCTTAAAAGAAATTCGACATTTCAAAGCATCAGAATGGTTGAATTTTGTTTTGTTTTACAGCTTCTCCATCTTTCAAGGATTATTGCCTGATGCTTATTTCGAACACTGGATTTTGTTTGTAAAGATATGTCATTTATCTCTGAGAGAGCGCTTACACGAACCTGAAATTAATGAAATAGCACATCTGTGTAAGGACTTTCAAGTCGGTGTGGAATCTCTATATGGCAGAGAATTTTGTACTTTCAATGTCCATCAATTGCAGCATTTGAGTGCATGTTTGCGTAACTGGGGTCCACTTCAATTGTACAGCTGTTTTGTGTTTGAGACAAATCTCGGCATCCTTAAAAGATGTGTCAAGGGCGGCAGATTGCCAAAGGAACAGATTCGCAATTTCTTATTCAGGGTTCAGTCCGCGAATCGGCTTATTCGTTTGTTACCCGAAGAGAGAAAACCTATCATAGAAAAGTTGACAACAACACGTATGCGTAACATGACCACCATTTTTCACGAAGCAGATTCCTCGTCTTTGGCAGAATTAGAACTTCACAATGAGAATTACAATTATTTTCTCAAATTACAGATACATGGAAAGCTTTTTGTAAGTTCTGTTCTACAGTTCAAAAGAAAACGAAGCGATTCATATTGTCTCTTAAAGAATGGAAATTGCTATAAAGTGATGTACGTAAGGCGCAACGACAATGTTACTGAGGTAGCTTTTAGAAAACTGTGTACGAAACATCGTGATACTGAACTGCCTTACTTTCTCTGCAAAGATACTAATGTCATCGAACATCATCACATCACCGAAATTCAAGAAAAACTCTTTTTTGTGAAGCGTAAACTCTTCATACATACTTACTACTTATTTAGATTGCCACATTGACATTCAAAAGCAGAGGGGTTACACATTACATAAATTTACTACACAACCTCGAGTTTATTATGAAGACTGCATATGGCAGTAATCATGAAATGTATGGCCCTTTTCTCTGGCTATAATCAATGATAATCACCAAACTTCGGAATTCGTAGAACTTAAATAAGTCTATTTTTGCGTGTAGATAGTTTCGTAACACGAGATCACTTGAAATATCAGACAACATGAGAAAAAACAATTGTAATTGTTGCTTTTGATATGTTATGAATGAGTACCGTATATCATTGAATGCGTTTTACAATCATCTATGCTATACAGCAATTATGTATAAGATGCTAGAATGTTAAAAGTTACAAATGAGAGTCGACTTTTGAAAGTGTATGATAAAATAGTTCCATTAACATGACTCATCTTCCTCAAAAATCTGCCGATAGTCGCTGGACATTTATGCATGGCTACTTCATTCAAGTATTCAAGGTTAGTATAAATATGCGGATGCGCACAGAGTTAATGTACGGTAGTTTATACGTACAGTCAGTCGTATTATATGCACTTTGTATACAAAGTATATTGGCAAATAGAAAAAAAAATCATTTTTTTGTATTCCTGTTGAAGACTAACTTTATTGATTTTGCTTCATCAGCTGATCTGTTATGTCAATAGGGTAACAATTTCATCATGTCGTGCTTCAGATGATGCGCTCTAAACATTCAAAGGCTGTTGCAAAACTACTAAAGGAGATACAGGTACAATTCAACGAAATACATTCTAGTTCACACATATTATCATATGTCGACTCTCTAGACTATATTTAAATTTCAGGACGAAGATGAGAAGGTTCAAGACGAGCATGTTTGTGAATCTTGTAAATCGAAGATGGAATCCTTGCATCGCGAACTGCAAATGCTTCAGCGAGAAAATGCGAGTTTGAAAATATTGGTTGACAATATGGAAGGTAAGCTTGAATATTACTAATACATACACGCTTTAAACATACCAGAAGTTTATAACTTTTTATGTTATATTCTTAGTTTATTTATTTATTTGTTTTTTATTTGTTATTTATTTGTTAGGATTTTTCAAAATATTATTCATTTCATGAAAACAAATTTATTTATGCTAATGAAAAATTCGAATAGTTAAAATAAATCAACTCTAATAAATTCAATATTTAATACCTTCATGGATCCTGAACAATACCTACATAAAAGTTTTAAAAAAATTGGAGTTCCGTGCATTAGCTTTATGTAGGCTCTGCATTTAAGGTAGATGCGATATACTTTTGCCTGGTAACCTTTGCGCTTATAGGCTGCTGGCTATAAGACCATCAATGAGAAGTAGTCTTTATTAAGAATCAAATTGATTACAAGCACATACTTGATAATTGCACAGCTCATGAATGAACCAAGCAAACGCCAAAAAACCGATGTCGGGAAAGGGAATCGAACCCTCGACCTCCGCTGTCTAGGCGGACGTTCTACCGCTGAGCTATACCCGACAGTGTGAAGCAAGTAAAGCGAGAGTCGCACTGACTCAACCTCAATACGACCATTTGTTTAATACAGGCTACTTACGATATAGTACTTTTAGTATTTCAGCAACATAAGCGGTACTCATGACTAGGCCTATACTGTACAACCACTGATGAGCTGTTTGAAAATAGTATGAAAGTAGTATGTATGAAAATAATTTGATTGGCTACCTGTCGTCACTCTACAATCACACAAATCTATTTTTTACAGATGTTAATCGACTGCATTCTCTTGTCGAAAGGCTTGAAGAAATTGTGTCTGCTGCAAAATTAAGTGATTTCAAACCTGGAACAGTAAGTTTTATTCTATACTTAGTCTTACTTTGGTTTTTTGCACTTGTAAGTTCAGTAATTTTTGCTCTACATACATATTAAATTGTTACATTATGAAATTACTGCATTCAAAAATTGTGTTAGTTCAATCATCATTTGTGTATTCAATTGTTAGGCCTGTCGGTCGTATAGAAAAATGTCATTGCCCTACATGTAGGCAACTGTAAAATCTTTGTGTTATTCTTTCCAGGATTTCAGGATGGAAACGGCTGATGAAGAAGAATCGGCAAGCAGATATCCCATGTCCTCTACTCCCAATCGCAATCTTCTTGCAAGACCTTCAGCCTACACAGATGATTATCCCTCGTTTTATAAAACGCAAAGAAAGTCTTCTCAAGATGATACATGTACTTTGGAAATGGTTGATGAAGAAGAATCGGCAAGCAGATATCCCATGTCCTCTACTCCCAATCGCAATCTTCTTGCAAGACCTTCAGCCTACACAGATGATTATCCCTCGTTTTATAAAACGCAAAGAAAGTCTTCTCAAGATCATACATGTACTTTGGAAATGGTTGATGAGGAGGAATCGGCAAGCAGATATCCCATGTTCCATATCCCAGATAGCCTAATGCGCGAAGTTGGATTTCTAGCAGTTGCTATCTCTATGGACAATTTATCATACTTGGTTAATGAATTAGTCAGGCACAACGATAGGCGATCCTGCTACCATCGTGCAAAATTTTGTTTACTCAGTTTATCTTTTGGTTTACAGTTTACGTGTAAATTTATAAATAATCACGCTGGCTTTACATTAATTGAAATATATGCTATCTATTGTATGACTCTATTTACGAGATTTTGCTTTATTTTCTATATATTTTTAAGTAAGGAAGATTATCACAAATTCATGTCAAATGATGAAGTTACCACTCCTGTGATACACCGCCTATAGAAGTTTCCAGTCCAAGCCACGATTATTTAGATCTCTATGGTTTAGCATTTTGATAAGGTGACTTTTTATCACATAGTCATAGACATTCGCATTGACAGAAAACAGCTATGAAAAAGACATCTCAGAAGCCATTTGCAATTGTCTTTGTATATTGCCTACCACTGAAATTGAGACAAATAGGGCCGCATCACATCACCTACATGTACGTGTTGCGTGTTCCGTGTTCAAAGTCATATAAATGGTCAATTAACTATTCATATCTATGATGAAATTTCGAACGCAAAAGGTAGCAGTTAAACACGTACATGAACATGTAATACGATAAAAGGGATGAAATGACATGGACTATTATAATACACTAATCTCAAAAATGTGTCACCTTTTGAATTGCTTTCTAATGTTAATAGGTGACATCGCTAAAAAAATTCCCAATTTTAATATATCTATGAAGAATGAAGAAATGTGAATGCAGCTGTCAAAACGCAGAAGTTGAAAAAAGTTCAACTAGAGACAATCTGATTGGATGCGACAGTTATGACGAGGAAGATCTATGAATACTATGATAAAGAATTCTTCATTACGCTATTCATAGACATTAATATAATAATAACATAATACATATAATAATAGAAACAAACCCTTTCAAGTAATCACATGACTATTCGTGTCACTTGTCGTCAGACAGGTATAAAAAAGAATTTGTCGAGAAGACAGACCTACATGCTCAGTTTGTTTGTCCTACGACGAGCATAGTCAATGAGAAATAAGGCCACAATTTGGCCATTGGCATGGAGCCATTTATAATTCACATCCACAATTCCGGCACCAATCATCTCTCAAACAGGCAACGACAAACTAAAAGTAATGCTGCGCATTACTTACTTTGATATTTGCAGAACAATGCTTTTACAGTGTAGATCCTCACAAGGGTGCACACATGACACAAATACACAACACGTTTACGACGAAGCGCATATCCTACGAATTGTGGAACGCCTCACACTGTACACGATATGCAGCAACTTCATAACATAGGAAGGACCCACAAGCAGACAGAACTACTATCTTCATCCCCTACCGCGATAACCACCTTCTCATAGACAACAACCATCCCACGGTGGGTTTAAAACTTTTTTACCCTCGAAAAATTGTCAATGTTAAATTCTTGCGCAATTATGATCTACAGTGGTTTCTGTTTGCATCGACACCAATTTTAAAAGAATCGACAGCTGTCTCGCTGATTTACAGGCAAAAAACGCTTATCATACTACTTACAAAATTGATGATGCATTATTGATGAAGACGACAACTGTCCATGATTAATTTTTAGATAACAATCATCTACACTGGTTACTGATTGCATCGACACCAATTTTAAAAAAATCGACAGCTGTCCAACTGATTTACAGGCCAGAACGCATATCATACTACTTATAAAATTGATGATGCAATATTGAAGAGAACAGCAGTTATCCAATATAATTTTGAGCTGGAATCCATTTCTTGGCTTCTGCAAATAATATCTACTGTTTGACAATTGTGTCCTACAGTTGTCTTTGATATGTGTTTTAATAAGACTACCTAGGAAGTAATCAATTTTCTAACATTTTTTCACTTCATCCGTCTTCCTGAGTATTCAGATGAAAGTCATCAGCAACATCTGGATTATTAGTTTCAGATATCTATATTAATTAATCGTTTGGCTTCGTAGCACGGTTGCTGTCGGCAAAGTGTGCCAGCAGTCCTAAATTGAATTGTATCATTCTATCACGCATTTCTGTCAAATCAAGACAAGATATCTATCAGATCAAAGATGTCCATGGAATCAGTTGCACTAATAGAAATGAATGACGTCATCAAAGGTAGATAGCTATTGATGTTATTATTAATCTATGACTCATTCGTTACATTATTCATACACTTGAGGCGTGTTATTGCGTGCGAGTTGAAGAAGACTGTAATTCCAAATGCTACCTACGCTCTCGATCTTAAGATGATCAACATTATGTTGGGACTAAATGCCTGTTCTTCTTGCCATCCTTGTGCATGGTGCGACGTTGAGAAAGGTAAACTTTCTTGTAGGGGACAATTGAGAACCCTGAGAACCATTTCGGAAAGTTTCTGGAGCTGGCATCGCGAGGGTGCTGATCCGAAACTAGCAAGGAATTATTCTAACTGTGTTCATTTGCTGATAATAAAGGATGACGACGAAAATGCGATAGTCAATTTCATACCTCCCCCAGAGCTTCATCTCATGATGGGTGCTGTAAATTCGATTTATGACCACATGTTGAAAGAATGGTCCGAGGCTACTAAATGGCCCGATTCCTGTCCTCTGATTAGGTCAACTATTCGTGGTGGCACATTTGACGGCAACTCATGTCGAAAACTTCTTAAGAATGTTGATTTGCTTCGTCTAATATGCCCAGTTCATATTTTAAAGTATGTTCAAGTGTTGTCTGACTTGCGAAAGATTGTTTTCGAAAAAACAAATTTTCGAGGGTAAGTTTTAAACCCACCGTGAACCACGATTATTTAGATCTCTGTGGTTTAGCATTTTGATAAGGTGACTTTTTATCACATAGTCATAGACATTCGCATTGACAGAAAACAGCTATGAAAAAGACATCTCAGAAGCCATTTGCAATTGTCTTTGTATATTGCCTACCACTGAAATTGAGACAAATAGGGCCGCATCACATCACCTACATGTACGTGTTGCGTGTTCCGTGTTCAAAGTCATATAAATGGTCAATTAACTATTCATATCTATGATGAAATTTCGAACGCAAAAGGTAGCAGTTAAACACGTACATGAACATGTAATACGATAAAAGGGATGAAATGACATGGACTATTATAATACACTAATCTCAAAAATGTGTCACCTTTTGAATTGCTTTCTAATGTTAATAGGTGACATCGCTAAAAAAATTCCCAATTTTAATATATCTATGAAGAATGAAGAAATGTGAATGCAGCTGTCAAAACGCAGAAGTTGAAAAAAGTTCAACTAGAGACAATCTGATTGGATGCGACAGTTATGACGAGGAAGATCTATGAATACTATGATAAAGAATTCTTCATCACGCTATTCATAGACATTAATATAATAATAACATAATACATATAATAATAGAAACAAACCCTTTCAAGTAATCACATGACTATTCGTGTCACTTGTCGTCAGACAGGAATAAAAAAGAATTTGTCGAGAAGACAGACCTACATGCTCAGTTTGTTTGTCCTACGACGAGCATAGTCAATGAGAAATAAGGCCACAATTTGGCCATTGGCATGGAGCCATTTATAATTCACATCCACAATTCCGGCACCAATCATCTCTCAAAATTTATGACCTGCGGACCAGAAAACGCACCTTGGCACACAAGCACAAAATTCGTCTCCCCGAATTTGTCCGATTGGTTTTGGTCTCGGGATGGACCTTACAGCTCCGTGGATACTTGGCATTCCTGTTGTACTCAGTAGCTCCACAGTACGCATTTCTCAAGTGGTCAGTTAAGCAATTCGTAGCAGCACTTCCTCTACTACTGGACGCCTGGCTCACTCCAGTCGCACTCCCGGCCAAGGCTCAAAACGTTTGGTTCGTTGACGCTACTCCGACATCCACAGCAGTAGTAAGGAAAAATCAAGCACAAGTACAATATAGGCAAAACGAAATCCCACAATTTCATGCAGAAACACAAGCATTTTTACAAGCTGCTTCCTTAGCACAAGATGGGGATTTAATCGTGACTGACGTCAAGGGCCTGGTTAATTGAGCAAAGCGATCTACTTATCTCCTTCACTTGAAAATGGAACTCTTGAAGAAAGGACTAAGGACATGTTTTGTGCCGTCGGAAAAGAATCCAGCAGATGCGCCTTCACGCGGTTCGGCAACGTCCTTCTACCTTCATCCGCCCAGACGTCTGCAACGCCTAATTCACACGAACGCTGTATTTGTATCACAAAACCCCACTTTACAACATGCAAAACAGGAATCCGAGTCACAAATATTTACAAAGGCGTTAAAGGCATGAAAGCAGTCCTAATCGCAACGAAGGAGATCATAAAACACCAATCAGAGGGCTGCAATGCCCTGAATGTGACGTCACTAAAACCAGGGAGTACTAAAAATAGATATGACTACCGGGAGGTTACACGCGCGCTGAGTGAAGGAATAGCTGGAGGCCGATGTTATTGTCTCAAGTCACCTTCATCTGTGATTGCTCGTTGTGGTAAGAACAACACTTGAGGGCATGTTTATAAAGCCGAATAGCAGCTCAGTCCATTTGCTTCGTCATTGTCACCCATATCATCATGCCAAGGAAATGCAGTGTTGGAAAATGTAAAACAAACTATCTTACATCACAGACATCTTCTAAAACCCCTGTATATCGTTTTCGCAATATAATCAACGCCAGAAGGTTTCTAATTTGATCTTTTCTAAATTGTGATACTTCACAATGTTGACAGTATAATGTATCAATCTTATTATCGATATATTTTTTATTTTCATGTACGTATCGCATGTAACCTTAGTAACGTAATACAAACCGTACTTAATGGCATCGATAAAGTATTCATTTTATTATCATCAGGAATATCTCATAAATTTTAGAATCGAGGGAACTGAACTATTCAAATATCTTCAATAAAGAGAAAAGGCTCACACTTTTCGTATTTCATATATTTATGTAACATAACACAACAAATACATCGAGGATGAATTGTACATAAATAATAATACACATAATCAGAACTCATGATCGTCACGATCTTCCGGAAAGTTTGCTCAATTTTCTCTCAGAATCGTCCTTTGTCCGATGTAAATCATTGACTTTTCTTACAAAACCTTTGAAAAATACATTTGATAATCTGACAAAGATGTTGTCTTTATTGTTCATGTCAAATAAAAATGCGTCGTGAATATATGAAAAACACTTGACAAAATGTTTTGTACACTTTGTATCATCGGGAAATGAACTGAAGAATGCGTAACACAGAAGGACTAAATTAAACAATTCATTGGAGGGAAATTTGAGTTTCCCTCTGGATACTAATATTACAAATTCACTGTCCTGTGATACAGATGCAGAGTCATCAGTCCGGTCTGGAAGATTCTCTTTTTTACTTATGTAACCTGAGACATAAAAAAGAGCATTACGTTCTGAATTTGATAATTTGTCGACCATGGCATGAATATCATCTATGATGTCCAACTCATTTTCACTTATTGGAGAATTACAACAAGTATCAGAATGATTGAAGATGTCGGTGCAATCTACCTCAAGAGTGTGGAATAAGGAAAGTATTCTGAATTTCGCTGCGATAAGAATCTGCTCATAGGATATTTTGTACAAACCACCGAACATTTGACGATATATACCGAACTCACCCTCTAGGTCATCACTCTGTAGATTTCCTAAAAGAATATATTCGACATTTTGATCTTGTAAAAGGGTTTCAGATAAATGAACAATGCCGTCGAGAGTCTGTATCAAGCTTAAACGTGTCTCTTTTGTTAGAGTAGTTTTTCGAACTTTTCCTAACACTGGCGACATATTGTTGAACATATCTCTCACATCTCTAAGAAAAGAAAGTTGCGAAATAGATGTCACAGGCTTTCTATCATTGTCATTCATATGCAAGTATGCAGTCAAGCTTTTGTTGTTCAAAATCTTCCACATGCGTAAGATGTTAAAGATAAACGATGCTGTTTCTTGTTTGTCATCTTGTGCTAACGCAGCTACAGTTTTATCATTGAAAATCTGGGTAACTAAACCTACATTTTGTTTCTCAAAAGAAGTCGGATAAACTGCTTTTTCAGTTATTGCGGTTCTTCTTATAGTAGCTGTAAGCTCTAAATTGTGTAGTTCCTTTATATCTGACCACTTTGCTGACATTTCTTCTGTTTGTCCTGGAGGAACAAATTTCAAAGTCTGAGTTTTTTCTGTTATCCAATTGTTACGGATACTCTTTAACAAATGTACGCTATCAAACAGCAAATACAAGAACCTGGTCTGGTTGTTTGGATGGGGAATCTTGAAAGATGAAGCTGACTCAAAGTTATCAATAAGTTTCTTATGCAATTTTCTATTTACCGATAAATTGTCACTCATGATCCCTCTGACTACAACCCCAGCATCAAAAACTCTGCGTCAAGTTTATAAACAGGAAGGAAACGAACTATCAATGATTTACCGCCGAAAATAGGTTTCAACATAAATGCCAGTACTGTTCTGGCCAATTTTTCCGGGAAATCAACGGAATATCCTACAACGTGCCCCCATCTAAATCTCAAGGATGGTTTTACATACACTTCATCGAACAGAAGGATGCAGTTACTTTGAAACTTTGATACATTACTCGCATACAATTCCGTCAAAAAACTAGTCAAAGCTTCTGATCCTACTGTCTGAGAATCTCCTAGAGCACGTGTAAGTGTTATTGGATGAGGAAGACACAAGACATTTCGCATCAAACGATATGCACTACGACTTACCAAGTAAAATTTCATAGCTTGAATTGTGGTGTACGACGAATATCGTCGATTTTCTGGTGAAGTACAATTCAGTTGTACTTGCTCTAGTAAAAATTCAAAATTTGCACTTTCACAATCGACGATCTTAATGATATTCAACAACTTTTTAGTTACAGCAGTAATTTCACAATTTAATTCTATTTTCGAATTTTTCACGTGGACGATGGCAGCATCAATCTGTGACCAGCGAGAGATCTTCATTTGAAATCCGAGCACATTTCTCAGATCATGAAAAGAAACTTTTGTGTGTTTTCGGAAACCAGATAATGTGAAATCACTCCTAATAATCAAAGTATATTCAATTTCCTCGAAGTTGGAATCGAAAGAAAGTAAACGCACGAATTCATCAGATTTGATGACGACGATATCACGATACTCCTTTTGAGTGACTTCATGGCTGAATGTGCTGAAGTCTTAAGGCAGCAGGTCCTGTTCTTCAAATTGAGGAAGTTCGTCGTATTCAGTTCTTGCTGATGCAGATACACGTCTTGAATGAATTTATTTCTCGGCGCTGTTCTGAGACAGTTCGACGTTGAAAGCTATCTGGGCAACCAGGAAATATCGAAGGTGGATCGATAGGAACATCCCGGCCAAATAGCTTCTTCGTGGCAGTATTTTGTGGCCAATGCCTACGGCATACACCCATATGTCTTGTAACGTTGTGAATGGTGTTCGGTAATGCAGCAATCCATCTCCTTGACTCATCTGGGTCTACCGGAAAACGATATACAGGCGTTTTAGAAGATGTCTGTGATGTAAGATAGTTTGTTTTACATTTTCCAACACTGCATTTCCTTGGCATGATGATATGGGTGACAATGACGAAGCAAATGGACTGAGCTGCTATTCGGCTTTATAAACATGCCCTCAAGTGTTGTTCTTACCACAACGAGCAATCACAGATGAAGGTGACTTGAGACAATAACATCGGCCTCCAGCTATTCCTCCACTCAGCGCGCGTGCAACCTCCCGGTAGTCATATCTATTTTTAGTACTCCCTGCTAAAACAAAGTTAATGAACAAACATGGCAGAATAGGGATGAGCGTGAGCGTTCGTGTGAATTAGGCGTTGCAGACGTCTGGGCGGATGAAGGTAGAAGGACGTTGCCGAACCGCGTGAAGGCGCATCTGCTGGATTCTTTTCCGACGGCACAAAACATGTCCTTAGTCCTTTCTTCAAGAGTTCCATTTTCAAGTGAAGGAGATAAGTAGATCGCTTTGCTCAATTAACCAGGCCCTTGAAGTCAGTCACGATTAAATCCCCATCTTGTGCTAAGGAAGCAGCTTGTAAAAATGCTTGTGTTTCTGCATGAAATTGTGGGATTTCGTTTTGCCTATATTGTACTTGTGCTTGATTTTTCCTTACTACTGCTGTGGATGTCGGAGTAGCGTCAACGAACCAAACGTTTTGAGCCTTGGCCGGGAGTGCGACTGGAGTGAGCCAGGCGTCCAGTAGTAGAGGAAGTGCTGCTACGAATTGTTTAACTAACCACTTGAGAAATGCGTACTGTGGAGCTACTGAGTACAACAGGAATGCCAAGTATCCACGGAGCTGTAAGGTCCATCCCGAGACCAAAACCAATCGGACAAATTCGGGGAGACGAATTTTGTGCTTGTGTGCCAAGGTGCGTTTTCTGGTCCGCAGGTCATATTGTTGTCCGAGGTAATCAACTCTTTTGGCTGGGCGCAGTTTACTTTTCTTTACGTTTATTTTGAAGTTGATTGCTGCCAGTCGAGCCTTGAGTTGTCTGAGGAGCTTGTAAATGTGTTTTCTTTTCGCCGCAAGGAATATATCATCCAAATGACACCAAATAATGCAAGGTGAGGCGCGCAGTGGTCGGAGAATTTCATTTAGCAAATGTTGAAGAATTGAAGGAGAGGCCGCCAGGCCCATTGGCAGTCTATTAAAGCGATAGAGATTACCACCCGCAGCAAAGGTGGTAAGAAAACTAGACTGTTCCGCTCGTCCTACGACGAGCATAGTCAATGAGAAATAAGGCCACAATTTGGCCATTGGCATGGAGCCATTTATAATTCACATCCACAATTCCGGCACCAATCATCTCTCAAACAGGCAACGACAAACTAAAAGTAATGCTGCGCATTACTTACTTTGATATTTGCAGAACAATGCTTTTACAGTGTAGATCCTCACAAGGGTGCACACATGACACAAATACACAACACGTTTACGACGAAGCGCATATCCTACGAATTGTGGAACGCCTCACACTGCACGCGATATACAGTAACTTCATAACATAGTAAGGACCCACAAGCAGACAGAACTACTATCTTCATCCCCTACCGCGATAACCACCTTCTCATAGACAGCAACCATCCATTACATTTAATACTTAAGGCATGTATGCGGCACATCTACACATCCCTACAACCATGGCAAAAAGCAATCCCAAAAACCAAACCATTCCCACACATTGCCGTACATACTTCTCATGCAGAACAGCAGATTCAGCTAAGTTGAGGCATGAATAGCTAATGAAAAACTTAGAAATGTGACGGATTCTAGCCGAAGTATGCAGTCGCTATCCAAGTGAAAATGCGTCCGATTTTTGTGCCACTATAGTGTATTGCATGAAGCTTTACTTTCACTCTAGAGGTTTTATTGTTATCAATTTCTATGTGCTAGACAATTATGAATCAATCATGAACGCTCTAGAAGAATTTCCTCACTATGGCAAAACCACATCGCTTCCATGTAGGCCTACACAATAAAAATTAGTATGTGGTCACTATTGACACCGCTTAAAATGTCTAGAAGCGGAAGTAGTCATCGTGTTCTGCATCAGCCTCTGCAACAAAGCCGTCGCTCTCAAGCTCTTCGTCGTCATAGGCCTATATCTAGCCCTTTAACAGCTGAGCCTGAGCTAACTCGCATCGAGTATTATCAACAGTTGACTGGTGACGGTGATAATGGAGTGCAGCAGGAAACTGAGCCCAAGTTAACTCGTATCGGCAGACGGGGAAATATCACTGACGCCGCATTAGACATGATTCTTCCTTTCTAGGAAACCGAAGCGCGCGCAGATGAATATAATTCTGTGCAGCTGTCAGCGACAGATAAGTATTTTCTTTCCACTATCCACGAATGCCGAGTTCACTCGGGCCGCTGAATTGTTCCAATTTCACGAATTTCGAGTTAACTCGTTTTCAGTATGAAGTAGATTAAACCCATCAGAGACATAGAGGGAACTGCCTCAATTGGTTCAGTGATAATATCTTGCTGTCTCGATGCGAGTTAACTCGGGCTCAGTTTCTCATTGTATTACCGCCTGCAACGCACAGTGATACTGTCGTGCTGTCTCGATACGAGTTAACTCGGGCTCCGTGAAATTCGGTAGGCATATGAATGAAGCACTGCAGCCAAAGGGCTAGGGCAGATGATGTGGATGGTGTAGAATTAACGAGGACCTCGGTCAGTGATAGGATGTGACACGTGAGAGCAGTACCTAACATTCACTTCGAGATCCTCAATAATGGTGCAGTTTGGCGGCGTGTAATGAGGCAGGGGCGTCGGGTATAATTGAGTAAAATATAAAGTATAATACTAACTTTTGATTGCTGATATCTTGATATTAGCAGTTTGACTTGACCGCAAATATTGTGAACGTATGTAGGACGAGGCTACAAATTGGATTGCGCGGATTTTTCAAATGATGATCAATATCTCAATGTCGCTCGTCGATAGCTCAGTTAGCAGAGCACTGGTCTAGAATGCGTGAGGTCAGTGGTTCAAATTCACAAAGGAACGCAGATATTTTCTGTTCGTGAAATTAAAGATACCAAACCTCCTGAAGGCATTTAAAACTTGCGGCTGGAGTGACGTCTGCTCAGGCGTCAATGAGTGACCCCTCAAAGTCTCCGACTTCTTCCATAGCCAGGATGAGCTCCTGGATATTGTAAGTGATTCCCTAGTTCATTGCTTGTGCCACGTTCGTCGCATTGGGGGTGGGGGACCAACTTGATGTTGATACGGGATCAGGAAGAAAGAAGCACATGGCGATTTTGCTTTGCCAAGATGGAGTTCCATTGCTTCAAAACCGTTCCCAAACACTCCACAGTATCCATGCATCAAAGTTGCGCTCATAATCAATCGTCTAGGAAGTTCATAACTCCTCGGAAAGATTAGGGAAGTTTGACTCTGCCTTCTTTAGTTGAATTTTTCAAGTCACTTTCTTGTCATAGCTACTTTCATTTAATTACATTTAAATGCACGTGCTCCTGTATTTTGATATTCCTTCCCTCTCCTATCTAAACTGCTGATTGAAAAAATATATCAGAAAATCCCTATAACTTAATTCTCCCTCGGAAAATTAGAGGCTAATCAATAGCATCTCCTATAACTGACAGTTTCAATCTTTAAATCAACTTAAATGACTGCCGCTGTGGCCTTGTGATAGAGTGTTCGCTCCGCGTCCGGGAGACTTGGTTCAAACACTGGTCTGGTTAAATCTAAGACTTCTAAAATAGATTTATTCTGCATTCTTGCTAAATGCTCAGCACAATAAGAATGAGAGTGGGATAGATGACAACTCGGCCACATGGAAGAAAGGCTCCGTGCCTAATGTGCTTCCGAGTACAAACAGCGTTCACTATATTAGCACAGGTGAAAGTATAGTTAATAAAATCTTATGGAAACTACAAACCTCCATGTCTCAGTATTGTATTTTCAATTTGAATCTTAGTAAACATGCATTTTAAAACTTCAAATTCACATTTATATTCATGTTTATACTTGAAAAAAAGCTAAAGTATTGTGTATATTTCAGGGGGAGTTGTAATTCGTTTTAGAATGGCTGATGCGCCCGAAGAAGGAAATGATAGGAGAGCATATACAGCGTACACTGGCGTCTGAGGGATCTATGAGCATCATTTGATCATAGAGTACTTCTTATATTTGAAATGTGCAGAGCCCATGCATGGTATGCCAGAAGTAACATAGAACCAGAAGTTATACAAAAGTAACATATCAGGCGGAAAATGTGCTAATCTGAATTGCAGAAACTGTTGAGATGCAAAAGAAAGTATAATTACAAATTTCCGAGCTCTAGATACTAATTAAGGCACGTATGGTTACCTCTGACGATTAGCAAAGACCCATGAAAGCGCGCTCAGGTCATTCATCATTTTTTAAGTCGCTGACTTGCTATCCTATACTAGTACTTTCAATTGATTACATTTAATGTTGACTAAAATTCAGATTATGCATTTGTTACTGTACCTAAGTAAATATCGAGATTTAATCATTGATCATTAAGTTCATATCTGATTCTTGCAATCGTATCTATAATTCTCTTGAGCAGATTGCATGCAGTTTCATTGCTGACAAATAGAAGCAGTTGTTGTTTACATCAAGCAAAATTCAAGTAGTTGAGTAAAACCCGAATTAACACAATGATGAAATTTTTCAAAGATGCAACTGACATATTATATAGCAGGATTCCAATATTTTCTTCATTATTTGAAATAAACGCTTTGAACATGAGAGACAACCTTTGTCACAGGTCATGTAAAACATTAATTCTATCACGCTACAGCAATTCTAATTTGTACATGCAAAGCTAGAATTCATCTGTGATCTTTTTAATAAAAGTGTATAACCTTCACAAAGCTGTTAGAAGTCTTCTTGATAATCGCTTCAAAGAATTTTCATCAACGCCTCAATGAGTTGTTTTCTGAATCAAAATGGAAGTTAATTAAATGCTTCTTTTTGATTCATTGGTTTTTTCTATGTAATCGCAACATCACCAGTCTTAATGAACAACACCTTATGCGGAAATATGTGGGCAGAGTATAAAAAGACTGACTATATGCATAAGTTACAGGATAATGACAGTTCATGGCCTATAAGATGAAGTAGTTCATGTCCTAGTCGCCTAAAAGATGTTGCACCTACTGCAACAGCAAAAACCAACGAATGAGAAAATCTCAGGCTGTCACAAACATGAAACAGTGAAAAAAATAGCTCATGAAAAAAATGTGAAAATGTGCATCGGGTTGAATGCCCTGCACATTCGTACAACGCGTGTCTGTGATGCGCAGTCAGAGTCAGTGCTATTCACTGATGGCGGAGTCGTAGAAATACTACAGCCGGAGTCGGAGTCGCACAAGTCGACTCTGACTCCGGATTGACAAGCACACTCGAAGAACAACACTCACATTTCTAAAAAGAACGTTTCCAACTATATCTTTAATTTTCTATTTTTAATCAATTTTCCTCCTGAATTGCCGTATTTCTCATCATTAGCCATGATTGTGACTTGTCATTATGTGAGTAAATCAATAATTCAATCAAGTGCTCATTCAAGAAAGTACTAGTGACAGTTGAAATATCTGACTTGTGCTTGTATGTGCAATTGTGCATGCTTGATTGCCTTTTCTTTATCGAAGCTCAAAATGCTGTATCAGGACAAAAATGGCCTTACGGAGAAGTTTGAGATAATGACAGATGTTCGTCAAGGATGTGTACTACCGCTCTTTCTATTCCTCATTGCTATAGACCTCGTCATGAAGAAACCGATGAATAGTCAACGCTTCGGCATAAGTTGGGATGGGAGAAGGCTAGGTGACTTGGATTTCGCTGATGACATTGGATTCATGAGTCACGATCAACAAACTCCACAAGATATGACCAACGCATTGTTCGAAAATGTATCAAAGATAGGCCTCCGCAGCAATAGTGAAAAGACGAAGACAATATCGACGAGCGATCCCCTGAATCCACCAATTGTGGTCGGTCAACATGACAGAGAATGTCTTAGCCAGTTTGCATATCTCGGGAGCAGGTTAGCTCATGAAGGTGATGCCGAAGTCTACGTACGTGGCAGGCCAGGTAAGGCTGCAGACGTCTTCAAACGATTGAGTCCTATATGATCAAAGAGCTGACAGAGCGAAATGGAGGCAACTCGTCGCCCGATGGTCCAGCAGGAACGGGAGGAGTTAAGTAAGTTCTAAGTAAGTTAGTTCTTCATGATCACTATCAGGATTATATCTCACAGGCCTGCAGGGAGCCCTTGCGGAGGAAAAGAGTGAAAAATCCCTCAAAGAGGCCATAAGAATGCGACGCCTTCTGAGCTTCAATAGAACAAATCGTTATTTGTCAAAGAAAGAAACAATCTTTCTTTGAACGTGTCAAAATCCAAAGGAGTCATCTGTCTTACGAATTCTGATTTGCGGAACCCATCTTTGTACAGTTTTCCTGTTGATATTGTCCCATCTGTTAATATCCTGGTAATCACTATTTCTGAAACGTTAAGTTGGGAGGCTCATGTGAATAATATTATTAAAGTTGTCAATAAGTGCTTTTATGTTTTACGCAAGCTTCGTCCATTTGTATCGAGCGACGAACTTCACCAAGTGTATACCTCATATGTAAGATCTGTTTGTGAATATGCCTGCCCTGTTTTTGTAAGCCTCAATAGAATATTGAACAACCGCCTTGCTCGAGTTGATAAAAGAGCACATATGATAATTTTTCGAGACGATCCCAGAACTTGTCAGTGTTCTTTACGTGAAATTGAAAATCGCCGTTTGTTGATTAGCAAACAATTATTTATCAAAGCTGAAAGTGACAATACACACATTCTTCACAAACTAACCCCTGAAAGATTGTTACATACTGGTGTTCCTTGCATCCCGCTATGCCGCACTGTCAAGATGAAAGACTCGTTTTTTCCTTTCATGGCTAGTTTTATGTGCAAGACTCAAAGTCGCCGTCCGCCATAACTTTTGGTCACTACTTTTATCTAATGATAGGTGCTATTTCTTTTACCACATCTACCTTTTATCTGTCAACACTTGATTGTAAATTGTGATTTTCATTCTCAATATAAACACTATTCTATTCTATTCTATTTGAGTGATTCTTGGACAATAGACTTGCCGATCTTTGCGTCATTTTAAATTAATGATCATTTAACTCTCAAAGCTTTAATTTCTATTTATTCTCGTTACTCTTTTTAGCGTAAGTAATGTGCTGGCTTTGTGTAGTCTTTTAGACCTCCGTTCCGTATCTCATTGTCAAATGGTTTCAGCCTGGTTCAATGATCTTGATTATGAGTCATTCTCATGATGTGACCGTTTTGGGCATGCTAACTGGAATTCAGTTGCCTGACGAAGACCATTGGAGATGGTATGAAAACGCTATCGAAAATTATTTACGAGTTTGATCTGAATATGATTTCAAGCTAAATATTGGGGTTCTCCAAAATTGAAGAAATGCATATCAATCACTCACTGCCCTATATTTCAAATAAAATAATGTCTTCTAAGATTCACAAAAATTCTCGAAATGATCTCCTTTCTTACATTTACATATAGCCTACTTGAATTGCATGTGCGAATGCTCTTCTGAGTTTTGTGAAAGGGTTTTACACGATTCATATAAGACGATGTGAAGCTATCTGATCAATATATTTCATTTCAAACCAAATTGAAATAGTCAAAACCACCAAATGAAATAAAAAAGTAAATGTTCGCAATTTAACAAATGCACTTTTGAGAAAGGGCAATTGATTTGAAACTCTAGTGGGCAGAAATCAAAACTTTTTAACAGCACATCACAAATAAAGAAAAATAGGATACTTCAAAAATTATTAATGAAAGTTAAGTATTTAAAAAAAGAAGAAGGCCAGGGTGCAAAAGTGTTGCAGACTCCAATCAAAATCTGAAGAATATAATTATTTATCCGTGAAAAATAACAAAATACATGTATATTGATGGTTGTAAAAATTTTAAAAAGCCACAAAAAGTAATCAGAGTGGTCAGTAGTTAAGAGATTCCGTGATGGAAAGGATCGTGGGGACGCACTTTAACCAGAGTGATGCGTTGCCCCATTAGAGAGTCGCGGTCAGTCATTGGAATACATGAACTGCTGCTAATCCATCACTGCTTGGGAGTTGGTCGGCCATCCTTTTAATTGCATTGATGGCGTCTTCTAACCGTCTTTCAAGCGTCTCCGATGCGAGCGGAATGGAAGTGACACCGTCGTCTGAGCAATAGAACCCGTGTGCACTTCGCTTACTGGATTCTATTGCATCGAGGGCGTTATCGGGGTTGATGAAGTTGGATAAGATGAGACCGGACTGCAGGGGTGAGACGACGGTTACGTGTAGGGTCGCTGCCACAGAATTAGATACATCTGCGCACGCTTCGGTTTCCTAGAAAGGAAGGGTTATATGTAGCCTTAATATCGAAATGGCACATCACAGAATTAGATAACTTGCTCCTTCTCGGATGGATAATTCGTGCATCGCTTGCCATTGGAAATGGCAAACAATATGCTGTCAGCAGAGGACACCAGAGCCAGTGAGAGAGGCGTGCGTGCTGTAATATTCACTTCGCACACACCAAAACACACATCGTCTAGCCAACATCCGATTCAGTGTATGCACTATGCAGTGAGGATTGGATGATAAGACGATGGTGAAATCATCGGGTGAACCAATTTTCGTACGCCTGCTACTTTCTTTGATAATGATCGAAAGGGCCAACATTATGGAGAAAATTTGTCCGCAATGATCTGAATTCTTCGAATCTGAAGGAATTGTGGCAATGGAAGCACTTTGCTTGAACTCACATTAATCCGCAATATAAGTCAACATGATTGCACGAAAGATTTCGTTTGAATGAATTGACGTTAATCAACTTGGCTCATAAAGTAGAGCTAACTGAACGTCCTGTTAATGCTGCTAGACAAGTAGCAACAACGACAATCTCGCGGGCATATAATTCACAGTAAATCTAATCTAGTTAAATATCACTCTATCAAACAATAAATATTCGCGACTGGTATTACTGAAAAAAGTTATTGGACAGTAGTATGTAATACACATATTTTTTTGCTATGTGACTTAAAGCTGCACATACCAAATACATACCAGAGGCATACGAATAAGGATGAATTTGCATCGGGTCTCGTATATAAAACATACCAACAATTCGTATTTCAGTGTAAAACATCCAATCACAGATAGAATAGTTCGTATCGCTACATACCAATCACATACCAATCACACACGAAGGTAAATGAGATTTGGTATGAAAAACATACCAGATCCCTGTAAACATACGAGAATCTCGTATCAGATGTTAGTTTCAAATTGTATATAATTTTGGTATATGCTTGTATGTAATTTTCGTATCCAGCGATTTACAGTGTACCCGTAGATTATCAATTGATATGATTCGGACGTGAAAGTCAGACGGAACGTGAATTATGACTATTTTGATTCATTTATGAAATGCAGGATCCGTGCGATTCGATCGAACTTCCGAATATACTTCCGAATTCGCAAAGAGTAGTGTCATTGATGATTTTTGTCACGATTTCTTGTCAATTTCAGCTATAAGTATAAAAGTAGTAGAGAAAATTAGAAGCTTTTTTGTCAGCAGTTTTCAGGAATGCATGCATGTTTCACAATAAAAATGTTGTTCCATGCATTCACAAGATTTGATTTTCCCGTGAATTTTCGGCGATTGCGCAATTTCTCTTCACCAATCCCTTCTTTCCCGCACAATTGATCCTCTAATGATCTTATGAAGCTTCCTTCCGCCCTAGAAGCAATTAGCTATTAGTTGCACGAACCCCAGATGTGCCGATATTCTAATGAACATTTAGCTGCTCAATGAAAACTATACACAGCCAATTGACAGACAATTTCACAGCAAAATCACATAAACAGACACGTTTCCTGCTTAGATACAATTTTTGTCTGATCGCACGGACTAATTTGCGTTATCACGTTTAGTGCACATCAGGGTTATAACCGTCAGACCGGTTTTAGTGCCGTCGGCAGGTCAATTGATTTAATTAGACCCATGTTGCCCGTTCACGACATTCAGTATACATGTACATGTAGAATAAATTGTTAAGTGAATCATTGCAACATTAAGAGCATGCAAATGTATCATAATTTTAGAGTATCTTCACGCATGTTTTGTAACATAAATATTGCGAACTGTTCTTCAAACGGTTAAAAAAAGATTACCGGCAACTTATACATGTAGTTGAAACCCTACCTTATCTCAAATAAAGTCTCCAGAATTCCATATTCTAGCCTGTGTGAATTTTGAAAGAATTGCGTATTCCTCAGCCTCCCTATTGTAAGATTATTCCAGATCTTGAATAGTTTCACTACATCGGATGGTTTACATAACACGTGGAACTTAGAGATGCAATGCTTAGAGATGCAATTTCAATGCAACCTAGGGCCTACTACCTGAGCATCTGACAGTGGATCGTGGATAATTGTTTGATAAGCTAAGTGCAAGCGATAAATTTTGACTGACGTAGGTACAGCAACACTCCCGCTCGGTATTGGGACACTCACTAAAATGAAACATTACAGCCAGCCGGATGTTAATCAGCCAGCCACCGACCATCCGGTTTTGATGACGCACAGATAAGGCACTTTAATTTGACTGATTATTTCTTTACGAGTTCCAAGGTTCAATTTTGTCTTTCAATGGCGATATGAAATGCGCATTATTATCTGGCATGCCTGTTTTCTTAGTGGCAAACTGCATAGGTGGCTAAGTAAGTCATTTCAAAATGTAATAAGTTTTTTATACAAATGGATACAAAAGTGCATGTCTATCTGAATGCACTGGGGTAACTTTCAGCCATCAGACGATGGGTTTTCACAGTGAGTCTCATTGTATAGGCTTACGCCCTATCAAATCTTTTTAGCAAACATTAAATCGTAATCGTCCAAGATAAGATGACACCCACACGATCATCACTCATGTTGGACGCTCTTACATCGGATGTATTTGGATGGCATCTATCTATATATAGCACAGTCACGATGAATCCCTATTCAATCCTAGCAATCCTTATTTCATTTAAGAACAGGAGATTCGTTAGACAATAGAATAGACTTCAGAAAGCATTTAATTTGATAACTTGTCATAATTTCAATTGTCTTGCAGACTCACATGTTGATGTTTGTATATACTTGCACCACCAACATGGACAATTGATAATTCTTCGCATAATCTGGTAACTTTCAGTAAAGCAAACACTTCGAAGAGGGTCAGATAAGGTTTCAGTTACATCGTGCTGTTGTTATGAATATTTCAGCAAAATAATTCTTTGCAAATTGATAAAGGCCATTTTAGCAAAGACACCATTCAACTTCGATAACCAGAGTAATCCAATTCTGACTCAGCTGCTGGTCAAGGAAGATTTGAAGGCTTAGTCATCAATAGTATTATCCTGTGCTGTTATCACATTAAGAATGTCATTATAGAATATTTTCCGTTTATTAAAGTCAAAAACTTGCTTTTTCTATCACAGAAAGCATTTCGATAGCATTTGATAAACATATCATTGAATCATTCATAGTAATGGTTCTTTACAATTCGTCAGAATAATAGACACAGGGAAAAACAGTGATACTGGAATGAGAGGACCTACAAATGTATTTTGTCTTTTGTCACTTAGCAGCATTAAGCAGAGACATCAGGCATATGTAATACCATGGGTAATCTGTTTCAGCAAGATTCTTTTCTAACATTCTTCATATTGTTTTCATTATTTGCTAAGTTAGAGGACCGAAAGCGACAGAAAATCTACTTCGACACTCTAAAATCTACTCTAAATCTTCTACACACTGAACGTCATAAATTTCGCAACTACAGAAGATCTATTTATAATTTGACAAAATTCAATTTAATTTGTAGCATCCATAGAATACCTGCCATGATCTTTTTTGGCCGTTACTACAGTCCATTGCAACTTTTTTTAAACGAATACCCTAATGCTGTTTAAATGAATGCATAGCACCGAATGACGATGCCTAAAATAGCCACATAACCGTCTTATAGCTTCGTACCTATTATTGCTTGTACGACCAACCTTCAATGAACACCGCCTCGCGTTCGGTTTCATCGGCAGTCATGAATCGCTACAAGATCAGGATTTGCAATCGTCGTCTGCGCAATCATCTTTTCAAAAATTACAAATTCACCCAAAAAAGTCACGTAATTCAATCGATAATGCAAAAATGCCTAACTTGTACTTTTCAAATCCTTTGGAAGCTTTGCATTCCTCTACATCAATTCAATCACTCACCAAATGAAATGTGAAGCAGCAAAGACTTTTGCGCTATTGGACAGATTATCCACAAGGAGAAATTTGAACCTTCTTCATCATTCTTCACCTACACTATCAGCATCATTACCAGCTATCAAAACTATCTCACAAGTTTGGTACATTTTTTAGCGATCTACTCAATATCGCAAAAGCCTTTTCTACTTTTTGTAGTTTCAGCTGAATAATGTAATGATATTCAGTGGGTTGATTATAACTTTTGTGACAGAAATTTCGATAGTTGATGAGAGGTACCGGAAAAGTGAGATTTTCTATAATTTCTCTGACTAAAGGAAAAAGTACCAAGTCTAGAGCCACAATTTTTGACATGAATGTCTTCAGGTCATCTCTGTTGTGCACAGAGTTGGAAAAGTCGGAATTGGAATTAATTCCGACCCGGAATTAATTCCTTTTCGTTGGAATTGGAATTGGAATTGACGATATTTAAATCTACTGGAATTGGAATTGGAATTGACCTTGATAAACCTCAATTCCACTTTTTCGATAGACCTGTGATAAATCTATTTGTACAAAAATTGAAATCACAGTATTCGGCCGTTGTGTTAACTGCACGCAGAGATAAGAGAGAGATAGATCGACAGAGCTAGTTTTTTTCTATTGTTGAATAAAGGGTGCTAATTGTGACTTTGATGGGCCTACAGTCCCCGGACAATGTAAATTCAGCAATTAAGCAAACAATGAACAGATAATCATCTTTGTTCAATCTGTTATTTACTTATTTATCAAGTAAGATAATTAATCAAAATAAAACAATTGTTGAATTTAGTTATTGATTGGATAAGCACAAAAATTGGAGTTTAACTTAATTGTTGTACACACGAAAAAAATCGGTTCGGAAAGAGGAAAATTAACCCTGCATTAAAGGGCAGCCTGTCAAATCACAATATAGACAGTGTCAACAAATTATTCTAATAATGAATGATTCAATTAAAATGGCAATGACATAAAATATTATTCAACTTCCAATCACAACAATTGACAATATTGATTTACAAGACTATAATTATACAAATACTTCTCTCTTCTAAAAATATCTCTTCTCAACGATGAAAGAAAAACTTTAAACTTGCAGTTCACTTCTTGATGTTGAATTCACTTCAATTCGATCGGACTCACTTATACCAAAATAATATCATAAATATCATGAATATCAGTGTCACTTATACCGTCAATCTTCAATCGCGCTCGTTGATGTACGTGTTGCCGCATACGCTACTGTGTTGTTGTTCGCTGGTAGGCAGTTGTAGTTGTTACTTCTGTAGTCAAGTTACACCGCGAGAGCACGGAGTTCTTCTAACGGCTACTGAAGATGTCGTATGTGTTGTTGTTGTTGTTGGTAGTTGTTGTTGTTTCAATTTCTCATCGTCTCTAATTTATGCAAATTTTTGACACTTGACGATAAATCTACTTTCTTTTGAAAATTGAAAGTTTCCTTTAATCTCAGTTCGTTAGCTTTCGACCCGACCACATTTCCTTCTTATCACGAAATTTTTAATCTCCTTTTTTAACATGGACCATTAATCAGTTTTCATGATATCATTTTTATCGTCGTTTTTTCTTTCATCAACAATCACTTTATTCGCACAATGAATTTTTTTCTTCTGTCAGTTTATTAATAGATTTATTCGCATCTCTCTCTCTCTCTCTTTCTCTCTTAGAAGTAGATAATAGTACACTAGAATGGAAGTTTGATATCTTGCCTATGTACAATGATGGCACATGGAAAAATCTATGGTTTGTAGATCAGATTCGATCTAAAACATTGCATCACAGTCAAACTATTTGCCAAGTTGGTTGTGGAAGTTGTTGGCAGCAAATTAATGCAGGATTTTTATAAAGATAATATTAAGTGAGATGGTGGCATTGTTTCATGTGGTATAGCCTACTATTCCCTGGGTTAGTATATTGTGTCGATTTGCAGCAGTCATTAACAGCTATTTTTCAAAATTCGAATTAAAATTGGTCCACAAAGTCATAATTGAAAGTGGGCGGTGCACTGGTTGCAAGAATATCTCAAGAATTCAATAGAAAAAAATTCTAACCGTACGATGATTTCTCCTTCATACGGTTAAGAAACCTAGCGCTTTTGTCGAATAAACACATTGAAAGCTTCTTCACCGACAATAATTTCTCAGATAAGTGAATAGTCGCTGGAACTTTTCAATTAATCATTAAATGACACATGTGATATAGTGTGATGATATTTTGGAAGCTGATATTCGAAAGCATGTAAAGATTTTGAAAATTGTTCAAATATAGTGAACAGGGGAGCCCTTTCAAGTAAAATGAATACTCTGATATTTCTTGACCTCTGATTTCAAGCTGGAGCAATGTACGTGCGTATGTTCTGTAAATCGACATTGCAAGTTGCATATGTGACTGACAATGCTCTTGATAGATTTTAGGAGCGATATTTCAAAATGATGAACGTAAAAAACGTTTTAAAGGATTTCTTTCTTTGTCATCCTGTCGCCGCAGTATTTTGTACACTCACTATTGCTTTTGTGTATGATCTTTGGACAAGGGGCAGCAATCCAGATCACAATTTGGCTTGATAACTATAAATACAAATGAGAAAACATGGAAACCAGATCGCACAATTTGCGTTTTGCCCCAACTTAGTTCCCCCGGCGTGTGCCATAATTTTCATGCAATTTCCATTCTAGGGCTTTCTATGGCACTGTTAATTTCTATGCTCTCTCTCTCTCTCTCTCAGCGTTTGATTCTTTGCTGACCGCTAATTTTCTTTTCTCTTTTTCACAAGATGTTGAATATCTCGTTTACGAAACGAAAATGGCGTAGGCTGACCGGCTACATATATACATGTACATGTACACAAGAAATATGAACTATGAACATGAGAACGCACATAGGAACGACGCAGGGAACGGCACACAGGAATAACGAGGATAGGATACGGGCACATGGGTTAAATTGAAGCGAGGAAACTTTAGATACATTAACATATACGCGTCATGCAATTATCGGAATTGAATCTCATTATGGAATTGGAATTGGAATTGAAATTTGAATTGAATTGAACTGTTTCGACTGGAACTGGAATTGGAATTGGAATTGAAATTTCTGCTCTGGAATTGGAATTAAAAATTTCAGTGGAATTTTTCCAGCTCTGGTTGTGCATGTGCTATTATCAAGCTTCTGATCGGTTGTGCATGTGAGAATGTAGTTAGATGTGGCTACAATTGGCGAAAATGTTGTATTTGCCACCATTTGGATGCTTGCTAAATATGAATGTGTTTAGCTTCATATACAAATAGACATGAGCATGATAAGAAATAACCTGAAGACATTCCATGTTGGAAATTATGGCTCTGGACTTAGGTTCTCACTCTTAATCAGAGAACACATTGAAAATCTCATTTTTTCAGAACACCTCAGTCTGCGTCCCATTGGATGAAGAGGACCCAGTTGGAAGTCGGCAGACGCTCAGATTCGTAGTAGGTATAGCAGGTGCATCATCTTGTAAAAGTCTCACTTTCGGCCCCGTTCCCTGCAGAAACTTGTTCTGACTGCCGGACTACATGTATTAGTCCTGTCTTACAAGAAGAGGAACCAGATAGAACTCGGCAGACGCGCAGATTCGTAGTAGGTTTAGGGTGTGCATCATCTTGTAAAAGTCCTATTTCTACCCTCGTTCCCCGCAGAATCTCGTTATGGCTGCCATACTATAGTATCGAGCCAGAACTAGCAGATACTTTGATCACGCAGCTGGTTACTTTGCAGCTTCCTTATTTATATAAATTAATGATGCTGTCTTTCCATGTGCTAATGGAATTCATGTACATCTAGATGTGAGGCATCTTTCTGAAATTCTTTGAATATTTAGTAATTGCGAAAGCTTCTTTAAGCTTCGACTCATGGAATTCGCTACTTTGCGTCAATGCCTTGATACAGTAAGTTAATTCATCTTGATGTTCTTTATGTCTACAAATGAACATGTTTTTCCGAATTTTTGTTGTACTTGACGAGCATTAGGATTATAGCAAAAAATTATTTTTTATGCATGTCGCAAACGATGAACGTTTATGTGCAACTAAAGAAAATTTAACTTATTCTGCTATATTTGAAAAAAGGTGCCTTGCCAATCTAAAAGAACATTGTAAAAATCAGCATTTATTACTTTTCATTGATGAGTAATGAAATTATTAAATGAAACAGATTAACAACACAAGTAGACAAGAAATTACAATTCTGTATTTGAAAATGTTAAAAAAGTTAATTTCAAATTGTTTATGTGTAAAATTTCAAAGCTCAAATATTTGTTAAAATGAGATAGGCTCTAGAGCTTCATTCGATTCTTCTAATTCACTTCCCATTTCCATGGTACATCGGAGAGACTCGCTGAGACGCCAAAAATTATGCACATGCAAAAAAGAAATGTAAAACACATACCTACATCAGAAACTCACAATTCCAACACCTCTCACCAAATGTAATTGAATCAACTGTACTAAGAAACTAATGAACAAGAATTTAATTCAGAGGCAATATCTGTTGAGAATATTGTCACTTCTTTAATTTGTTGTATCATCATTTCATCGTCATGCATTTAGGTTATACATTCCTGTGTATAATTCACGAACTCTTGTTCCTTGATAATGATGATAGTGGGCCTACGCGTAGCTCGCTGACACCAATATCAGAAGGATAAATGATCAAATTCAAATTATTCTTTTCTTGCTAACTTGCTTTCGATAATTCGGAACTGTGATATTTGACAGAACCGCATAATTGCATTGAGATATTCATACACATGTGCATTGTGCAAGTATTCGTTGGAAGCTCCTTTGATTATATTTCATAGTCCCTTGCACTGTTCACATATATGAGCCACAGGGTTGGAATCGGCCGTTTTTAGCGATCGGGGCCGGGCCGCTGTGGTCAAAACTGATCGGCTGACAGTCAGAAGCATTTGGCCGGACCGGCGGTCGGTGTTGTCACAACCGGTCGGGAATAGGCCGGCGTCTCTGTAGCCTGATAGGGTGCCAGCAGGTTAACATAGATCGCTAGACATCATTCGATTTCTATGGCATTGGTGCGATAGGTCTGTTTGTTGGTACTACGGATAAGCAAGAGTTTCCGATGAAAAGCACACTGATTTTAATCAATTTATATCCAATTTGATTTTCAAATCGATAAATGTTCAATTATTCGCATCAGGACTGGAACCGGCCGCCGGTAACCATCTTTAGTAACGCCGACCCGGCCTCTGCCAGCCAATTGATTTAATTAGACCCATATCGTATGTGTATTCCTCAGCCTGCCTATGGTAAGATTATTCCAGATCTTGAATAGTTTCACTACATCGGATACTTATATAACACGTGGAGCTTAGAGATGCAATGAATAACGGATTTCAGTGCGACCTAGGGCCTATTACCTGACCACTTGATAGTGGATCGTGGATAATTATTTGATAAGTTGACGGCACGTTATAAATTTTGATTAACGTTGCACACTCTACGGGTGCAGCAGCACTCCCGCTCGGTATTGGGACAATCACTGAAATTAAAAATTAAAACTGTTGTGGAGAGAGTTCGCACTTGACGTCGCAAATCACTGGAATTCATTCACAAGTGAAGAATTAAATATCACTTCAGTGAATCACTTTAAATCAAGTTTGCACGTCGCAGACAAAACATTTCGTAGCATCAGCACTCTGTCAGTGATCAAATTGTTTATTTCAGAACTTTTTTGAAAACTTATATTATATTGGAACTTAAAATTTGTTGACCGCTTATAGCTTCCTTGTGGAGGCGGAAAACGCGCATGTATTATTATTGTTGTATTAATGTTATTATTATTATATCAATGCCCGTTTAGGTCATTATTTTGATTATCTGTTTGACTTCGGAAATATAGATAACATTTTCATATATTATATTATAGGCCTGCATCATAGAGTAGGTATATTAGGTAGAGTGGTAACTCCACATTTATTAAATCCCCAATGTGTATACACTTTCGATTTTATTAAATGAACTCAAAGGAGATACAAGTGGTATTGTCACCAAATGTGAGATATGCAAATTTTTGTAGTTTTCAAGAAATTACAACGGAATTGACTGATCAAGTTTGTAATGCAGAAGGAATGATGGCATTTCACACATTCTCATGACAGCCTTGGAGATTTAATGTTTGCTAAATTAGCAATTCGATGGGTTCCTATTATTTTCATGCTAAAACCAAGAGTATTTTCTTAAGCGTGATCATATTACAGGCAACCTGCAACTGGAAGAAAATCACATAATCAAAGACAATGATTTCAATTAACTTTGAAAGATGTGATAAATGGGGCCACATCACCATTCAGATGCAAGATGTGAAGCATTAGTTTAGTAAATCATAAAATCATGCCGGTGAAAATTGAATTAAAAACTTGAAATTTCAGCCAAGAAAGCACGAATTTTGTCGTGACTTTTTCATGAAGACTTTCATTATAATACAATTCATGAAATTCCCTTGATAATCAGCTTGATTTCCGCCCAGTTGGGATGCTTATTAGCAAATATTCATTCCTTTTGCTATCCAACATGTTTCATACTACTTATATAAGAGAGTCATCTCGGTATTATATAAATTGACAAAATTTTGACTTTTCAAAACTGCTCAAATAATTGTTTGGACAGCAGGAACGTAATCTCCGGAAAACTGAATCTTTTGACATAAAAATTTTCATTGTATACAGATACTTTTTTGAGTCGACACTCTACCTGTATATCCCTGCTCTATGGCCTGCATCTCACTAAATTAGTTAATTATGTCACTGCACCTATTACTGCTTATCGCACAAAACATGTTATCAAAGTGCGAATAATTGCATTGTACGGGTATTGCAGTAGGCAACTCTCGCTTATACGGACTATTGCTGTAGGCCTGCCATTCATGCATTTCATATATGCTATGTAGAAATTGAATAATGTCTAATGGCATAAGTTGACCAAATAATGCCTGACGATCAAAGCCTTGACCAACCGGCATAAAGACGCCAGACACCGTCCCATCCACAACCAGCCGGTTTCTAATAAGCCGGCCACCGACCGGTCCCGGTATTGAATACGCCGGTCGCCCGCCCAGCCGGTTCCAACCCTGATTCGCTGTTTGATACAGGGTGGACCAAAGGTTTCTGACACACTAGAGCTTTTTAAGTACAAACAGAAATTCTCGGATAAAAATCTATTTAGCATCCATGAATGCATATACTTTCAGTGTAGAAATAACAATATGTAAACTGCAAATGCCAAAAGTCAAAATTTCGTGTTCTTGCCTTCATTTCTCAGACATTCCAAGACACGAGTTAGGAAACTTTCGACTAACGATTTCAGATAGGCCGGTTCCAAAGAATCCCACTCATCTCTCACGCTCGCAATAAGCTGCTCTCTGTTTCTCGGTCGTGGGAACTTGTTCTCATGTTTTGTGGACAGATGAAAGTATAATGGAACTGAATCCAGGCTAAACAGACAAAATTACTGAATTCGAACCCGCTCATCAGCAAGCATACCTCGTGTCCCAGTATTAAAGTTTTCTTTGAAAGTTATGGTCAAGGTCGGTATCGCTCGGATCTTCATGTGGTCGAAAATGGAAGATCGATGAATGGTGACTACTAGAGGAACAAAATCTTACTTGTCTACTTCAATTCAATACATGCTCTTCGAATCGTCGCGTATCAGGAGACAGTAGTTCTTATGCAGGATGGTGTACGAGCACATACTGCATGGAAAATAAAAATCAGTGTTGACGTACCGTCACTGCTGCCGAGAACTTCGTAGTACACATTACAACCAACAAATTTCACAATCAAAATCCTCGAACAAAAACTGTCGAGAATTCAGCAATAGGCTTATTACCTAAACTTATTAGTGTACTTCCAAATAATAGTGTCTTTGAACACTTTTCCTCTAAAAACGGTAAACAACAAAATATTTGTAAATTTTCCTCATGAGATGCAACGGTTACTCTTACTACTTAAACTATTTTGTCAACGTTTACTATTTAATTAGCAGCTAGCGGCTCCAGTCAACATCACATAAATTATATTATCTTTTCATCCTCTTACAATGCGGAAAAATAATTGTTTTAATTGACTAGACAATTAATTCTCTATTATGTTAGCCTGATTAGAAAAATCGGCCTACCGGCGTATTGAGTAGCCAGCCGAACTGTCAGCCGGTCTTCAAAATGTATGACCGGATTATTAAGATAAGAAACAATGAAGGCAGGTCTCCATATCTTTAAATGTGGAGTCAAAAGAGTCAGCATAAACTGATTTCGGAGGAGTTATCCACGACTTCAGAAAAAAGCCGTGTACTCGGGTTGAGGCCCGACCAACGGGTTATCCGGGTTGTCATTTCCTTGAAGTCCAGGGGTCACCAGGGTTGTGAATTTGCCCACAGGTTGCAATCCCCAGTTAAAAAGCAACTTAGTACTAAATGAAAGTACTAAATGAATGTCATAGGAAATTAACACAATATGGTAATGGTGTATTTCAAACAACTTGCTTTGGCTTTATTATATTATTGTACTTTTAATTAATAATTTCAATAACATATATCTTATTTAATTATAGTTCTACTTTTATTTAATAATTTTCACTAATATATTTTTGTTATGTTATCAGAATACTTGGAAATTGCATTCAAAATTGAAAATTGAAAAAATTCGAAATTGAAATTCAAAATCAAACCTGCAATATCTACAATGCAACGCATACATTCCTGCATTAAAACAAATGTTTTGTACAGTATGTCTCAAATCGAAGGAAAGGGTTTTTTGCAAGAAACACGCACTTGAAATTAGGTGATTTCGAAGATAAATACGTTTTTCGAATCTTCAGAACATGATGTTTTATATAATGTTTTAATGTATTTTCTTACAATATAACAATGGCTAAATTTGAATGACTTTTAAAATAGTAAGTTTTTAAGTAACAAAATGTCTTCCACCAGCTTGTAATATCAAATCCACACGACAATATTAACATGTATTATTCTCCTTTTGTCAATAATGCTTTACCGTTTTTATTCAAGCACTACTTTTGTTTGAGGAGGGCATGATCTGTGGTCCCTTCAATCTTGTGTTGTCGCTCATTCTTGCAGCCAATTACAGCTGTTACGTCACTTCTGCATATGCCTCTCGTCTCTCTCGATCAATGACTCACGTGATTCCTACTCATGAATTAATGAATTCTTGCAGCAATTTTTCACCACTCGCAATAATATCTATCGTTCTGTGCTCCAAGAATATGTCTTTACCATGGATCTCAAGACGAAAATTGATCTTATTCGTCAGTAGTATTCCAACGGGAATTCGCCGACAAACGCGATTAGGCAATTAAAGCGCGAAAGTAATTTGATCAGGGTTCTTTGCACTTGTTCTGCGGTCTCAAAGTTAATTTCGGAATTCCAAGAAACTGGAAGTGCTTTGAATCAACGTCATGTGAGGTCGTCTTTAGAGGAATAACGTCAGAAGACTGTCGAATGCGCAGTTCGTGGTATTGAGGGTAAGACGTCTGTTAGAATTTCGGAGGACTATCAAATGAAATCGGTATTCCATCAGCATCCGTTCATCGAATTCTGAAGCACATGGGCATCCGACCTTATAAACTTCAATTGGTTCATGACTTACAACCAGCTGATTTTCATCGAGTTGTGAATTTGGACAGTAGTTTTTGAGAAACCAGGGTCTCCTACCTATATCATACTCTGGAGTGATGAAGCCTATTTCCATATCGAGCCATAAGCCGATATCATTGCCGGATCTGTACTGAAGAGAAGCACAACGAATTTTCAACCAAGCCCCTTCATCCCGAAAAGTAATGCGTGTGGATCGGATTCAATGCTTCATTCATCATCGAACCAAACTGTGAATTCAACAAATTATCTCGAAATGTTGCAGGAGAAGGATGCGATCAACAATTTTCATGCAAGAAGGGGCTCCGCTCATTATGCAACTGAAGTTCGGCGATACCTGGAGACGACATTTGGTTCTTTCCACGTCATCTCCAGAGGCTGCAAAGGGAATTGGCCATCACGGTCGCCGGACCTCACACCAGTGGATTATTGGTTTTGGGAATCCCTGAAGACCAGAGTATTTCACTATCAAAGCCCGAGAAGCCCGAGAAGCCTGGAACATCTTCGACATCGTATTCAAGAAGAATACTCACGGATAACCGTTGAAGAGTGGAGAAGCGCAATTAATTATTTTCCGCGGCGTGTAGGTTTGATTTTACAAGTGGTGGAAGGCAGTTTGAGGACATTTTGTGAATTAAAAACTTATTCATTTTGTGAAGGAAGCCCGAAACTAGTTGATGTTTACTATATTCTCGATTCCCTACTGCGAGGCCTTTCAGCCAGCACAGCTGTCTATCGTAAGGCAAATGACAGAAACATATTAAATGATTAAAATCATTCATGCTGCAATGCTTCGATACAAATTACACAATAGAAATATGAACGGGCAGAGAATAAAATTATATGACTTCAAGATATAAAGAAGGGCACGAAGATATGAATTTCGACGGGATGGAGGCTATTGACCGGCAGTGCAACTGGCGAAAATGGATAGTCAAAGAGGACTTGTGGACTCGACATCTGTCTTCGTGCAATAAAACTCATATCAGTACAATAATGCATCATATCAGTGATTTTTTATGTCCTTAGAAATTTTTTCCTTATTTCCTATTACTTTTGTATTGGTAGGTATTATCTTCGTGCCTTCTGTATATATTGAAGTCATGCAATTTTATTCTCTGCTCGCTCCTATTTCTATTGTGTAATTTGAGTCTGAGCATTGTAGTATCAGTGATGTTAATCATCTAATGTGTTTCTGTCATTCGCCTTACAATACCCGGCTGTCCTGGCCGAAAGGCCTCGCAATAGATAATCGAGAATAAACATCAAGTAGTTCTGATCTTCCCTCACAAAATGAATAGAAACTCAGGCCCACTTTTTCCTGAAAACTTAAAAATTTGATCTAAAAGTCATTCAAGTTAAGGCAGTTTTGCTTTGTAAAAGCCTATATCATATTTTGCCTATCATGTAAAACCTCATGTTCTAAAGATTCGAAAAGTGTAATTATCTACGAAATAACTTAATTTTAAGTGTGTGGTTTTTCCAAAAATCTTTTTCTCTTCGTTTTGAGACAAATCCACAAGATTGCAGGTGTCGGAATAACGCTCAATTGGAACTTATGAATTATGGAAACATTCAGATTTCATTTCAGTTGTTAGAAAATTCACGCTTGTTCAGTTCACATTTGCAATACTGAACAGCTCAAGCCTCGCGCACTCACTCACTCAAAAGTTCGAATACAGTGATACGCCATGATTCAATTCAGCTGATAAACTTTTTTCCTCACATTCTACTTTCTGCCATTGTGAAATGACAAGAGATAAATACTGAACTGTCAAGCACCAACTACGATTTCTAAACTGAAATTGATAAGCTTTCCCGCCAATCATGTTCATTCTCTAAATGACGCAACGATAATCGGAACCTCAATTGCTCATCAAACATCGACGTCAGTCCGCCGTTCTATCGTTGAAATATGTTAATCAATCTTCGAACATGAAGCATTGATGCCTGTGTATTTGTTCCTTCTGATATATATCAACATCTTAATTTCTTACCCAGCGTTTGGTTCTTCTAGAAACTGTGATAACGGTTATGCTTATGAACCAACAGTACATATCAGTGGAGGATTCTTGTATTTACAAACTCCGACCGACAATCTGAGTGCTACATCTTCTAACATGAAGCATTAATGCCTGTGTATTTGTTCCTTGTGATATATATCAACATCTTAATTTCTTACCCAGCGTTTGGTTCTTCTAGAAACTGTGATAACGGTTATGCTTATGAACCAACAGTACATATCAGTGGAGGATTCTTGTATTTACAAACTCCGAACGACAATCTGAGTGCTACATCATTGACAGTCTATTTAAAGACGGGTCAGGGCTACATTATTCGCTACAAAATGAAGGCAAAAAATTGTGCGGACATGTCGGACTATCCTGAGAAATTGCCGATGAAACAAATCTTCCGAATTTCTATACCATGCAAAAGCCGAAGTTATACATTAAAGGTAAGTATGAAATCACTTCTATGTATCTCACCAGCAGTCATTGTGCTATGGAAATTTTCAAAAAATCAGAACTATTAACTTTAATGGATTCTGAAATATTTGCTCAGCCAGTACAGAAAAGTACTATGTACATTAACATAACTTTTAGGGACTTCTATCTCGGGATTGGAGATCTATACCAGGCCCTATTCAAAGCAGCAGTATTTCGTCCAAAATAAGAAAAATTTACGATGATAGAACTACCACAAATTCAATTCACACGCAACAAATGCAGACTCTTCAAACTTGAATACTATCGTCAAGTTAAGTTTTCCATGACCAACTGATGAGGGTTATGCAAATTAGCTTAATTTCCGCTTAGTTAGGATGCTTATTAGCAAATATTCATTCCTTTTGATATCCAACTTGTTTTATGCTACTTATGAAGGGCTTCCATGTCCGTAGTATTCAAATTTGCAAAATTTTGACTTTTCAAAACTGCTCAAATAATTGTTTGGACAGCAGGAACGTAATCTCCGCAAAAAACTGAATCTTTTGATATAAAAAATTTTGCTGTATACAGATACATTTTTGAGTCGACACTCTACCTATACAGGTTTTCTCAAAACGAAGAAAAAAAGTTTTCGTAAAAATGACGCACTTAAAATACACTATTTCGAAGACAATTACAGTTTTCGAATCTTCAGAAAATGAGGTTTTTTGTGATATACGATTTATTACTTAACAAAACAAAAATCGCTTGATTTGAATGACTTTTAAAAAAGTAAGGCTTTAAGTCACAAAACGTCCTCAAAATCCCTTCCACCGGCTTGTAGCATCAAATCTTCATAATAGCATCAACATGCTTTGTTCTTCCTTTTGTCAATAACGGTTCAACGGTTCAAGCAACGGTTCATCAACGTTCAAGCATGGTCTTTGTATGAGGCGGGCATGATTTCTGTTCCCTTCGATCATGCATTGTTGCTTGTCCTTTCAGTCGATTACAGCTGTGACCTAGCCTTTGCACATGCCTCTCTCGATCAATGACTGACGTGACTGATCAATTCTTGTAGTCAGCTTTCATCATTCACAACGAAAAGTTCCGAAAGGCGTTTCGTGTTCCAAGAATTTGTCTTTGGCATGGATCTCAAGATGAAAATTGATTTTATTAGCTGTTACTATGCCAACGGGAATTCACCGACAAACGCGATTAGACAATTGAAACGCGAAAGGAATTTGATCAGGGATCCTTGTACTTGTTCTGCGGTATCAAAGTTGGTTTCCAAATTCGAAGAAACTGGAAGTGTCTTGAATCAGTGTCATGGGAGGTCGTCTTTAGAGGAAGAAAGTCAAGAGACTGTCGAAGGCGCAGTTCGTGGTGCTAATGGTAAGACGTCTGTCAGAAGACTATGAAATGAGACCGGCATTCCAGCTGCATCAGTTCATCGAATTCTGAGGCACATGAGCATGCGACCTTATCGACTTCAGCTGCTTCATGACTTACAACCAGCTGATTTTGATCAACGGATTGAATTTGGACAGTGGTTTTTGAGAAACCAGGATCTCCTACCTAACATCTTCTGGAGTGATGAAGCCTACTTCCATCTCGATGGAGCTATCAGTCGGTATCATTGCCGGATCTGGAATGAGGAAAAGCCTAGAGAATTTCTAACCAAGCCCCTTCATCCCGAAAAGTTATGCGTGTGGATCGGATTCAATGCTTCATTCATCATCGAACCTTTTTCTTTAACCAAACGATGAATTCAGCAAATTATCTCGAAATCTTGCAGAACCACGTTCGTCCCGAGTTGGGTAGAAGAAAAAGGATACAATCAACAATTTTCATGCAAGAAGGGGCTCCGGCTCATTATGCAACTGAAGTCAAGCGATACTTGGAGGCGACATTTGGTGCTGACCACGTAATCTCCAGAGGGTGTGAACGAACTTAGCTATCACGGTCGCCAGACCTCACACCAGTGGATTACTGGTTTTGGGGAACCCTGAAGTCCGAGAATGAAAGAATCAAAGTCCAAGAAGCCTGGAGCATCTGCGACATCGCATTCAAGAAGAATGTTCATGGATATCCGTTGCAGAATTGAGAAGCGCCATTGCTTCTTTTCCACGACGTGTGGATTTGATTCTACAATCCGGTGGAAGGGATTTTGAGGACGTTTTGTGACTTAAAGCCTTACTTTTTTAAAAGTCATTCAAATCAAGCGATTTTTGTTTTGTTAAGTAATAAATCGTATATCACAAAAAACCTCATTTTCTGAAGATTCGAAAACTGTAATTGTCTTCGAAATAGTGTATTTTAAGTGCGTCATTTTTACGAAAACTTTTTTTCTTCGTTTTGAGACAACCTGTATATCAATATTTTATTATACACTAAGTGACATGCCACGCTCAATCACGCGTAATTCACGCGTGAACCACGCGCAATAACACATTACCCTAAACATCCGTGGCTGTGCAGGACATTGCTGGAACATCTGTTATATACATGTAAGTTAGTATAGTTGGCAGTCCTGATATATAGACTTTGCGTCTTATGTGTCTGCATGCATCAGAGGCTAAACAATGTGATAGGACCTCAATTTCATGCTCAGGGAAGACAGAACATGCTCAGCGGTTCATCCGTGGTTCAAGCGGCAGCGCAGATAACCGTAGACGACGCGCAAACTATAAACGCTCGCCCGCGCGTATTCATAAACATTCCCCATGTTTTAACAGTATCAGATCAAGTGATTTCTGACTCTTAGTGCAGCGCGTATGTACGCGTGTACAAGAATAGAGTGTCCTTAACTACAGATGTTTGGGGTGTTCCGTAATTACGCGTGAATTACGCGTGGCATGTCACCTAGTGTATTCGCGACTTCGAGTATTTTGCTTGCATAAGCAGCTCTTAAAACGAATCGAAACATAATGTGGTTATCCAACATTCTTTTACATAATCACACTTCATTCTTCAAATAGCTTCATAACGTATATCAGATCGAATGATTTTTGATAATGATTCATCCTCGTCAACTATGTAAATATATTATCATTTTTACTAATAATAATTGGCAATGTCGTGCATTAAGGGCGTGATGACGCACTTCATTTTGTCACGATATTGATGAATTTCATGATTGCGGAAATTCCATTCATAACTAACACGTAACTCAACAGTTCTAAAAAGAAACTTTTGAAAGTTCTGGTTCACTTAATTTTTTGTCAACGTCACTTAGGAAAAAAATGTCAATGTTTTCATTTTACTTATAACCGTTGCTGTGGCTTTGTGGTGGAGTGCTCGATCTGAGTCAAAGAGACATTTGCTCAAACCTTACTTATTGCACACTACTTTACACGTTATAAAGGTTTTAGCGATGTCACCTCTAAGCAGTATTTCAGCATTTCTATGCTTTTCTAATCATTTATAAACTTTGAGACTGACTCAGAGGATATAATTTCACAAGCTGTTATGCGTTAGACCGGTTACTTTGAACTTTTGCGATGATGAGCGAACTAGAGAATGCAGATGAATACAGATTTGGGAAGTTTATATATCCAATCTTTTGTCCAGCTGAAAAATACATACTCTGATGATTAAGAAGGGATAGAGAATCGGCCACTGAGATCTCGATCAAAGTCAAGTGTGGATCGAGTTAAAATAAGATTAATAAAAACTTTCCTAAAGCAGTGTTCGTCTATTTCAAAAATCATTGCTTACATGAATAGGTTATCATCACACCATTGGAGTGGAGAAACGTACTAAACCAAGGAAGTTGTGGAGAATTCGAAATATATTCAAATGCATTATTAGAAGAACTAGGATCAAATGTACAATAAAGAACTGAACAGGCACAATGTGCAAATTAGACACTAGCATGCTTCCTTCGGTTTTGCCGGTAATTGGCATGTGTGTCTAGGACAAGTTCCCAAATACAGTCCACATATTGATAGTGAACTTCGTCTTTGGTGGCGTCATTTCCTTGTCATGAAATGAAATCGAATCACTGGATTACAAATGATGAGTGACCACAATTTCGTTCAGAAAAATAGAAAAGTAGCATTTTTTAGAAATGGTATGCATATCGCCATTTGCGGACAGCGTATTGCAGAATGCCAAAAAATTGAAAGCATACAACACACCGAGAAATTTAAAAACATTGCAGAACATTTCCAGTCTGCGTGTTTTTAGTCCAACAACGATAATGGAGAAAGCGATGAGCTTCTATTCATCTTCAAACCACGGAACAATACTTATCGAAATCAGGTAGTAGGCGTTCCAACTGTGCAATCAGTTACTTGTCCTCCTTATGTGGATAACAATCAAAATTTGAATGAGATTCAAATGAGGCGCATATAACAAGCCATAAGCCATTTTCCTGCCCCTTTGACACTATGCAGAAATTCATTTTTCATGGCAGGTGGTTTAATAATTTAGAAGAAAAACATGGATGAAACTTCCCAAACACCGCAATGACGTAAGCATACGAGTAGAGAATGACGCGTTTTATCACAGCAAGAAGAAAGGACATGTGTGTCATCAGTCATGAAAAAATCAACATCCTCATACTGTTAGAAGGACCACGAAGTGTCTTGTAGTTTATGGTCTGTTGATCATGGCTTGTTGTTAGGTTAGGCTTGAATAGACATCTATTCATATTCTTTCATAGTATCATTTCTAACATTCATCTATCATATCTATTTCCACGCGTTCATCACTGTTCTATGACTCTGTGATTGAAATTCAAATATTTTATCGTTTGATCAAAACTTACAATAAATTAATAAATCATTGAATGTGACTCTTATCGGTTGTTTTATGTTCAACTGTAACTTACAAAGTAACTGACATTGAACCAGACATAACACTTATGGTTTATCCTGTCTGCCACTGTAATCAGAGGCGGCTAATGGCTTGCGACTTATCTTGAGTGTCTCCGGCCTAGTCCCTAGCCCGTATCTGCGTGGTCTGAATAGAGCTTTTTGTCACTGATGCACATAGAGTAATATACTAAGAAAGCACTATTGCCAGTAGCATGCTCAGAGCACATGGAATTTCTACCACCATGACCAATCCATCGTAACGAATGACAAATGGAACTACTAATGCATCCATTAATGCACCAATATATCTATAAAAGTTTCCTAAAAATTCTTCGACAAGTTTATCTCGACTTATATTGTAGAATAATTAGTCCGAGAGTTTCTTCCTAAATTCGCGCACGAGCTTCTTCTTACTATTTTAAAATTTGTAAATTGTCACCCGGCATCAGTGAAACGACGATTCTTAAATTACGAAGCGTCGAGCATTGCAAAATGCCACTTGTTTATGTAGATCCATGTACTTCTGACTTTGGTGCACTTAATAACGGAGTGATGTAACATTCATTTAGTCACTCAAAACGAGATGTCATTTTTGTGATTATGATTTCACTTTTAAGCAGGGATGCGGAGTCGGAGTCTCAGAGTCCTATCATTTTTCCTGGAGTCGGAGTCCTATCAAATGTTAGGACTTCGGACTCCGGCCTATAACTATATCCGAAGTATAATACAAGCAAATTATTTATTCTCGTGCATAGCTTTCACTGTCTTGATGTCAACTTTCTCCGTCAAACAAAAGTACAGAGACAGCAGTGCATGCAAAGCTTGTAATTATTGAGGGAATGAACCGTGATAGTGAAAAAGGATTGTCTTTTCACTCGATGATTTAGTAGAGAAGACAAGCCTTCCTAGCCTCAATCACACTCACGCACCAAAGGTCACTATTAGAGACAAAAATGAAATACTACATGTAGTTTGTTTGAGAACATTCCCTCCTACCCTCACGTTAATCGGGTGTGATGGCGCCTCCAAAGCGCATATTAAAATCGAAAGTGTACTCATATTTTTTGAAGAAGGATAGGGATTTTCCTGCCTGGTAGAGACTGGAGAAAAACCGTGTGAAGCACGCATCAGCAAGATGGGAGGACCCCACTCGTATGCATCCAACTTAAAGCGACATTTGATAAACTTTCATCGAAAATGATTGATAATTGATACAACCGATATCTATGGACACAGCAATTATCACTAAAAATAGGTTCAGATAAGCCTACATTATAATCTATGATTTAGGTTACCAGTTTTTTTAAAAAAACTAGGCTTTATGTAATTGCCACTCGGAGTCGGAGTCTGAGTCGGAGTCCTATCAACCCCCGGAGTCGGAGTCCTATCAAAATGATAGGACTTCGCATCCCTGCTTTTAAGGCAGTCAGTTTCCAGTGTAGGCGGAAATGTGGAATGTAGCTACCCCGCCTGTTAAAGATAGTGAAACGTCATGACAACCATCGCTATTGTTGCAGATAAACAAGCAGACTGACCTGATCACAAAATGATATTTGCAGAATTTGTTTTAGGTACAAGACGGTGTCTGACCGGGCAGTCACCATCAGGAAACAGCTATTGTCCACTCTAGTCGCACAGTTGGATTTCTATGGACAAACCTGTCAGGTGAAATATTAAACAATAAGACTTTTGTTGAGACCATTGATATCTTAACATGCTTCCCTGTTATCGAGCCTTTTTTCCTGTTTCACAGATGTAAACCCGATCGAAATCAGCACATTCCTGTTGCAGATGACCGCTGAAGTATGTAACTCGAAAAATTCCTCAAACTAGTGTCCTGGCTACCTTCAGTCTTTGTTTTCTTGCTACATTCTCGCTGGTGTCATTTAAATCAGGAACATCATTTCACTTTAATTTCTGTCAGGATAACCATTCTTCTTGAATATCTCCTTCAGGAATTTCATCTCAGCTTCCAAATCTTCGGATCTTTTGCAAATTCTCTCACTTCGCTTCCGCGTGGTGGTCTCAGGCAGAGCTGGAACCAGGCCGCTCCAAAATATTAGGCCCAGGCGTACCCCGGATGAGAAATTGCATCCCTTTGCGCACTTTACCATCCTTGATGAAGATATCAATTACGTTAGTTGAGTGTAATCACTCCAAGAATCATTTTAAAAATCTAATTGTTGGTTGCATGATGGAATGTAGGTTCTGCGTGCCATCTGTAAGTAAATTGATAACTGTTGAGCAGAAAGATGAATTTTTAAGCATTTAACACTTAGTGAATTTTCATTTGTTTTAAATGTTGTGCATGCATGACGCCTTTGTCTGTCACAAATAAATTGGATCTTATTTGAAGTGTCAATAGCTGCAATTGTTGTAAGTTGTAATTAGGTTAAAGCGCTGAAAACGAAATACACTGAAGATATGAAGACTATTTGAAAAAGTCATTAAGTCAAAAGTTGAAGCAAATGTTCAATCGACTCTTTGACTAATATTCCATAGAAACGTTACTAGCTAATCGTCTATCGATTGTTGATTCTGGTTGAGAAAGCACATTTATGACTATTCCGTCGTATGCCGGTATTTATTTTATAATATTGCCTAAGACCAAGTTGATAAGATGAAAATGATTATATATAATAATAATAATATATAATATAATAAATGTAGGCTCGGGTACTAGATATTTCAGGCCGGGGACCGGCTTACAGAGCTTTAGGCCCGAACCCGGCCCGGGATGGGCCCGGCCCTGACCGGTCAAGGTCCGACCCCGCTTCCAGCTCTGGTGGTCTGATTTCCAAATACTGCTGCATGTCAGCCATCTTCCTGCTTTCGCCCGCGCATCTTGACATCCAAGATATTGATACACACCTCTTTTCCACAAGTAAATTGTATAGCTTCATGGTCTGGATTGAAATGCTACATGTGCATCAGCTCATCTTCTTCGTTCCGACTCACCAGAACCAGAATCATGCAATCATGAACATATACTTCTCTAAAGTCGCAATTAGGTATTCGAAGGATAACTACACAAGGATAGAGAGTGATTCATGATTAACTTATATGTAAGTGTTCGAGTGAGTGTATGAAGGGGAGAGAGAGAGAGAATTAAAAATTATATATCAGATTACAAAATGAAGAATATAATTATGATTGGTGATATGAATGGCAGAATCGGTGCGATTAATGATAACGATTTCCTAGATATACCGCCAAGAATACATCAGATGACAAAACAATTAACAAATTTGGTAAAGAATTAATTGAATTCTGTAATGATACCTCACTTGTAATAGCTAACGGAAGGTTTCAAGAGGGTAAATTTACTTATCATAAAATTCATAACGATAATGCTCATAAATCAGTCATTGATTATCTAATGATCTCGGAAACGATCTTGTCACGAAAAAAGGCCTTCGAAATAATGGAACCAAGATTGTATATAATTCATGCTCCATTTCGCATAGAAATCAATGTTGAGAAAAAAATACCACTAAATTTAAAATACACTACTCGTGTTCCACATAAAACTAGAGTTAGGAGATCTAAACCTTTTAAATAGACCACTAATTGTGAAAATGAATTCAATTTCTCAATTTTTCGAAAACAATGCAATCAATTGCTACAAGAGATAAAGAGGGCGACTTAACAGAGAAAGAAGTCTATGATAAGCTTATTATTAACACTACAAAAGCCACTCAAACAAAAAAAAGTAACCAACAAACTACATATCTTTACTATAAAAACCAGACAACTAAGACAGAAATATAAGATAGCTGTCGAAGAATGGAAAACAAATAAAACAGAAGCAAGAGATCAAGAAAGAAAAAGAATGTTGCAAGCAGTGAAATTAAAGGATTTAAAAGACGCGAAAATTAGAAACGACAGCAAGAAATTTTGGCAGCTAATGAATGATGATAAACAAATGAAAAGAAAACTAACGATGCAACTTTATCTATAATACAGTTTAAAAATGACATAATAAATCGAGATATGGAAGTAAGGGACATGAACGATAAAGTTGTAAATTATGTTATGGCAGATGTTCCAATAAAATGCGATATGATGGAAGAAGATGAATCTTTAAATAATCCAATATCTTCTAACGAAATTATAGATGCGTTGAAATTTATGAACAATTCAAAATCCAGTGGTCCTGACGGTTTTGTGTACGAAATGCTAAAGAATAATTTAGATGATATAACATAAATAATCGAATGCTATTCAATATATCTTTGTTTCATCGATCTGTCGGAGGCCTTTGACAGCATTTCAAAGAATAGATTGATCTCAAAACTCAGTAACATAATTGTAAAAGGGAAAGTTCTATCTCTACTGCAACATATTCTTTTGAAAAGAAGCTATAAAATTTATTCAATGGTGAAGAAAGCAATGTCTTTCAACTAAAAAATGGTATACCACAGGGAGATAGCATGTCACCTACGTATTTTGTCTTTACATCAACGACTTCCTCTTAAAATTGGAGAGAAATTCGGATATAACAGACCCGATAGAAGTTAGCATCCATTATTTATGCAGACGATATATTACTAATGAGCAGCTCTAAAGCAGGAATAATCCAACAAACAAAAATTGTACAGAATTATTGCAATGAAAATTGTTTGAGTATCAACTTTGATAAAACTAAAATTATGGTCTATAATGATAAAAACAATTACAGTCATGTTGAAATCAATATAAATGGAAGCAATACAGAAATTGAAATAGTAAGCGAATATAAATACCTAGGAATATTCTTCTCAAAAAGTGATCGAAAACATATAGAAGAGTTAACAAAACAGGAAAAATCTCAGCCTGTATAACCGGAAAAACAGTGAAGAATTTTGGATACATAGACGGAGATATTCTTGTAAATGCATTCGAGATTTTAACTATTTCAAAAATGAAATACGGCGCAGAATTTTATTTTGATCGAAATATAAAAGATCTCAATAAAGTCCAAACTCAATTTCATAAAAACTTTTATCATTTGAAACGCACTACAGTAAATTATTGCATAATAGGGGATTTTGGAATTTCTTTCATTTCTACAAAGCAGCATTAAATTACTGGACGAAATTGAGTTATATGAACGAAACAACACTTGTAAAGAAAATATCTAGCATTATTAAAATTGACGTGGAGAATCCTTCATTTTATGATACTTGGATATTTCGCATAAATAAATTGATTAAAAAGCTCAGTCTAACTGATATACATCAAACATAAATTCTAGTTAATTAAAATATTTGAAGAAGACAATTAATATTAAATTAACGGAATATTTCAGACAACAATTGATAGATATAAAGATAGTAACAGAGGCTTAAATTACTTACAATTGTGTCGTTTTGAATGTAATACAAGGAGTTGCTTGAATATAACAAACGACAACAAAATAATTTCAACAATACTGAAAATAAGAGCATGTAAACATAACTTAATCTCTGAAACTGGAAGATATAACGACCGGAAGACATACGACGAATCCATTTGCAATAATTGTAGTGACAATGAAATTGAAGATTTGTTTCATTACTTTTGCACTTGTTCAAAATACACTGATATCAGAAATTCTGTCATTCCTTTTATGAAAACAAATGTAAAATTACAGTTTTGTCATATTATGGACACGCTGAAGCAGAGAGAATTGAAGTTACTTGTAAAATATATTGACCGAGCAAATGAAATTAGAATAAATTGATAGCACTACAGAAGACAATGCATCACGAATGTCTATGTCAGAAAAGTCGATAATGAACATAGATATCTGACTGTGAACATCCACCGATAGACAAACGCTATGCGACAACAACGAAAGTTGACATATCAGATATAGGAAGCATCGGTAAACCGCCTAGATAAGATACAAAGTGCAACCTTCAGGCAATACGTTGACGAAGTGCGTATTGAATGAATGTCGACACTGACAACACTGAGAAGTGACAATAATAGCAGATTCATGCAAAAATGCATAGATATTAAATGAAGTTACGCATCATAGATAGATGAAGGTCAAGTTGCGTAAAACAATGAGTGATTCATCCCTATGACAAATAAAGTTTTATAATGACAGTCGGGGTAACATATCAACATGATTCGATTGCAATGATGTAACCACAGAATTAGACAGGTCGTCTCTTCTTCTGTTTGACTAGAAGGGAAACATTGGAACATGTAACGTTAATGAAATGGCACAATCTGCTGACTAAATGCCATAGCAATTGAACAATGAACAGCCAGTTCAACATTAAACACGTCACATTGTGCAAAGTTTCAGTGACTCTTATCAACCGGATCACACAGCAAAGAGACACAGTCAATGACAAGTTCTACAGAGAAGTTTGTGAACGTTTTTTCATGCGCCTGCTAACTTTTTTTGAAATGATCGGAGGACCCAACATTATCGAGAAAACTTTCGCGCAATGATCTGAATTCTTCGAATCAGAAGGAATCGTGGCGATCGAAGCATTTTGAAGGAATTCAGAGCAATCCGCAAGCGACGCACGACTATTTTTCCTATCTCTGTAAGGCATTAAAAATTTCTTTTTGCCCACTTATTAAGTTCCTGCATGTGCCATCTGTTTGAATCAGTTTGCACTTCTAGCAAAATGATACGATTAAACAATCTAATTCTGTGGATGTAACACTCTTCTTAATCGACACTCAGCCAAGGCACATATACGGCTATTCTTGAAAGCATTAGATTTCTGAAGCCGACAGAGGAAATCGATGCATGACGCCATCAATAAATACAACTCACTGTCCTGCACATTTGTTCCAATTTAATGCTGATTCAGTCCTAACTCAATTGTGACAAATAAAAGACGAAGTTGAAGTCCGGTGCATTCCATATTTACCATTTATATTATCTTTCGGAACCAATCTATTTACAGGTGAGTGTCAGAGATATCAATTATAAATTTAGTTCAAATATGTCATCTGTTTCATGTATGACATTTTCATTATAATTTTAACTCTAAAGATTTGATAACTTTGTGTTATTTAACTTGTCATAAATTGCGATGATTTGAATTTTTATGCATGCATGTATTTATCACCGGACTTCGACTTTCAAATAATAATTAAAAACAGAATGAGTTGATTATGGATGACTGCATGTGAGAGTATGTCTGCAATTGGAGTAATGTAAATATAGGTTTTTCCGCTCTTGTTACCAGTGTAGAATCAAGTTACCGGGATTTGCATGCAATTTAAGACATTGGCTACGACGCATTCAGTTTACCAGGAATTAGATTCAACTTGCCAGTTTGCATTCAGTTTACCGGGATTCGCAATCTAATTGACACGCATTTCTATTTACCAAAGAGGAACATCGGTTTACATACTTGTGCATTCAATTTCATGTTATCAAATTGATCCCTGCGCAAAACATTTACATTCCATATGTTTGTTGTCATTACACATGCATTCCATGTCTTTGTGGTAGTAACACATAAACTAATCAGTACATGTAGGCCTATCAAGCAATACCTCTAACTGCTTTGCTTTCTGAAGTTTATCTCTAGTGAAAATTTTCCCTATACAAAGACCAATGAAGAAAGGAAAATCAGTATCATTTTTTATGCATACCTACAACCAAAGTACTAATTAATGTAAATGAAAAGACAAAATCCATAATTCAATCTATATTTCAAACAATTACAAGAGTTATCCTTCAATGTCCTGTCTATTCAAACTTGGTGGAATAAATCGATCCACCCGACGGCACCAATGAGATCATTTTGTAGGTGTTATTTCGTTCAAGGCAGTGCTCCCTAGTGCGATTAGAATCCTTTCCCTCCTTGCCGATTGGGTTAGTCCATGTAAAGCACGCTCAGCGTCATTTACTAGATCTTGTTGCACCTGTGCGGTTGTTAGCTGACGACTTACAGCATCCTTAAAGCAGCTATGTGCTTGCTCCACTGGGTTGAGAAAAGGGCTGTACGGAGGTTGGGTATGTACGTGGAATCGATGTTCATGTTCCTGTGGCACTGTGGTATTCAGATGCGGTCAGGCTCCATCGTGCACGGGATGAACAAATCCATCAAGACGTGTTGATGCCTCGACGTTTATGAGACAGTCAATGAACTCTTGGTACCTCACATGATCAACAGCTTGCTGCGTCAAATCGAAATCGGCGAGGCCCAAATCTGCATTGATAGCCATTATTAGATTGACATTCGCCATTCTGGCCCCGATGACACGTTGCCGTACCGCCTGACCCACTGGTGCTCTCCCCTGTGTCCTTCTGGTAAAAACATTGATGCCACATTCATCTATTTAGATCATGTGCTCATGAACATTCAATGATGTCAGTCAGGTAGCGTATCTGAAGCGATTCTCCTTTGTTGCCTCCATATTTCTTCGAAACGGAACATCGGCGTCCTTCCCGGCAATTTTGAGAGAGATTAGTTGATCCTTCAAATGGCGACATATCGTTGAGATGCTAATGCTTGGCTTGTTCGGAAGCCGCGCTTCCAGCTTTTCTTTGATGGCTGTAAGGGTCGAACATGGCTCTTCTCTGGCGATTTCAAGAATGGTCCTCAGCATCTCGTCATCCACGCGCATATTCTTTGGACCACCTTGCGCCCTCCTTTCAATTCTCCCTTCACTTCGCCAAACTCTGATGACACTTCTGGCAGTGTCTCTGTTAATGGAGAGAGTGTCGGCGAGAGCAATGAAGTCCTCATTCCTTTCATATGCGTCAACGAGACGCCTTCGATCCACATTTGAAACTCGATTGTTCGGCATGATGAACGGAATGACCGCATTCAATGGCCATATCCGCTTTGAATATCGAAGAGCACAAATCAAGGTGAGTTCATGAAGTGGTATCGTGATTACTTGCAGTGTGATTTTGATTTCTAATACATAGATATTTCGCTCACCTATGTTAGGGTTGAATGCTGTCAATTGGTAAATTGAATGCACAACCCGGTATCTTGAAATGATAATTTGCTGAACCTGGTAAGCTGAATTACAGTCCCGGCAACTTGATTCAATGCTTTGATAACAAAAGCGGGAAAAGCTATGAAACATCATTTATTAAGGAGACTTAATACCATGCCTTATAAAAGCAACAATTAGTAAAATAACACTGTCACAAATACTCAGTTATTAAACAAAGTTGATATACCGGTATGCAAGTTTCTTTGAAAGTATTATAAATAGTATTGATTTTTCATGCATAATGTCTCCTCTCCACTCAGTGATTTTAGCTTTGAAAGTTCGAGCAGAATTTTCAACGTTTATAGCTGCCTTCGTCACAGCTGCCTATCACTTCATTTTATCATCCTCTCATCGTGCTCATTTTATCACGTCACATGACGTCGTAGAATCATTGCATCATTTTATCACTTCATTTTAACGTCATCAATGTTTTGTCAAATTTTTTTGGCTAATAGACATCTACAAGTCCATGCTTCCTATTCTGTCGCATATTCCAATAGTTGAAAAACGTGGGAATTTCACTTCTGCCACACCCACTGATATGCTGATTGTGAGAATGATCCATGACTGAAATTCGTTTGACACTACAGTCAAGTACCAATTCCTCTCCATGTCACGTGACAAAGACTAACAATCACGCCGTTCTCACAGGACCAGCTAGCATGAAGTCCTGCCCATTTTTCTCAAATGCGTAAGTCCCTCATTGGATTTTTTCAATTGATGTTACTCTTTGTATTTTCATTCAATTGGCTGTGTTTGAGAGCAGATAGGAAGTACGGGATGAATTCCCATCCGAAATTCTTAGTAAGATGGATCGTGAGTAAAGATATTCCCAAGAAGTTCCTACTACTGCTGTGTTTCAAATGCTGTTATTTCAATTAGACAAAAGCTATTATCTGTTCTTAGATTTTTATTCAACTCATAAAATTCCACCTAATAGCTTTGATTTTTCAAAATTCATTTCAACTTTTTGTTATTGAACATATATAATGTACGATGCTGTTGCTAGTTGTCGGTGTTCACATTTTGCAGTGACAATTCATAATATGGCGTACACAGGATTTATTTTCGGGGGGGGCGGAATGTCGACCATCTATTTATCTTATATGCATATTTTATTTGTCATTTTATCATGTATTATAATGATATTATTTATTATATATCTTACATGCATCATCTGTGTTATATAACATATGCAGACCAATTCTCAATTGATCCATCTCTTGTTATTGATGAGTTTGCAGAAAATAGTAGGCGCATGGTCTTCGTCTTATCACCTCATTCGTGACTTTCGACCAATACTTCAATTTTTAGTTAACAAAGTGTTATGACCACAACATTTTCACTTTTATACAAACTGTGTTCAATTACAAATTGAAAACTGATAAATAATAGCCACAAATTTGGACAATCAACAAGTACTGATACAGAAGCATGTATGCATTACCTCAAGAATCCATTACATTCGTAAAATTCTGACCCACAATACTCGAGTCAAGCGGTAAAGTTTATTTTAAGCTTTCGAAATTTATCTTAAACATTTTGCGGGGGACGCCCCTTCGGTACGTCCTTGACCTACATGTATATTGAATAATTGCTGTATAGTGCTTTAGATTAAGATGTCAAGTTCAGCACTAAATGTGATGAAAACGTCACTTAGTGAAAACTGCCAAAAAATCGATGGAAAAATGTTTGTGAAATTTTTAATATTTTTCTGTTTGAATATTTTGCAATGAGTTTCTCTGAAAATTCTAACTAGGCAAAAAGCTTCATCCACGTTCTTTCTATCCTGCACCAGTGCCCCTGAGGAACACTGAAATTAAAGTTTTAATCCACTATTTCTCTTGCAGCCACTGTTATTCTTAAATATGGTTTACTAAACTATTCGATAAAGTCTGGCAAACAACACATTCTGTGACAACACATTGTGTGATAAAATGCACATAAAGTGCTTCCATTTTATTGAATGATACAGCAAGCATCATCGGTTCAATTCATTAATTTCAAGATGCGGGTCGAATCCCTCGACATGCCATGCCCAACGAAACAATCCAAAGCGCTTTAAAGTCAATTAAACATTCCTGCTATCTTAGAGCCAACGGGCCTAACAAGATCCGATAGTAAGCGCGTTGATGGAATGTCATTGACTCCTTGGTCAAATGGCCGAATACTGACCTATGATGCCACAGTTGCGGATTCCTTAGCACCCAGCCATCTTCATTTGAGTGCTAATTGTTCAGGGCGTGTCGCAGAAGAAGAGGAAAAGAAGAAACGTAGTAAATATAAGACTCTTCTGCCACAAGAAAATCAATTCACGCCTATAGCTTTTGAAACTCTTGGTGCTCCTAGGCCTGCAACGCTCGAGTTCTTGAAGGAGCTTGGAGCCAGAATCGCGAAAGCAACTTCGGACACTAGGTCGTTCTCCTACCTAATCCAACGGATTCAATTCATTATTCTTGTGGGCAACGCCGCTGCTATAAGAGGCACGTTGCCGGTGTAGAAGTTTCGCCTTATTTTTTTTTATTTATTAACCTGTATTTATTTTCTTTTGTTGTTTTTAAATACCTTTAAGGAGTTTTATATTTAGTGAGCTTGTTAAGTTTCTGTCTTTTGTAATTTTATATGACTATTCAATAAAAGAGAATTAATCACAAAGAAAAAAAATGTGAGTGATTTCGTAGTGTTCGATTATGCAAGAATCAACATTATGCATTTCATTTTGAAAATCATCCCCTCTAAAGAAAGTCCTGACTACCAGAAAGTTGCCAACATTGATGACAGCAGGTAGCACTGGTAGCAGTAGGCCTACATCGGATTTTCTATTGGCAGGGAAAGTCCTTCACAACCCTTTTGCTTCGAGAAACATTCTCGATCATGCATAAAACATTGTATCTTAGCTTACCTGATAGTGTTGAGCTCAGTCGGTTAAAGTCAGGTAGAAGTGGAACTATTTCATTACTTTACAATTTTCGTTTCTTTGTATTTTCGATAACCAATTCGCATTTTTATCTAATTCGACTTCTGGGAGGATCAAAAATTTGACCTTAATTTGAAAGTGCTTCTTGAAAACAGAGAACTTGGTCGATTTCTTACAAAATAGGCATCACAGTCAATGTCAGTTAAAATTGCTTAGAAAAGATTGACAAAGCATATATAGAGCTATTATTAACAACAATTATCTGTGACATATAAACACTGCACATTTATAAGTGATGTCGTCAGTTATGCGCCACAAGTAGTAGATCCCAAATACAAAATTGACAGAATGCCATGTCTAACAATGTTTCGATACATTTGTTGATTTGAATGTGCAGTTGCTGTGTTTTTTTTACTGCTCAATATCTATCTGTGAAAATCATACTATACATAATTTAAGGCGCATGCACACGGGTTCACGTAGTGGAGGGACGTCAGACACATACTGCTGTACACGCGGACACACGCGTCCAATTGCGCGTGCGCCATCATCTCGATCCAGTGGACCTCATGAAATCGGTGAAGCCTCTTAATAAAACCAGTTTTATACTTGAGGGTCAAATCTAGATTGAAATTTCATTTTCATCTCGATTATGTTTTGACGCTATTTCAATTGGCGGTCAGTCATTTATACCTTGAACTAGCGCGAGTATGTCGCTGATGTTAGAGAGAGACTTCATTGACCTAGCCTTGTTGTTCATATTGCGTCGAAATTCACAGAGAAGATGATCCGTGCATCCGTGAATACCAAACGTCTACTGTATGGACACTACCATTGCCTAGTGCTCGAATATCTCCAAGCAGATCATGACAAATTTTTCAGCTTCACAGGAATATCTCCAGCGATCTTTAAACATCTTCTGGGTTTAGCGACACCTTTACTAATATATACCTTTTCATATACAATTACTTCATTTTTGATTGATATTTCCAGGAGGTACTCAGTCAAATGTTGACTAAGCTTACGTTCCTGAGGATCGGTCAAATTCAAAACTAGGGCCACCATCAGGTAGGCTGCATTGGTCATCTCCCGGTTTAATTGAAACTTTGAGGATGCATCGTACAAATGTTCATGTTGTTTAATTTCGTTAAAAAACAATTCTACCGCATAGGGGTATTGCTTCGGAGGGGCAATTTTCTATCGAATGACAACAAGTAACAATTATTTACTTAGCGAACGGCTAATCGCGAGTAATCGATCTGCATAGAGCTGTGTTGTCTGCTCTGCACTTGCACACCGTATTGTGATGATGTCAAATAAGCGCTGCCTAATCGTTTATTCATTCATCCAGTCACTAGTAGTGTAGGTTCACGATGAAATAGGACATGAATCTATTCTCTCTTGAGCTATGCTAGAATTTCACGCTAGATTGAAAGCCTACGCCCGATAGTTTTGAAGCTAGATGCAGGCAAGATTGAAGCCGGCTTCAATCCTGATTCAATCTATATATTGATTTTGCATCTAGATTGAAAAGCTGCGCTAGAATCGCGATTGAATCTGAAGTATGAATGCACCTTAGCAATCCACGAAACCATAGATATTTGAAAGTTCACCTCAGTGGATCGCTAACTTCACCAGCAGGGTTGACCGATATCATGGAATCCATCGATCGAGACGATGGTACATGCGCAATTTGAAGCATGTGTGTGTGTGAGGAGCAGTGCGTGTCTAGTGTCTAGTCCACAGAATTAGACAGATCGTCTCTTCTTCTGTTTGACTAGACAGGAAGCATTGGAACATGTAGCGTTAATGAAATGGCACAATCTGCTGACATAATGCCATAGCAATCGAACAATGAGCAGCTAGTTCAACATTAAACACGCCAAACTGTGCAAAGTTTCAGTGACTGTTATCAACCGGATCACACAGCAAAGAGACACAGTCGATGTCAGGTTCTACAGAGAAGTTTGCGAACGTCTTTTTGTGCGCCTGCTAAATTTTTTAATAGCGATCGGATGGTCCAACATTATCGAGAAAACTTTTGCGCAGTGATCTGAATTCTAGGAATCTAAAGGAATCGTGGCGATCGGAGCATTTTGAAGGAAGTCACAGCAATCCGCAAGCGACGCACGACTATTTTTCCTATCTCTGTAAGGCATTATAAATTTCTTTTTGCCCACTTAGTAAGCTCCAGCATGTGCCATCGTTTTGAATCAGTTTGCATTTCTAGCTAAGTGATAGGCTTAAACAATCTAATTCTGTGATCTAGTCACTTGCTGAACCCGTGCAAACGAGTTTTATTTTTCTTGGCTAATCTTGCAATTTCAACTGGCAGAACCGTTGCTACCAGTCCTGAAATCATAGATATCAGAAAGTGCACCCTAGCTGCATAAAATTGAAATGTTTGACTGTTGTTTGATTGTGCTGTTGTAGTCTGCAGTTGAACACAGGTACCTTGCCGTATTAACGAAGAGGTATCTTACTTGACCGACACAATCCTCAAACAAGAGGGGATGTGTGGTGTAACAAGACACGCGAGACTTAGTGGAAGTTTAATCAGTTTGTCCCGTGTATATACGCCTTTCACAAATTACTATTTGAATTGGCAAGGCTTAGCGATCCCAATGCAATTAAGCATTCTCCCAACATTGTCTTATAAGATTCTTGCATGTGACAAATGAACAAAACAGATCGCTTATCAAAGCCATCTACCATCAATTTCTAACAGATGCTGAAAAATTAATTTTTGAAAAAAAGAGGAACTGAAGTTACATGTATAAGCTGCTAATTCTACTGTCAACATGATCGAGTTGGTAGAAACTGATAACACAAGTTTAAAAGGATATTGTTACGCACCTACAGTATCAAATTCAAAATTTAAGAAGATCGGGAACGATTAAATATTAGGAATAAAAATATGGTTAAACTGAATATGGCGAAGAAAGATGTCCATCATAAATTATGAAATTGCTGAAAGGGCATCACATTGATTTTCTTTTCTTAAAGTGCATAGGAAAGCCGCTGCTGATCAGCACTTTACTTCGCGTTTAAATCTGTCATTTTCAATTGATTTTCTGTCAGTGCTTAGAGCTTCTTGATTAAGCGACTATTTAGGCTTCTATCATTCTATCTAGCCTGTCATTTTATTGATTCAATAATATGCTACTCATTTGCAGAAATCACAGAGTGCATAGATATATACACATTGCTACACATCGTTTGTGACTTCTAATAGCGTTGGCTTATACTTAATATAATAGGTATTGTGATAATCGTGTGCTTTGCATGAAATGAATGTATGAGGTGAGCCGAAAGTCTAACAGAACGAGAGCTATTATTTCTTTCACTTACTTATTACTCATCTATGAAGCATCGTAGGATTCGTGCGATTCGATTGGATTGGCTCAGGCGGATTCGAATATTCCCGCCCAGCTCTGTAACAAAGGAAAATAATCAGGGTACAATGTCAAGTAATAAAATTCCTTGTATCTGAATCTTATCAAGATGATTTTTTCAGCCAGGTCTGCGTTATCAGTTTCTGGATAGGTAGATGAATCGTCAAAATGCATGAAATGAAATAAAATTTTAACTTTAATTTGAATGAAATAAGTAAACAAGCATCTCACTCCTCACATCGCCATACAAAAGATGTACCAACTCCATGATTATCTAAACCAATGCCTCCGCCAACTCATCAATGGATTACATGTACGATCGAAGTCAATCCTTGGTATCAAGTCTCTACCATCACACTCAAGTTTTCATAGCTATTATGATCTATGAATAAACAATTCGCCACAGCACCTATCTTCTTTATTTCGTGTTTTTCCTTCGAATGTTGGATGAACGTTTATGTCATTTCTAGCTCTTGCGAAGCATGATGTTAATTACTATTATTACTATGTCAATGCTCAGCATCCGATAGCACTTTGTGATTCGATGGATCCATTTATCTGGCTGATTAAGCATTGTGGGCGGGCCGACAAGCATATGAATGTAGATGTCCTTTTCGGATGTTTCTCATCAATTTATAGACACACAAACAGCAGGACACAAAGTCTCAATTCCACAGTAAACTCATGATTAAAAGCGGATGGACTTTTAATTCATCATACATAAATAGCTACATTTCAGTGTATTGCTCGTGTGAAATGGAATCCTTTAAATAGTAAAGAATCATGACTCATGTAAAATGAACTGAACAACAAGATTTTCCGGTTCCCAATTGATTATCTCATTGTACTTTAATAGTCTAAAACCACACAGTTTATCATGGATACATTCCTGCGGCTTGAACCTAGGATTAATCGTTTGCATTGTACAAGCCACAGATTTAGAAGTCAGTACGGTCCCTTGCGTATCACCGTCTCTTTCGGTCATTTTTCGATTGACCTTATTTTCAGATTCTGTTCATCAATTTTAAGCCATCGCAGTCTCGATCCAATTCAATCATATTCAATTTTTCTGCATTTTTCGGAAGCATGAGAATATCTTATAATTTGCACGCACATGTACTCCACATTTAATGAAATGTAGAAAGAAATAACAATTTGTTAACGAACTGCAAAGTCTGTATAGATTGGAAAATGATTTTGCGCAATTTGTATGTTCTTTTCCAAAATTGTTATAGTGCTCTGCTTATATATTATCAAATGCAGAGGAATCGTGAGCATATTTTCTATTTCAAAATGGAATCATTATAATAGCGACATTCTAACTACAAATCATTTGGAGTAGTGGCATCTGACGCTGAAAGACAGCGGTAGTGCTCATCCCACAAGCATCCATTGAGAAACAGAAACTGTCGAACATCAAGATGACTCAGCTGGATTTCAGAGCACTAAAAACAAGACAAAATACATTGCCTTTAAAATGAACTGAATACACTCGCGAACAGCGCATTCCAAATGAGTTCAGCCGCCAGGCATATCCCAGGGCAGTCTCACACATGATAGGACTCAAATGAATAAATTTTGTGAACGTAGAGCAATTTCATGATTTTTAGCTTGAAATTTTGCATTTATGTCGACGACAAGATACTAATACTTTAAAATTTCCCGGTTCCCAATTGATTATCTATAAATTATTTTTAATCGTTTTCAACCGCATTTCCCTTGCACATTACACCTCGTCTGCATCTTACCACCTGCGCTCTACCTCCTGCCCTGCCTTTTCCAATATCTTTCTGCAATGCTGTGTGACGTGATTCCCTGCATCATTCAACCCTATGACTTATTGTGACCTTCAGCTGGCGACCCGCTTCGACTTTTTTTGTAAAAGCTCTTACCGATTCCTGATATGCAAGACTTCAATAAAGATATATTATTATTATTATTATTATTATGCTAATTAATAACTTATGCGGAAATTATCAAAAGATTTTTGCTGACATCAACTTCCTAGGTGTCATGCAGGCAGTTAGTTATCAGATTAGGCATTATGACCAACATATGGGCACATAATTAGAGTGTTTTAGCGTTTCACTTTGCTAGAAGTGCAAACTGATTCAAAACGATGGCACATGCTGGAGCTTATTAAATGGGCAAAAAGAAATTTATAATGCCTTACTGAGATAGGAAAAATAGTTGTGCGTCGCTAGCGTGCCTCTTTGGTGTGTGATCCGGTTGATAACAGTCACTGAAACTTCGCACAATTTGACGTGTTCAATGTTGAAGTGGCTGCTCATGGTTCGATTGCTATGCTATTATGTCAGCAGATTGCGCCATTTCATTAGCGTTACATGTCTCAAATGCTTCCTTTCTAGTCAAACAGAAGAAGAGACGGCATTTCTAATTCTGTGCATGTGGGGCTACAATGTAATTTTTGCTTCGACAGGAATGGGCAATATGATGGGGGCCCCATGAGAGGGCCCGTTGGACTGTGGCCCCATATTCCCGAGATGAGAACTTGGACCCATAGGACGGCGTGTTCCCAATGGGCCGAGAAATCAAAATGTTAATCCGAGCATCAATGCCTGACAAATTTTATTTGAACGTTTTTTGACATTTTGAATATTTTAAAGCATCGGTTCAGCAAGTTTGTTAATCAAAGTTGTCAATCAAGATTAAGTTATTAAGAAATTCATCGAAAATACTGAAGTCTCGCTAGGAACTGTCAAGCTCAACCGATTGCCACAAATTTTAACATATAGATGTAGAACCTTAAGTTAATGAAGATGAAAATTTAGCTGCAGACAAAATTTCATTTGAATTTGACTTCCAGTATGTAACACATCAGAGGCGCTTGCGTAAATGTAACCAGATAGGGAACTGGGTCCGGGCGACTTTGATCGGTTTGCAATCATTCCGATCATGACGAACGCAAAGATAATTAAATATTGACGGTTTGGGTATCAGCTGCCTTCACATCTACCTGCTCATACATCTGATCATTGGATTCAAAGACCTGCAGGTTGTTGTATGTGCAAAACAAGTCATGAATTACGATATCTCCGGGGCATTACATAATTTCAATATTTTATTGGCGGAATAAGTATTATTATAACATGACAATTTCCTTTGCAGGCGCAAGTGATAATCATGGTTTGAAATGTATGTTCGCGTTTGCATATTTATGAATGTGAAAGCATGCATTTACTTCAGCAAAAAGTGCATTTCATTGATATTATGCATGCGAGCTTGTGGATACTCATGTGTCTTCATTCTGAGTAGGAAAACACAAAGCATCTTTAGTAGATATAAAAGTGTGATTTTTGATTATTCATTCATAGTTTATAATTGCATTCAAATTATGACTAAAACTTTAAATGAAAAATGCTCAGCACATTCAGATCACAGTGCTTCACCAGTTCGCTCGCATGAACTGTAGGCCTATTGTATGTCACGGTCTCGTCCAATCTCACGACACAGCCTCGTCGTGATAGTTATTCATGTAATGATGGGTCGCTATATTGTTTTGGAGTGATGCTTGATATTCTGATGCATCACTTCAATAGATTCAATTGAAATCCTAGAGTAGGAAAACTTTCATCTCACGTGAACGGAGTGATTCGTTGTCAAATCAGTTTGTGGCCGAAGCTAGACGAGACAGTTGCACATCTGCTAGCTAGTATAGAAGATGAGTTCGCACATATGTTGTAATTATAGGCCTATTTCAGTGGTGGGCAACCAATTTGGGATAGCGGGCCACCAGGAGTGGCCCACGAAAAGGCTCGCAGGGCACCAATTTTAATAGGTAGTATAGGCTTAATGTTCTTTTATTCCGTACCTTTAAGTGCACATCTGCTGCACCGTAGCCTACGTGCATATATAGTGGTCGCATTACATAAAATTTTACATGTAGGCTAGATGTTTACAACAGCGTTGTACGCAACTAATTTGAATATCCAAGGAGAATGACAACTATTAAGTCAATACAAGACACCAACACCCTGGATTCCCCGATCGCACTCGCCTGACCCAGGAATCGAACCGAAGTCCGCGGTGGAGACGAGCTCACACCTTCTTCACTGGGCCACGCTGACGGCTCAAAAGGAATGCGAGTGAAGGCAGATGTCATCTCCAAGTGATATTGACAGCTTATTGTCCTTTTATTATTGACAGAATGCTACCAACATTATTTCAAATTATTATTATCAATAATAATAGGACAATAAGCTGCCGATATCACTTGGAGATGACTTCTGCCTTCACTCGCATTCCTTTTGAACCGTCAGCGTGGCCTAGTGAGGAAGGTACGAGATTGTCTCCACCGCGGACTTTGGTTCGATTCCTGGGTAAGGCGAGTGCGGTCGGGGAATCAAGGGTGTTGGTGTCTTGTATTGACTTCACAGTTGTCACTCTCTTTGGATATTTAATGTACTGCGACAGACCTTGGTTGTCAACGCAACTAATTTGTTTAATATTAAGGAATCATAATTTACTTTTTACAATTCATGTGAGTATTGAAGAGCAAATAGGCGCATAACAAATCATAGAAGCTTTTCTTTGGTGTAATTAAACGGCCATTTGACTGTTTTGGTGAATTGATAGACTTTACATTATTTAATCAAAAAACAAAGTTGTGTAAGTGCAGTGTAACTATCCGCCTGAAAGCCGCACAAGATAAAATTGATTTCGCTACAACTATAGATCATACTACATGCACATACGTGCACAGATGTCACCTAGACATATATGGCTTTCAAAAGCCGTACATGGGCTTCACAAATGATAGTCGTGTGCTAATGCCAATCGAGTATACGAAATTAATATTAGTGTAGTAGTATACAAGTGAAATTCAGCAAGAATATCATAAAAAATTTTGGCCTGTCAAAATCTTGGGGTTGGATTCCACCACTCGTAGTCAAGGTCTAATTAATATAGCCTCTTTCTAAGTTCATTGAGGCGTGGTTTGTTACGTAGAGAAACATGCTCATGGGGCATCGAATACTATGTGACTTAGCATAAACTCGCGCCGGTGATGAACATTTTGCGCTTGTACGAGAAGATATTCATTACGAAAGGAGCATGGTTGGATAATTCGAATGTCAACTTTTGTTTTTTTGTGCCATTATATTGCTCATTTAGTTGTTAATGGTTTTGCAAATATTAAGGAGGATCTCTCACCCTTAGATACACCTCCCAAAGGTCGAAGTCGGAGTGAGTCATTTTCACATAATCGATTCAAATAATGTCCGCTGGACACTTTAGATATGAGAGGAGGTGGCGGGCCACGTGTTGCCCACCACTGGCCTATTTGTTACTTAACTTAACATACTGTAACTCTATATTGAAGCAGATCAATGAACATTTGCCTTAAGTTCCCCGATTATTCATTGTATGTGCCGGTGCAATAATTACAATAAACTACCTTTACTGGCATACATTTGGATGCAGCACGCACAGTGCAATATGAATCACAAAAATGACAGACTGAATGCATGAAAAGGAAATAAGTAAAGCTATTAACAAAATCTAATGTAGCAGTTAGCAAATCGTATCCACCTCGCCATTGGCTTCTTCAAAGTCAGTGAGCTTCGATGTGAGGGAATGCGAGAATCGAAAAGAGCTCGTAGTGGGTGATCATCGTTGTGAGCTATCTTCCCGAACAAGCATCTGCACATTGCTTCTCCAACAACGTCGATATCATCCCGGTTCGTCGAACAGTATTGAATTAACTTCTCGGCACGCTTTTCCACCTTCAAGAAATCTTTTACGAGGGGCATTCAAAAAGTTCCCGGACTGATGCCATTGATAAAAAACTCATGAACTTTATCCAAAATTATTTATTCTTTTTCAAAATATGAACCTTCAGCTTCAATACAACGGTGTAAGTGCTTCATCCAAGTGTCGAAAACGTGGTGAAGGCCGCCTGAACAGAGTTCTCTCAGTTTCACCCTGACAGCATTGTACAATTCCTCATCTGAGGAAAATTTGTGACCTCTTCAATGTGTTCTTAAAGGTTGGGAAAAGCCAAAAAACACAGGATACAAGATCGGGTGAGTAAGGGGGATGAGGGAGAACCGCGACATTCATTTCCACCAGAGTCTCCTTCGTGAGTCTGGCCGTGTGGGCGGGAGCATTGTCCTGATTCAGTTTAGGGGGGCCTAGGCTGAGGCATACCTATGAGTGAATCTCTAGCCTTGCGCATATCTGTATGCACGGTATGCAGCTACAGGTATATTTGATCGATTTTATTAGTGATCTCCTCAAAACGAGATACGACATTATTTATCTGTAGCTTTCATGATCACATAATGCTAATTCACCAAATGAGAAATTTACACCCTTTTTAGGCCTAAGTTTCCAAGATACAGTAGGTACTTACCCTAATTTACGACTCAAACAGTATCGAAAACGGAGCTCTTTGTCTGAGCCTGACAACTATACATGAAATGAACCAAAATGATTAGATAAACGAGAGAACATCACATGGTTGAACCATTGTATTTTCCAGAACGACACAAGATTCGATATGTTCATGTAAATCACAATGGAATCTTCAAAAATTACAATATGTAGATTGATGATTATGTTGTATGATATAAGTTGAAGTAAAAGGCAATCGCAGAATTCGCTGAGGAAAAAACAAACTAGCAATAGTTTATAATTTCAATGAAGTAGGCGATGAGAAGCAGCTGTAAATGTACATGTGCTTGATGAGTCAAAGGCCTGTATCTAAGGAAATAAACTAAAAATATTACAAAGCGTATGCGAAAATATTTTTGGACCCATTATACTACAAAACACGACCGACCTATTTTATCATTATGAATCAATTATTATTATCGTTGCCGCAAATTAAAAATAAATGAATACACAGTATCTTTGAATCTTAAGAAACGTTTGACTCACATAGCACTAGTAGTCGTAATGCATAAAAACGGGACAAAAGAGAAACGCATGTTCACACGTATAAAGTGCATCATACTACGAATTTCAATCGACGTGCTGATGTTGCTGCGAATCTGTCAATAATGGCATCGGTGCTGGGAGTGTCTCCTCGATGAACTTGTAGCAAAATCAGGGCTTCTACTCTATGCTCATCCATAGAAGCTCTGATTTTCGTAAGTGTTTTTTCCATGCTGGAAAACATTCGTTCAGCTTCCGCATTCACTATGGGGAAGGTGGCCAGCATCTGCAATATCGCTGAAATGTTGGGATAACCGTGACAGTGATCCAAGGCTGATATCACTGTCTTAGGGCGATCATCTGAATGCTGCCATCTGCGCCTCCACATTGAGTACTCTGTCTCAATCGCTTCTAAGGGATCATCAAAGAGATCGATGTAAATTGACAAAACACTACGCAACTCTGTCCATTCCTTTTTATCACTCAGAAATTCCATACATGCTGGTATGAGTCTTGACAGTTTCAGGGAACGCAATTGAGTAGGACCAAATCGTCGATCAAGGTCGTTGATGATGCTGTCAATTGCTATGGGGAATAGATGACGGTCATGATCGATCGCAAAAATGCGGTTTACGTGGAAAACCAGATACGTAGATTCCATTTCTACTAGTATGAGATTTGAGGTAGGCCTACATACAGTACCTTCGCGAGTAAGCTTACATCAAAATTGCATTGTACCGGTACCGGCGGCGAACAAAATTCATTTTTCTAACAGGCATTTGCGCTACTGAATGGCCATGACCTTATGTGATAGGACCTATCCTACATGCTTTCTGATCAACAGTGACCCGTAGAATTCGAAATGAGGTCATTTTTATAACTATCATAGATTTATAAGCAGGCCTAAAATAGGCCTATGTGCTCATGTTACATAGGCATAACAAGGTATCCAAAGGAGGCCATGACATGTGAAGTATGTTTTCTGACAAAAATTTGAGTTGCAGAATTCACATCTGGAGCCAGAGCTTCGCTAATGACAATATTGAGCGAGAAAAACGCGAATGGCATGTATATGCTGTAGGCCTACATGTTATTCTATACTTCCACCCTCCATTTGTGAGAGAAAATGGATTTTATGTGGCAACTCCTTTACTACTAAGTAGTCTAGGGGGGGCCTAGGCCACCCAGGCCCCCTAAATGCGCCTATGCAGCCAGAGCGAGTTTCTGCAGGGAATGAGGTCGAAAACGAGACTTTCACATATAGTCCAGGAAAACAAGGCTTTAACCCGGACAAAATTCGTGGTGCCTTGAAAATTGGCATACACGTAGTTTAGATTCTGCTTATCAACATATCAAAAGTCACCGTAAATCCGGCTTGTGCTCTTTGAGTAACAGCCTCCCAAAGATGCCATACTGCATGAGGTGTTTCGAGGTCTATTTTGATGACATCTGATTCCCTATTGGTGCCTGCGTAAATCAGCTGACGCTGTCAACCAATGAGCGCGCTGCTGGCAGTGAGTGGAAACTTGACTTGCAAAATATTCATGATCAAACGTTTTTTTGAGTGTTCATCATAGGCTACACCTTTCAATCTAACATCTAATGGATTGGATAGCTATCATCAAGATTAGTCGCGTAAAATGAAGTAATTGTGACAGTGCATTAATCGTCCATCGGTCATCTATAAAGAAAGTTATTAACAAGTAGACAATTAGGCCTACTAACAATATAAAGTTACAACAACAGTCAACAACGCTTTTCATAAGTATGCTGTATCAGGGTTGCTTCACAACTCCTAGAACCACATTTTCATCGAATACTCTGAGTGTCTATGGCACTTAATGACCTGAAATCATATTTCACTACCGTCTCTTTTGACGATGTTTCCTTAAGAAACGTCGACAAAAACCACGTTTGGAATTGCTCCTGATTTATAATATTTCGTGAAGACATGTATGTTGTTTCACCACAAAGTCAATTTCTCGTAAACGCAAAATATAAGACCAGATTGATCGAATATCTAAAGCCAAAGGTTTTGACGACTTACGTTGCCTACATAACAATACAAGCTGTAGCCGACAGCCTGATTCCGATCGCGTCATTGTTTATTCTTTATTTTAAGGATGTGAGAATTATTTAATAGTTGCGCTTGTAGAATACGGTACTGAGCTATTATAGCCAACTATTAATTTAGTATATTTTATATATTTAATAACTTGCTGCATTCGTAGCAAAAGACCATGTAATATTCCGTTATCCTTATTTGTAGCTTATAAGTGATTCATTCATCCTTCTGAGGCAAAATGACCAATATCAAGATCAGCATCAGCTATAGCTTGTATGACTCTATAGGCAATTATTAAAAACAAAAATTTTGGCCTATGTTCCGAGATATTCATTAAATACAATGGACGCGCTACATCCATAGCTAATCTTAGCCCCTGAAAGCGAACTAACCTAGCCTTAACGCGTGTAGGCCTAGATGTCTCTTCTTCATTAACTCATGCATTAAATTTTGTAACGATCGGATGAGTTTTACGGTTCCTAAAATAGACTTTAGCATTTGTGGCCAAAAATCTTAAGTATCGTTGGTATCTCCGATTGGTATGCCTGCTAAACTGATGTTGCTATACATTCATGAATAACATTTCTTTTTTCAAGGACAGATTTTGAAATAATTTGAATCAAACAATCATCTTCTAAATTACGGAATGATGACTCTAAAATTAATCGACGTACAAGAGTAAACAGACTTCAGTTGTGAAATTAAAATGTATTTAATTTCAATAATAGGATAATATTCCGCCGATCAGGCCGGTACAGCTAATGAATCATTCTATTATCACCGACTTTTATGTACGCATGCTTCAATCCTCTTCGGTTTCTTTATTAGTATTGGATCTTAGAATTTATCCTCAAAGCTTAGAAAGAGGAAGTACATCGTTCAATAAATTGTTAGGCCTACTATTACACATCATTCTAAAAATTTTCTAGCATACATTTTTAAAAATGATTTTTTGCTTCAGGTAAGGTGCGTGATCGTTATATATCGTTCTGTTAGTGAAGACAGGTATATCTCAATTCCATAATTCAAGGTTACATAATTGCTCAAAGTTATTCGATTGACCTTGACTTAATCATCCAGTAATTTAGAAAATAGTTATTTCATTCAAAAGATTTTGGATGTTCAAAATGTCAAATCTCACGGAAATGATGCATTTTTCATTGATTTTCGAGCTGTAATTGGAAATCTGTCGACACATTGAGGATACATCAGCCCATGGGTCCAAGTTCTCGTCGTCAACCCCACCCATGCCGATGGGCCCTACCCTTGGGCCCCATCCAACCGGCCAATCTCAAAATGAGACGGAAGACTAGAAGCAAACTCGTGATAGAAATATGATTTCAGGTCATTAAGTTCCTTAGACACACAGACCATTCGATGAAAATGTAGTTGAGAATTGATTGTGACTATATCATCGCATTTTTTTCTGTGATTGATTAGAATTTGTCAAGCGACCCTGATGCAACATAGTTATGAAAAGCGTTTGACCAATAACTTTCTTTATAGATGACCGATGGACGATTAATGCACTGTCACAATTACTTCATTTTACGCGACTAATCTTGATGATAGCTATCCAATCCATTAGAAGTTAGATTGAAAGGTGTAGCCTATGATGAACACTCAAAAAAACGTTTGATCATGAATATTTTGCAAGTCAAGTTTCCACTCACTGCCAGCAGCGCGCTCATTGGTTGACAGCGTCAGCTGATTTACGCAGGCACCAATAGGGAATCAGATGTCATCAAAATAGACCTCGAAACACCTCATGCAGTATGGCATCTTTGGGAGGCTGTTACGTGTGGGACACAAGCTTCAAGAGAAGAAGGATTTTTACGGTGACTTATTGATTGATATGTTGCTAAGCAGAACTACGTGTAATACCAAGGCACCACAGGCACACAAATTTTGTGGTTACTTCATAATTCGATCATCATAAATTTCCTGGTCTAATAATGATGTGTACACTGTGTTTGCTATGAATCTGTGCGTCTGCCGAGTTATTGTTAGTTCCTCTTCTTGTCAGACACCATCGAAGAAAAATCCAATGGGACGCAGATGGCAGCTTTTGGTTAAAGTAGCATTTTCTATTGTTTCTCTGATTAACTAAAAAGTACCAAGTCTAGCCACAATGTTTTGTATGTTATGTCTTCAGGTCATTTCCTATCATGTGAATGTGATATACGCTTCTCTTCGGAGATGCATGCAAGAATGTGGCTAAATGTGGATATAATTTGCCAAAATGTTTGTGTTTGCCGACATCAGGAGGCTTGCCAAATCTAAATGTTTTTATCTTCATAGACAAATGTTCACAAATATGATCAGGGGTGTAGTGGAGGGATAACGCGGTATAGCGCCGTTATACTTCCTAGGATTCTGGCCGAATCGGCGTTGTACTTCCTCAGGTCATCAAATTAACGCAGTATAACGTTGTCTTCTCAGACAATTCCATTGATTAATTCCATGGATTTCCTGGAATGAATTTTTCAGGGATTTTAGAGCAGGGATGACGTATAATCAAATATCTAATGCTAATGCGTTGAACAGGCGTGTGTTAAGTCAAATCACATATTTTGTTTGATGCATCTCGAGATCATTTACTTATTCAATCGCCGATCGTCCTAACGTGCGCACGTCGACTTGGTTTAGCTGATACCCTAAAAGTCAAAAGACTTGTCACCCTTGCGCAGTAGTTAACAATGCATGTGCGACAAGTCTTTTGGCTTTTAGTGTATGTACATGTCAAATTTAGCGTTATACATCCCAAAATTCAGCTGAATTTTTAGCTCTTAGCGTTATACTTCCTGAGAATTTACGACTACACCCCTGAATATGATAAGAAATGACTTGAAAACATTCCATGTCAAAAATTATGACTCGAGAGTTAACACTTTTCAAATCATAGGGGAAGACATAGAATCCGTTAATTGAAGACATATAAATTTTCATTTTAGCCAAAAACTGCAATCTCCGTCCTATTGGATTAATATGTGTTTTTCTCTGATCGCGCCTGTGTCTGACAAGAAGAGGAACTAACTAGAACTCGGGAGACGCGCAGATTCATAGTGGGCATATGGTGCACATCAATCTGTGAAAGTCTCGTTTTCGGGCTCGTTCCCTACAGAAACTCGCTCTGGTTGCCGGACTATTTTAGAGACATCGTTGATGTAAGCCTTCCATCTCAGATTGTCGGAGAGTCTACCCCCAAAATCTTCACTGACTACTGTCGGGATGGTGCTGGAGTTAGCAACGATCGGTTCCAGGTTGAGGTTGCGCTTTTGCATGGTGTTATTCATGACTAAGCAGTTTGAAATGTTAAGTGGAGGACCAGTGATTTGGGACCATTCAAGAAGAGTATTCATCTCACGTCGTTGCGTCTGAAGTGTAATAGTGCGACATCGTCAGCGTACTTTAAGATCTTTGAGTTGCTACACTTAGTCTGGAGGGGGCCGACGGATAAGCCGAATAGCAAAGGATCAATAACACTTCCTTGAGGCACTCCACTCACAACTTGGTGTATTCAGATGACCTTCAGCCAGCAGATGTACGTTGAACGCGATCTTCCAAAAAGCTTGAGATCCAAACGAAGGCATCATTAGGAAGTTGAAAAGAGGAGACTGCTACTTTAATTGTTATGTGAGTAAGCTTCTTAAAAGCCTTATACAGATCAGTTATAAGCACTCGAACTGATCAAGAAGAGCCGTCCAAAAAAATAAACGATGTAGTGATGCAACAGCCTGAACGCATTGGCTATGCCTCTTTCAGAGCAAGGGATGCAGGCAAGCTGAAAGTCGTCGACGTGATGCATGTAAGGAAGGATCCAATATTTTGCGACTATTTTTTCTAGCAACTTTGAGAGTATCAGAAGAAGTGAAATCGGTCGGAAATCGTTGATAGACTTGGGATGGCAAACCTTTGGAACTGTAGTAATGCTTGCAGATTTGAGGCACTTTGGGACATGACCTATTTCCAAACTTGAGTTGAAAATTAAAGTCAGGTGGCAGAAGAAGGTGGCAGAAAAATTCTTGAATATCCAGTAGAGTATTCCATCTGGCCCACATACTTTCTTCGTTGCGGAAAGAAGGAGTGACTCTACCTCTCGTTCGCAAAGGATGAGAGGTTTTGATAAAAAAAACGCGACGACGACAGTACAGTAGTGGTCATACCAGTCAACTATTGCTTTGTAGAAGCGAAAAAGTCGTTGAAGTCACTCACGGCAAAATTGTTTCTGACGCTTTTGACACTCTGCCCTTTGCCAATAATGTTGATAGCATTCCAACTATCTTTCAAAGGCATATTCGTCAGAGAATTGACGTAGTTGGATTGAAGGTGCCTTGTGTGCTTGATAACATCCTCTTTTCGGCGCTCAAGCTTGAAGAATTTCTTTTCAAAATATGCCTTATCGATGAGAAGCTTTAGGGATGATTTCATCCATGGTGGCTCTGATGAACAGAGGCGAATAGTTCTGATCGGAAAACTGGTCTCTACCAAATATTTGATGCAGCTTTGAAGAGAAAAAGCGCACTCATCAAGCGAAGTGGAGGACGTCGAAACTCCTAACTAATCTATCGAAGCAGCCATCTCAGCAAAGGAGGCCATACTGGACTTGGTGACCTTTCGTGCACGAAATTTCCAAGTGGAGATAGGAGGCACGGCACCGTGTTCCAAAACATAGCAGCATGGTCTGAACGTCCAAATGGTGGCAAGATGGATGCCTTTGAGGGAGAGTTCAGATTGACATAAATTTGATCCATGACGTTGTCTATGTTGAGAATAGTGGAGCATTTGCTGCATTATTTGTTGGAAAGCTCCCATGTCAGATCTTCGACATGCAAGTTCTCTATTCGAGATCGACTCCAAGTGTGATTCATTCGAAGTCGACGGCACATCGCGGAACTTATTAAGTGGGCAAAAGGAATTCCTAATACGTTACAGAGATAGGAAAAAAGTCGTGTGTTGCTTGCGGAGTAATGTGAATTCCAGCAAAGTGCTTCGATTGCCAAAATTCCTTGAGATTCGAAGAATTCAGATCATTGCGCACAAGTTTTCTCGATAATGTTGGCCCTTCCGATCATTATTAAAAAAAGTAGCAGGCGCACGAAAATTTGTTCACTTGATGATTTCACCATCGTCTTCTCAGCATTCCTCGCTGCATAGTGCATACACTGAATAGAAAGTACTATAGCATATCCCAGACCGAAGGACAAATGTGCAACCCTCCCCTCCCGGCAGCGAGATGGCCTCGGGCCGAGAGGAGTAAACCGACCCCTCCCCCCGGAAGAGAGAGTTGAGTTTCACGGTTTTCTCTCTAGATAAAGGTTGGGGAGTCAAGTGGAAGAGTTGCGAGAGGTTAAGAGAAGAGTGAAGAGGAAATAAGTGTATGACGTCCATCTCCCCTTCCTTGAAAATAACATCTGCGATGTACTGACTCTCACGGATCATCCCAACAGCACCCACACATGCTATGAAGGGGAGGGAGTCCGATGCCTGCATCTCTCAATGAAAGTGAATAGAATGTTGGACGTCTTTATCGTCCAAAAAGTTACAAAGAAACCGCCCAGTAAGTCCCTCTAAAGTCATCTATTCTAAATCGTGTCTCATCGCTTGTCTTTCCTTTTCAGAGTTCTTGCAGCAGAAGTAGAGTTGTCGGAGGACGGAGAACGTCCCAAGCGGCCTTAATGAGGCCACCTCCTAATGCAGCTAAAGTGGTTCCAATACCTCCACATATCATCGGATATGGAATGCAGAGGGGAGGCTATGGCTTGCTATCAAGTCATCTCAACGCTATGTGGAGACCTTCGATATAATACTTCCTACGGTGAGGCGTTCCTTTTGGAAGGCGAGCACTGCCACAGATGGGAGGATCACAAGGGACGGTGTCAGACCGAAACCTCTGAGGCAACTCATGTTGCGCAAGTGACACCGATCTCAAAGTAGTCCTTTCCATCGCTCGGTCATGAGTGTTTTAGCCATCTCCCGTAGGTTCTCTTTAAGGCCCTCCACAAACGATTTGCCTCATGGTTCAATTGCCTCTATCACCGAGGCTAAATGATGAAATGGAATGAAACGGGAGGTCGCACTTGCACCACATGCAACACAAAGAATACTAGTTCTCTGTTCTGTAGCAAGCAATCTCTTATCATGCGAATGAAAAGTCGTGTTTCAACTATGAACATTAAGAATCAACTGTTTCATCCAAAAGTCCGAACTTCAACAGCGTAGGAATGTTTTATAGATTTAGTCACTTGCATTTAAGAGTTTTCTCAAATCAGTACAGCATTAGAAAGATCTTTATAACATAGGTTTTATGAAATGTGACGGTTAGCGCAGTCAGACTGAAACGCTGTGTAGAATGATGTTTTATAAAAGCAGTGGTTTCCAGCCCTAGAATGTTTTATCACAACGAATAGGTTTACACCAGTCGTTTACACCAATCAAATAAAAATAGTGTAGATTGCTTTGTAAATACAGTGAAGGTAAAATCTTGTCACAAACGGTGAGTGAGAGAAGATAGGGTTAACGTTGCTACATGACATTTAATAACACGCATCGTTGAATGATGCAGCTGTCGAGTCAACGTTCGATGGACTAGAATCAACTAGAATAAATGAAGACTACTCATCACGTTTCACAAACGTTAGGTGTGATCATGTGAAGACTCATGCGTATGTGGGAGCAGTCAAATTAAAACGCTCCAAGGGTTGGAAATCACGAGAGGTGAACACACTAGATGTTGTAGGAATCAAAATAAACTGGGAGTGAAGATTACATGTGACAAATCCATAAATCAAGTAGTTATCAATGGTTATAGGGTAAAACAGCTACATTGATGCTAGTGCATTCAGATGATCTCACTACAAACACTTTTGCTATAGGAAAGTGACACACTCCAACCCTATGACTTCAGTCGATTTCTAAAAACGGTCCGGCTACTTCTAAACCAAATGTTTCCCTGTTAGAAAATTCAAGCTCCATGACTGTTAGATTACTGAATACTTCATAATGTCAGACAATTTCCACTCCTACGAAAAAGGAAAGAACTCCTAAGTATGCGCATACAAAGGGAACTCTAGCTCGTCTGTGATTGGACGAGTGGTCTGATCCACTCACAGCTTTGGATAATCTTTTAAAAGAGAGTGCACAAGTTCTACTCTTCACATTTATCTTTCACAAGGTGAGTGTCGGTGAGCTCTTAATCTGCTATCAAGTTGGTTTTCATCAACGGGTAACCTCTTGCTATCAGGAGATTCACTTCTGCTCATCAAACATGTCATCGATGTAGCACAGACTTTGCTCGAGCGTTCCTCGAGAGTTCTGCGGACGACGGGTACTGCCGCAGAGAAATTGTGTTGCACGGGTTGTTCGCCGTTTGTTAGACCGAAACGTCTCAGCCGTTGCTCATGTTGGGCGTTCGACATCATACTCAACGTGACGCTTTCTCAAACTGAGCAAGTTTTCCCTTGAGAGGCTGGTTCACGACTATGAGTTTGAAAGCTCTGAACCTATATAGGATTTTCATCCCTTCTTAATTAACAATATAGACTTAGTTAATCGAATGTTGACGAGCTTCGATAGGTTTTCACTAAAAGGCATGTTTTATATCACCGCTCTTTTCAATATGGTAGACAGTAGCAAGGGAGAATTAGAGTCCACTGTGACCATTATGATAGCCTCTTGTGCTGCTGATTTCATAGGTGACATAAATGAGTGGATAGAGAGACATGCCACCTATCTCGTCAGCAACTTAAATAAATTTAATGAAATAGACAGCGGCTTGGTACTTGATGAGATACAGAAAGTAGACATTAAGATCAATCTCTTAAAAAAATTTACAAGGGAGCGGTTGTTTCACCGTACCCATAGCACTGGCTAACAAAAAGAACGTCATCAATGTATTGTCGGTCCCAGTGTTTGAAGTATGCAGTCCTCTCCATTCTTCACTATGAAAATCTTTGTAATCATCGTGAAAGAGTCACTAGCTATCATGATTGGGAGGATGAGCTTTTAAGTTTGATGGGTTGGATTTCAACACATTAGATTTTAGGGGCACCGCCCAATTTGAATTATTAAATAAAACTAAAATAGTCGTCCATCTCTGGTAAAAAGGTCTAAAGGGCATTAGGTATAACAACCGCCAAAGTAACTTTGACCGGGTTGTCAATCTCCTCCTAGTCTTTGGCGACAACCACCCAGAATGGCATTATTGTGGCATTCCTAAAATATCTAAGTTGTACTATCATCAAGCAACCTATCGGGACAATTTTTATTGCTGTGATCGCTGCACACGGCGTTTCACATCCACACCATTTTTTGAAAAGCACAATGAGTAGTGTTCACGGGGAAAACTTCAAATGGAAGTCATGCCCAAAGATATGAAGGTGTGAAGCAACGGCAATTAGATCAGTCCCATATTTACCATCTATGCGGACATTTAATGTTACATTGAGCAAGAATATCAAACTCATGAACCAGAAGCCCTTGCCTGTTACTAAGTATGTCATCCATTCTATAGGAACCAAAATCAAATGCATGTGTGGCAAGGCGAGGAATGCGTTCGATACTTCCTGAATTTTTTAGATAGGAGAGCCCGTTTTCATCAACGGTATGAAACGGAGCTCACTAGGAAACATATGTGCTTCACAGAAGCCGATAAAATAAAATTTGATGGGACCACTGAATGTCACCGCTGCTGCACATCCTCTGATGATCAGCAACATAAGAAAGTTAGGGACCATTGCCATCTCAGTGGCAAATTTAGGTCTGCCTTATGCAGTAAATGTAATTTGACTCCTAGGCTCAAAAGACGAACGCTCACCGTCATCTTCCATAACTTTAAATTTTTTGATGCTCGCATCATCAGTCGCCATGGATTCGGCAAAATGAAATTCTGGTCTTCTAGAGTGATTGCACAAAGTAAGGAAAAATTTATGTGCATCGCCGCCAAAGCTCAAGTCGGTAAGACCGCTAAGGGGGGCCTGTCTTCTATGACATCAAGTTTATAGATGCCTTTCAATTCGGTCTTCCCTGCGGCCTTCTTCCTTGGCTGCGTTTGACTGACAATCTAAAACCACTTCCCCTCACTCAGCATTTAAAGAAAGACTAACCTATTATAAGTGAAACTCTCATGCGACTGAAAGGAGTGCTTCGTCATGCTTATTGTAGTTCAATGAGACATTGAAGGAAACATCCCTTACATCCATCGATGAATTTAAAAATGATTTGCCTATTTAAAATTAGACGTCATTTTGTTGGCTGACGTGTCTGAAACTTTTAGGAACGTCACATCAGAACAAGACGCCTTAAACTCCGTCCATTTTGTAAGTCTACCGGGTCTGTCCTATCAGTCATCCTTCAGGATGACTAAATGTATACAATATTGAAACATGGTATTAGGGTTGGCTTAACGGTTGTCAACAAGAATGTTGTAGCAGCAACCAAGACATAGGATCTACCACATATTTAATGTACATAGACCAGAATAATTTGTATGGAAGCGCATTATCCAAGCCTTTGCCACAATCTAACTTCCAATGGGTAGAGCCCCATGACATTCAGCCAAATCCCATTGGGTGAGCTTCTGGGATTCCCAAAACCAGTAATCCACCGGTATGAGGTGCGGCGACCGTGATGGCCAATTCAGTTTGCAACCTCTGGAGATGACGTGGTAAGCACCAAATATCGTCTCTAGGTATCGCCGGACTTCAGGTGCATAATGAGCCAGAGCCACGTCTTGAATGAAAATTGCTGATCGTAGTCTCCTCCTCCAACATTTTGAGATAGTTTGATGACTGACAACGAAAGATTGAAGGGACCGAAAATCACGCCCTCCTCAAACAAAAATAGTGCTTGAATAAAATCTTTAAAACATTATTGACAAAAAGAAGAGTAACACATGTTCATGTTGTCGTGTGGATTGATGTTACAAGCTGGTGGAAGACATTTTGTAACTTAAAAGCTCACTTTTTTAAAAGTCATTCATCGTCAAATAGCTGACGAGGATGAATCATTATGAAAAAATTAATACAAGTTATGAAGCTCATCGCTTTTCACATCTCCATTGTCGTTGCTGGACTCGAAAAATAGTGATAACACGCTGACTGGAAATGTTCTGCAATGTTTTTAAATTTCTCGGTGTGTTGCGTGCTTTCAATTTTTTGGCATTCCGCAATACACTGTCCGCAAATGTTGATATGCATGCCATTACTAAAAATCCTACTATCCATTTTTCTGAGCGATATTGTGGTCACTCATCGTTTGTAATCCAGTGATTCGATTTCATTTCATGACAAGGCATACTTGTCCTAGACACACATGCCGATTACCGGCAAAAACGAAGGAAGCATGCTAGTGTCTAATTTGCACATTGTGCCTGTTCAGTTCTTTATTGTGCATTTGATCCTAGTTCTTCTAATAATGCATTTGAATATATTTCGAATTCTCCACAACTTCCTTGGTTTAGTACGTTTCTCCACTCCATGGTGTGATGACAATCTATTAATGTAAGCAATGATTTTTTAAATAGACAAACACTGCTTTAGGAAAGCTTTTATTAATCTTATTTTAACTCGATCCACACTTGACTTTGATCGAGATCTCAGTGGCCGATTCGCTATCCCTTCTTAATCATCAGAGCTAACGCATGTATTGGGTAACATGTATTTTTCAGCTGGACAAAAGACTGGATATATAAACTTCCCAAATCTGTATTCATCTGCATTCTCTAGTTCGCTCATCATCGCAAAAGTTCAAAGTAACCGGTCTAACGCATAACAGTTTGTGAAATTGTATCCTATGAGTCACTCTCAAAGTTTATAAATGATTAGAAAAGCATAGAAATGCTGAAATACTGCTTAGAGGTGACATTGCTAAAACCTTTGTATCGTGTAAAGTAGTGTGTAATAAATAAGGTTTGAGCAAATGTCTCTTTGACTCAGATCGAGCACTCCACCACAAAGCCACAGCGACGGTAATAAATAAAATGAAAGCATTGACATTTGTTTCCTAAATGACGTTGACAAAAACTTAAGTGGACCAGAACTTTCCAAAAGTTTCTTTTTAGAACTGTTGAGTTAGATGTTAGTTATGACTGGAATTTCCGCAATCATGTAATTCATCAATATCGTGACGAAATGAAGTGCGTCATCACACCCTTAATGCGTCACACCCTTAACGTCATCACACCGCAATCCAATGTTATCCGGGAAGATTGTTGGTATCCGTATTGATGATAAGCGATCAAGGATAGAAAGGAATTGAATCAGGTAAATTATCTCCGGAAAAGACATCGACAAATATTGTCTTGGAGAAGGGGTGAGTATTCCTCATTTCTCTCACGATTTCAGTGTTGCTTAAGTTGCTCATCTCTGATAGCTGACAATCACGTCTCTCATTCCAGTTTCAACTTTACTATCATAAATAGCATAAATGAGGCAAGTTATTGTTTTCTTCAGAGATAACTAAAATGACACCTCCAATCGTAGATTTCCAGCTTTGTAGCTCCAAAACTTTCACCACTAAGATCTGCATCTGTTTTAAGATTGTACAACAAGAAGAAACAGCCATTCTTGTACATATCCATTGTGATTCCATTTGAATCATCTGTATTAAACATGCTAAGTGCGGTGAAAATAGAACCATATTGGCGAGCAAACTTGCTTTCTTTAAAATTAGGCTCATGAGCTTTGCAAGCAATAAATTTTCAATTCTGGTAGAGTGCCAGTTTGCTGACATCAAAATGCTGGGAATTAAACGGATTCTTTTCAAAAGGACCAATGAGTGCCTCATTTTCCACAAATGTGATATACACTGCCTTCGGCATTGAAGTGGGAAAAAGATTTGGATAAGCATGAGGGGATAATCCCGCACCAATTGTGAAGCTTGTCACAACACACTGTGATTAAGTGGATATAACGGTTTTTTTCATCAATCTTGTTGCATGCTCGTTGATGACTGAAGGGTTCATTGTTTCTCGCCTTACATTCAGAACAGCATTACTTATGTTGATATAACAGTTTGTAGCTCCAAGGGCCATCAAAGCGAACGCACGACTTGCGCGAATAAATTTTATTTGCATTTTAACCTGAGACAGCAGATATCTAGATTGACGAAGGAAATCAAGATAGAAAGGTCCTTCTAAGTGCAATTCCTTTGAATCCGCAGTCAATTCCATTCGTCTTTTCAGACCTGAATTTGAAACCTCATCAAAGTTCACTTGCTGATCATCATACCAGGCGGCGACTTGTGCGGCTGTTTAGTTTGCTTCTGAAATTGCGTCATTGTATTTATGTACGCTCCGTATGGATATGCTCGGTCTCCTCTTTCAATATGTTTGTCATTCAATATCAAATACTCATCTGAGAACAGACTGGCAATAGGGAGATTTGACAATCCCACTTTGTCTTTTGATGAATCTATGTTGGTACCATCAGTCTCCTTAATTTGTATACACAATTCTAAATCGATGGATTGACAGTCAATATAATCTTGAGGATTGGCAGGTATATCAAACTGAATAGATTGTTGATTACCATCGATATTTGTTGTGGGTATTGTGTCTACAATTGTTGAGGTAATTATGTCAGTTTGATGAAGCGGTGAATCAAAGAAGCACAAAGCCGAATTGATACTCTGCATCGTAATACCTCAAACTATATATCAACTCAAAGCTCAAACGCAGGTACATCAAACTGAAAAGATTGTTGATTACCATCGATATTTGTTACGGGTACTATGTCTACAATTGTTGAGGTAATTATGTCAGTTTGATGAGGCGGTGAATCAAAGAAGCACAAAGCCGAATTGATACTCTGCATCGTAATACCTCAAACTATATATCAACTCAAAGCTCAAACGCAGGTACATCAAACTGAAAAGATTGTTGATTACCATCGATATTTGTTACGGGTACTATGTCTACAATTGTTGAGGTAATTATGTCAGTTTGATGGGGCGGTGAATCAAAGAAGCACAAAGCCGAATTGATACTCTGCATCGCATTAGCTCTACAAATATGTTGTCCTACTTCATGTTGACTTATTTCCCGCCGCTCTTGATTTTCCTTTGCGTTTTCTTGTTTTCACACGACGTCTAGATTTAGAACGTGCTGCTCTGGTGGGCTTTTTACTTTTCCTGTGTCTTTGCTTAGTAATTCGACCGGATCCAACTTGTCTTCACTTCCTACATTTCTTCCGAACTGTACGCCTCGTCGTCTTTGCTAAATCATCTATGGCAGATTGCTGCGCAATTTCATAGATTTACCTGTATCATTCCCTTGAAGTGCATCAGCTGCAACATTTGAACCAAAGTCTAAAGCTCTGCTTCCAACCCGCTTCATTAATGGTGCGCCATATTTTTTAGCATTGGAGAACCATACGTGTTAGTGTACCGAATATGCCTCCTGTAAGTTGTCGTCTGCGTGCAGCAAACGCGGGATAGCCGATCTGATAGGATGGACCACTGCAAATGCATGGCATTATGTCCTATAGATAATTACAAATGCCACAATAGCGTAAAGCCTTAATCTCATACCCTGATATGTAGGGTTAAAAAAGTAACACCACCACAGAATGGCACTACTTCGCCAGTGTCATCATGAATTGATGTCAATTCTATTGATGACATTTCTACTGATTGGTAAATGCATCGTGTGAATAAATTCTCGATTGACTAGTTGCTTCCTCACGGATAAGAGCGCAAATGTGCGGAAAAGTGGGGCCTCAATGTCGCCAACGCGTGTATATTCAATAATGTTACAATGGACGTGCAAGTTATGTATATCCCGCTCTAATGTTTGCGTTGTATCGCCTATTGATGTACCTCCATAAATAGTTGATTTTGAGAATCCCAATGTGGCCGTTAACACGCTATCCAGCTTGACAAGATAGTTCTTTCCTACCTGTAGAATCATGCGTTTCTTATGTGGGTCATAAGAAAAGAATTATTCATCTGCATCAAGGTAATCTGCACTAAACTCATTTAACTTCGTGCACAATTCAGATGACGTTTTCAAGCTTTCGATGTTCACATTAACTCTCTTAACCAGTTCACTAGAAGTAGTCAATTCACCACCTATTACGTCTTCGCTGTATACATGGATATCCCATGAAACGTTTGTTGATGCTTTGAGTTCAGAAGAGAAATTCTACCTCCCTTTCAGCAGTAAAAATGTTTCTTTTCTTTCTTTCATTCACAAGTCATTAAAGTTTCTGGCACTGATCCTTGAAACTTTCTTGCAACGTCTTCAACACCTGTAATAACTTCAAATTGATTCTTTACGCGGATGCTTTTCTTTTGTAGTGCATACAATGGCACGAATTTATATTGAAAATCAGTGACTTTCCTCTCCAAATTGCACCCACGTCAATTGTAGCAATACTTTAATGAGAACGTTGTTCTGGAATACCCTAAAGTATGGCTCAAATCCTTACCTAATACAAGAAGAACATGCTTCCCTTCCTTCAACAATTTTGTTGACCCTGTTATGACTGGTTTGTAGAATTTTATCAAAGTCAGCTTGAAGAGATCATTTATTCGTTGAAACATTCTACCGGTTTCCTTTTCTGTATCTTGCAAGCTCATTGTGGGAACTTAAGAATCAAAAGTAGACGTTGCAAATGACTTTTGAATTTTAATCATGCTTTGGACAGATGGTAGAGATGTTGAAAAATGATGTTAAGTTAGATAATGGAAAGCCCATGTACCATGTAGAATATTGTGAAATATACGAAAACAATCATCCCTCTCTCGAACCTCTTTATGTAATTCAAAGTAGTTGTTTTTTAGCAAACTGTTATCGCTGTAATACGTTATTTCAGTTAGAGTAACTTCATGGGGTCCATGCAGAGTATTTGTATTAGCGAATTCAACAGAGTATTGAGATGGTCTATTACGGGAATATCTTGGGGTTGCTATTGCTAGGAAGAATGATGTTGAGGTTACTAGTCAACATGTCGAACTCATGTATGGAAAAGTCACATATCATATCAGCTAAAAAGTTGTGAGTGTCTCCCACCTCCCCATTTTGCAGATTCTGGTGCGTTATCCAGCTATTGAATGAATCAGGATATCCTTTCCATTTAACTAGATATTTCCTTTGATTGCCATGACCTTACTTCCTAATTCTTTTGTCGATCATATACATTTCGTTACTTTGTATACTACTTGCAATCCATATGAGTAAAACTTTCCTCCATTTGGATTACTTTGGTGATCTATGAATTTGTACATGATGGGTCTAAATTTTCTATTTACTTCATCTACAAAAAAATCGTCTTCAGTCCAATTAGGAAAACAATGAAGACGCAACCTTCGAAATCCGAACTCTATCACCAACATTAATTTTCCTTTCATTGGAAATGTTTTTCGCTTTCACATCATACAATCGAACATATGAGATAAGCAAAATTTGCTTTATATTTGCTTAATATTTACCATAGTCCTTCCCAACGCGCATTGAGCGGCTAGTAGCTTTTTTTGGATTACGATCATCGGTGTCGTGAAGCTCTCTCTCGCTTGACCACCATCGTGGGTGCTTTACTTTTTGATTCATCTTGCGTATGTCCCTTGTCCAACTCATTCTTAGTTGGTTCTCCAATATTATTGTGAGGTACACGTTGATCAGACACAATTTTCTGAAAGTATGTCCACCCTTGTGGTGCATCTAGTTTTCGCCTTACATCTCTGACAGCATATTGTAGAAGGTCACGTATGCGACTACTTTGAATAACATCACAAGTTCTTTAATGTGTTATCTCCCCTCTCTCATTGAACTTAACATGTTGGTCAATGAAGTCAAATAAACACTCAGCACGCACATGATATGGTCGCGGTGTTGACAAAGTTATAGATTGTCGCAACTTACCACGAATCTGGCGCCTCTCACCAACGTTTTCAGCCGGCAACTGCATTCGCCGATAAGGATCGTTAATCTTCTGAATTTCCATATCCTTTTTTGTTAGTTCCTTAAGTCATGCTACCATTTCGGAAAGGTCACTCGCCTATATCCAGATGAAGACATACCATTACTGTGGAAAAATGGAACTTGAAGAAAGAAACCATCGTCACCATAGCTCAACGTTTGGAAGTAAAAGACATTACCAATCCCTTGGACCTTCCTCGTCGGTCGGAATTTTAAGAGATCACGTTCAAATGATTCGCTCTCCTCTCTAACTGTATACATTTTTTGAGACATAATTCAAAGTTGTACTTTTTTGGAGCTTTTCAACCACCGGCGATGAATGATGGCTTGAAAGTGATTGAAGAGTACAAGCGCGTCTCTCTTATATATATATATATATATATATATATTCACATGAATCATCAATCAATGATGACGTGTCAATCCATAATTCGTCGTCTATAGCAACACTGCGACCCTGCTAAAACTTTCCGTAGTGGACTGTTGAATACTTTGCAAATGCTGTTTCCAATATCATTCAACATATTCAAAAACCCACCACCTCCACGTTGAAGCAAGTTCCGCTTTATTACTGCTTCTTGGATTTGAGAATTTGCTAATGTTGTTCAGAGAATCATTACTCAATAAAGGTTTGTATATGAGAAGGCATTTGTGTATTGCAAGAGCCAAATCACGGATGAAATCATCACTTGAGTTTTGAATTTATTTGCACTTAACTTTATTGTTTCGCATGCTGTTTCACTATCGCAACGCCTTCTGAATCTGACTTGAAGGTTTAATAGAACCTAACTTCCGAGAAAGAGATGCCTTTCTTTTTGCAGTCATTTTTGATATATCAAAAGCAAAGCATTTATGAAGATATACATTTTTGCTTAGTGCTATACAGGAAAGTCAAACGGTAACAGATGGTAGGTCATAGTCATCAACATCACTCAAAGTCTGAGCCGTTGCACTTATAAGCTGTTCTATATCACACAATAAATCCTTTCATAGAGGACAGCATGAACAGCATGGCTTTGAAGCGAAGACTTTTAAAAGATTGGCATAGTATGATCTAAACTTGATTATGTCCCGCTCATCTTGCACTGCCACGTTGACGTTCATCGACAGGGATCCGGCAAACATGTCCACCTTGAATTTTCCACCATTTTCCTCGTAGTGACTGAATGTGATTATATCATGCAAGCAAGTCTCCAATTTCTGATTTCAAAATAGCAACGAGAACTCTGTGGAATGGCTTCCGCCAAACTCAGAGGTTTGAGCACTTCATCGAGCCAAAATCTTATTACTCGCGGAGGAGCATTGGTCAATGTCCTCAAAAATTGTAGAATATTTCGATAAATCATTTGATCATCACTTTTTTCATCTCTGTTCCAGATACCTCCAACTTCATCCTCCTAATTTCACTGCCGTTGCAATGTAGCATTGAGAAATCCTCTATCCAACTATGATTCAAATTATGATTCATGATATGTTCATCCAAATCCATAAGTCGCTCAATGAAGTAGCCAGCTGCGATTCGTTCGTTTAGGTTTTCAACACTTTGTATTGCTTTTAGCGAGTGACGAATGTCTCTTGCAACAATTCATGACGTTGGTAAGGTAGTCATCCTTATGCACATATCAAACAACTTCCACATATTCATAGTTAAACCTGCAAATGAAAATCAGTTCCATTTGCCACTATGGTAGCAAATATCGCAATTGTCACAATTGTCCCAGTCGAACACTGAGATTCAAAAGCTAGTTTCATTATCGATACATAAATCCCTATCAATTATATGTTATTATCAATTATATCAATTATAAAACATTGTTCTCCTCCATGTTCGCTTAAATATTCACTTACACATTTTACATTCCGATCCTCTCCTGAACTCAAACTATTGTGCCAAACATTAAAACATGAACGAAATCCGGCTCCAATCCATTACTCTGTTCTAAACTACACCTTTTTAAGTTTGTTTTCATAAGTTTTAACTTTGCCTTCAGAAGTTTTAATTGTGCCTTCAGAAGTTTTAATTATGCCTTCAGAAGTTTTAATTTTGCCTTCAGAAGTTTCAACTTTGATTTCAGAACTTTTAATTTTGATTTCATAAATTGTCAATTTGTTGCTACTTTCATCTTTAACACGCTGTATATCAAAAAAGATAAATGTCTTTCTTAAATTTTGATCATTCACATCCAATTTCGTTAATTTTATTCGTTCAATCAGATGATAATACAGAAGTAACTATTGTATTATCATATGCATAATCTATCGAATTCAAACATGCAGCAAATAGAAAACACAAGCAAAAAATCACGAGTAAGTCAAGTTCCGGGATTTATGTTTTTCCGTTCAAGACGGCGGGGAAGAATGAGAGAGAATGCTGGTATGCATTGACACAGTCTTTCGATGTCAATTGACTCAGAGCTTCATCAATCTTTGATTCAAGATCGATCAATCTTTGTTCGCCAACTCTAGGTGCGACAACCTCAGAGACACGGAGATTGTGTTTGACAATGCCTTTCATCTTGGACCATAGAGTTTCAACTGGATTGAGTTGAAGAGAATATGGTCCGAGTCTTAGAGCTCTGAATCCAGGATGCTCAATTTCACAATTCTCAATCTTGCTGTGACACGGAGCATTGTCGCAAACAAGTACCGTGAGAGCAGCATCTCCATCAGGAAGCTGTGAAAGCAGGCCTGACACCCACTGTATGGCGGCATCAGAACGGAAAAGATGACATGCCAAGTATAACATGGACGTTGGGTCAAAGTCACGAATGCTCTCTCGCGTTCGCGAGAACGACCTTGACTGCATCGACAAAGCAGATTGTAGTTTATTTCATCCCTGCAGATTACAGTTTTTGCTGTTGTATGAGCTGGGACACTTTTTCAACGTATTCACGACGAAGGAGCTTGTTTCTATCGGAATTGATCGTTGAAATTTCTGCATGAGTCTTTTTCAATGTGACACATCTTAATTTAAGGCAATTTTTTAACTATTGTAACATGTGAAACAGCTATATCGTATCTTTCACAGACTTTTCAGCCAATTGTTTCAGCGTCAGCTGGGAACCTTCTTCAATCCAAATCAAAATTTGCTCCACGATTGGCTCGCTTATCATTCTCACTCAACTTCCTCCATGGGGTTTCCTGCTTGCTTCTCCACTGCGTTGACAGTTTTATAGCTGATTTCCAACTGTCTACTCAAAAATTTCCAATCGCCTCCTTCTTCGACACAATTTGCTACACTTTGGCGATCTAACGGTCACGTTGGCATTTTCAGTCGAAGTGAGAAGTAAAATTATAATTCAAAACATATTGGATAATCAAATTGCAAAGATAGATATTTGCGAATACAGTAAATGGACATAACTGTATTCTATGATATACTTCAAAAATTTGGATATCACACCTGCAAATGAATTGACTTACCGTTCTACTATATCAAAGATATCAATGATGGATCTACTTATGTGTTGTGCGAGTATCTCATACACATGTTTTGCAATTCACGTACACTGCCACAGACATCGAATGATGCAGACAGTAGACCAGGTGTAAGTAGAGCTAAAAGTTCTGAAGTCAAAGTTCACTTCAAAGTCTACTGATGGCAAAATTGAAACTTCTGAAGGCAAACTTGAAACTTCTGAAAGGAAACTTAAAAAGGTGTAGTCGGTTCTCATCCAGGTTCGCATCCACTTGTTCTAGATTGGGTTTTCTTACTACTAACATCTATCATGTTGCAACCAGGTAACGGTACCGAAAACTCACTTTTTGGTTTCAATTTCAGATATTTTGAGTGTCAATGCGATACGTTATCTACTGATATTCTTTTCAGTGGAAGTTATATATAGTTTACTAATCCAAAGATCTCTTGGGAAAATGATCTATGAACTGTGATCAGTCTCATGATATTATCATAAAAAATTATTTAACTCATGATGTTCTCATAATGCTTTGATGAGATTGTAATGAGTGGTAAGGAGAACATTCATGAGGACAATATCTCATGATGCGTTCATGGGAAAATCATCAGCATTCATGAGGTTTTGTGAAAATTTGTTTATAAGTAGTAAGGTGTGCATGCTAGCCGCGATAGAAAAGAGTTATAAGAAAGCTTATTCAATCAATAAGAATCTCCTCGTTTAGTTTATAAAGAACAAAAAGCAAAAATATAGAACATATGATCGCGATCTGCAACAGCCTTTTCGAAATGATACATATATAATTTGACTTTACAATTAGCATTACTGCAAGATGTCGAAAATGGAAATGTATGCAATCACAGTTCAATATCTTATCGTGACACCTAATGGTTTATTTTTGAGAGTACGGAGATTGTGTGGTGGACATGTGGAAATGCTCTGGGGCAACATGGCGAGGCTAAGAAAGTTTCGATAACTAATGCCAGAAAATTATGCTCAGAAGTACAAAATAGCAACAGTCATTATAGCACACTGTACGACCAAAAATCAACAAATCGCAAAACACTTGATTCATCGTCGATCGATTTCGTATCGTTTATTGATACATCATCAGGGCATCAAGTCAAATCAGCAAAATGAGGTTTATATACAAATTCAACTGATCAAGTAAACACAGTTAAGAACAGTTGAAATGAAATTTACAATAGAATGGAATGATGGAGAGGTAATTGCGCATTTACAATTATCTCTCTAGTACAATTAAAAGATATGCAACGGAACAGAAGAATTGCATTCGTTCATTAAATTATGAGTTTCATGCATTTTCATCAATATGGATTCAGCTATGCGAGTGTGTTTAGTACGGCGGACAATAGAAAAATCATTGGCTGTCGCTTTATGAATATGCTTCGCAACTTCAGAATCCTGCGGTCTGCAGAACGCAAAGGCATGCCTTTGAAATGCTCATCAATACGAGTAATCAGTTGTCTACGAGTCTCACCAAGGTAGCAACTGTAACACTGCCCACATTTGAATTTGCAGACTAAATTACAGATGAGCCTCGTAGGCACCTGATCTTTGTTGGGAAATATTGCGAATTTTGAAGGTATTAAAAACTGCGGAAAGTTTATGGTTTTCTGGAAGGATACGGTTGACGACATGAACAGTTTTCTGTGTCTCCTTTTCTTTTTCTTTCACGCAAGGCAGCTTCCAAGAAGTGTAAGAATATTTTTAAAAATATAAGAAAAGTGTAATTTATTGAACGAATGCGATCCTTCTGTTCCGCTGCATATCTTTTAATAGTACCAGAGAGATAATTGTATATGCGCAATTACCTCTCCATCATTCCATTCTATTGTAAATTTCATTTCAACTGTTCTTAACTGTGTTTACTTGATCAGTTGAATTTGTATATAAACCTCATTTTGCTGATTTGACTTGATGCCCTGATGATGTATCAATTAACGATGCGATGAATCAAGTGTTTTGCAATTTGTTAATTTTTGGTCGTACAGTCTACAATGCTATCTTTGGCTCATTCTCTTATAGCAACACAATTTATTAATACGATTTTGTGAGAAACTCGTGAAATTTTATGAGATATTTCGTACGAAAACGTTCCAAATCCGCAAAAAGTTTCAATGAGATGAGAAAAACCTAATAAAAATCACGAGGCATTTGCGTAGGGGAATGAGCTGACTCATATCAGTGATGGATAGTGATGAAGCTCCATCTATGAAAATTCATTCTGCACTGAAGTAGTATTTCTGCTTTTGAAAAATCAAAAACTTGTGAAGAATTATGACATTTGTCTGTCAGCACGCTCTCTGAACATTTTCTGAATAATGACTTCTAATTTCTATTGAACAATGCATTTTCCCGAAGCATAATAAGAAATCCTTCCCATAGAGTAGGTGTATTACGTAGAGTGGTAACTCCGCATTTACTAAATCCCCTATGTGTATACACTTTCGATTTTATTAATGTGTTATGGATTCATGATATAATTGTTAGTTATTCATATTGTTTGTTCATTTAGTTGATTGAATGATTGCTATTGCTTTCAATTTAAAACGAATGCCAATTTCAATTAATTGATTGAAAAGAGCAATTGAATTGTAATCAATTTTTGACTATCCCTGATAATAATTATTTTTGCCACGTTGCACAGTGCATGAAAATTCAAAAAGCTCGAGCCAACACGAATAAGTTCAACATAATGTCGATATACAATTAATGTGTTCTCTGTCTCTGCATAGTTTTGCTGGTAGCTTTCTAGCATAGTGCAAGTATATTAGGTAGAGTGGTAACTCCCTAATGTGTATACACTTTCGATTTTATTGAATGAACTCGTGGGGATACAGGTGGTATGTCACCAAATGTGAGATATGCAAATTTTTGCAGTTTTGAAGAAATTACAACGGAATTGAGTGATCATGATTGCAATGCAGAAGAAATTATGGCATTTTACAGATTCTCAGTGTCATGACAGCCTTGGGGATTCAATGTTTGTTAAATTAGCAATTCGATGGGTTTCTATTGCTTTCATGCTCAACCTTAAGAGTGTTTTCTTAAGCGTGATCATATCACACGCAACCTGCAACTGGCAAAAAATCACGTAATCAAAGACAAAGATTTCAATTAACTTTAAAATATGTAAATACAGGTCCACATCACTATTCAGATTCAAGAAATGAAACATGAATTTAGTGAATCACAAAATCATGCCGATGAAAATTGAATTAAAAACTTGCAATTTCAGCCAACAAAGTACCGAAAATATTGCGACTTTTTCATGAAAACTTTCATTATAATACGGATCATGAAATTCCCTTGATAACCAGCTGAACTTCCGCTTAGCTAGGATGCTTTTCAGCAAATATTCATTTCTTTTGATATCCAAATTGGTTAATACTACTTATATGGGAGAGTCATCTAGGTAGTATATAAATTGGCAAATTTTGACTTTTTTAGAACCTTTTAGGACTTTTTTTGGACCTCGGGAACGTAATCTCCGCAAAAAACTTAATCTTTTCTTATAAAAAATTTCACTGTATACAGATACTTTTTTGAGTCGACACTCTACCTATATATCCTTACTCTATGATCCTTCCTTTTGTTAATCTGTGAATGTTTTATTTGCAGCTGGTTCCGAGCAACACTTGCCAACGAAGAGGAATTTGTTCTCAAGATTGGCACTGTCCCGATAAAATCCTGAATCTGACTGCAGAAACATTTTCTTTCGATGCAATTGAAAAAGAACTGAGGCCATGCAATGATTCACATGTTGTCAAAAGCACCAAATGTAAATTGTTCACCAAATATGAACCGCATCCCGTTGCAGCTTCTATTCTCAGGACTAATTCCACTCCGCAGCTAGCCACAAACTCAGAAGGCCAGGAGCTCCACGAGGCAGTCATGTCCTCGACCCTCATCATTGCTGTCATTACATCGTCATTAACAATAACTGTAGTAGTTGTGTGTGTCTTATTCCGATGTATCAGACTGTATAAGAAGTCGGTGGAACTGAAAGCACTTCCAGGTAATTTTACATAATATCATTTTATCTACTGCATTAATAATAGTCCAGCAGCCAGAGCGAGTCTCTGCACTGAACGAGACGGAAAATGAGACTTTCTCAGTGTGATGTACACCCTTTGCCTACTAGGAATCTGCGCGTCTGTCGAGTTCTAGCTAGTTCCTCTTCCTGTCAAAGAAAAACGCTTATTAATCCAATGAGATGCAGATTGCAGGTTTTGGCAAAAATGACATTTTCTTTGTTTTCTATTATCAACTGAAAAGCACCATGTCTAGAGCTATAATCTTCGGCATTATATGTCCTCATGTCATTTCTTGTCATATTCATGAGCATTTATCCATGGAGCTTAACACATTCAGATTTGGCATGCCTCCTACTGTCGGAAAATACTGACATGTTGGTCGACTTTATCCATGTTGAACCACATCCTCGCACACTTCACCGATCAGAAGCGTGATAAGACCACATTCATATGGTAATAAATGACATGAAGATCATGCCGAAAATTATGGTTCTAGACCTAGTACTTATAGTTGAAGAGAAAATAAAGAAAATTTGATTTTTGCCAAAAAATGAAATCTGCGTCCAATTGGCTTTTCTTTGATCGTGTATGACAAGAAGAATAATTATCTAGAACTCGGCAGACGCGCATATTCGTAGTAGACAAAGGGTGTACACCACTCTGCTAAAGTCTCATTTTCGGCTACGTTCCTTGCAGAAACTCGCTCTGTCTGCCGGACTATAATTGTGTATAATTGAGAGGTATGGTAAGGAAACATGCTTTTCGCATAGAGGGATATTAATGCTGCCGGTAAAGTTAACTATACTAATATACTTAGCAATATCCCAGACATTTAAATGAAGGCCGATGTGCAGACTTCATAGACATAAATATGTGAAAACTACAGCATGCACAACTTGACATAAATTCCTTGCATCCTAGCGGACAGAAAAATTGGTAATAGGATACGAGGAAATGTTTTGGAAACATGTGTCTTGTCAGCATTAACTGGTGGCACTAACTGAACAGCAGCAAAATATGTTATAATTGTGTGAAAATAAATGGATAAGGCGCATCTGTGGTGTAGGGTTGGTGCAGAAACGAAGAATGGAGGAGCTTAGGGAGGAAGTAGGATTGAAGAAAGCGGCGACGCAGAAAGTGGTGGAAAAGAGACTGAGGTAAGCAGGGCAAGTGGTGAGGATGGGAGATGGAAAGGTAGTGAAACAAGTGGAAGAGATGGATGACACAATGACAAGAAGAAGGAGACGGCCAAGGATTCGCTGGAAGGAATGCATCAGGAGAGACATGGAACGCACAGAAGAAGACAGGAGAACTTGGAAGGATAAGGCGAGGGACAGATTGAAATGTCGGCAAATTGTTGAGGATGCGTCAAAAGGAGTCATGGAGAAGACACGCTTTTCTGACTGTGAACATCGTGTTGTTTTTATGTGTATGACATTTCCTCCTACCCTTTTTCAGGGAAAATGGGGTTGTTGTAATGAAAAAAATCTTAGTAAACGTTTATCTCGAAACGCTCATATTGGTATAGAAAACTCAGGATTGATGCGAACTTAGCATACATCCCGAAAACGTCAGCGCTAGGCACAGAATTAGATTCATCTACGCGCGCGAAGATTGTCGGTTGGAAAGATTGTATCTACCCTTCATATCGAAATGGCACATCACAGGATTAGGCAACTTGCTCCTTCTCGAAAGGATAATTCGATCGCTTGCTATTGGAAATGGCAAACAATAAGCTGTCAGCAGAGGACACTAGAGCCAGTGAGAGAGGCGTGCGGGCTGTGATATCACTTCGCACACACCAAAACACACATCCCTGTCTTGGCTAGTATTCAATTCAGTGTATGCACAATGCAGTGAGGAATGCTGAGAAGACGATGGTGAAATCATCAAGTGAACAAATTTTCGTGCGCCTGCTACTTTTTTTAATAATGATCGGAAGGGCCAACATTATCGAGAAAACTTGTGCGCAATGATCTGAATTCTTCGAATCTGAGGGAATTTTGGCAATCGAAGCACTTTGCTGGAATTCACAGTACTCCGCAAGCAACACACGACTTTTTTCCTATCTCTGTAACGTATTAGGAATTCCTTTTGCCCACTTAATAAGTTCCGCGATGTGCCGTCGATTTCGAATCAATCACACTTCTAGCAAACCGAAGCAGATAAACAAAATATTTAATTCTGTGGTGCTAGAAGGTGATGAAAGAAAAAAGGAAAAAGCTTCGGATACCGTTTTGAATAACGTTCAATTTTCACGGATGATAGTTGAAGGTAAAGAGAGTAGTCAAAGTCTGAAATTTGATAGAATATCGCCAGTTTGATTTGATTTCGTTACATAATATTATCTCTATTAAATCATGACATTTGAAGCATCGTGTAGAGAGGCCAGTTATCGTTTCAGATGAAGTTAATTAAATCTGTAACTTGAGATGTGTACCTAATCCGATGACGGATAGCATTTTTGAAAATTGAAATCATACTTCTTCCTTGCGTCATACCTACAGTAAATAAAATATCAGTTTTGTTGATTAGTTTGTTCACCGAATTTTGTAGCATGCCGGTAGTGCTAAGGGGAACCCTGTTCGTGAAACCAGCCATGACCGGCCCACAATAAGAAATATGACAGAAAACCAATCGAATGTTGGCCTGCCATACAAGGACGAATTACATGTGATGCATGCGGCGGACAAGAGATAAACTTCGACAACATTAATGGCACAAGTGTGTAAACTGGGCGTTCCATGGCAAGTCAGCAGAGAAAAAAACGCCAAGAATATTCAAGGCAGATACATTTTCGATAACTTCGTCAGTGATCGCAGAACACGTAGGAGTCGGTGATCTTAGTTTTATATTAGATATAGTATAACCTTACATACAGATAGCCTACATCGAATATATTACAATTTTGTGTACAAATTCGTAAAAATTTGTTTTCAAGGTGGTGGCGCATGAGTAGTAATGAATAATCCACTTTAAACACAGAGCGGGCCTGTGCCGCATGCGTTCCTCCCTCGAAAACGACAGAGTATTGAAGAGAGCGCCGAGACTCCTTTTTCCATATTTTAACTTCGTACTACACATCGAGTTTTTAGTAGTGACTTCAATAAGTTATTTCTATGTTCGGCTTAAGTGCAATCCATAGATTTTTGTGTTTCGTTGCGGACAATCATTCTTTCCATCTATGCATGCCTATTTGATGTCGGTTCAACCTGTTTGTGTCCGAATTCACGTTTTATACAATGTATTTCTCTGAAGATGATGAGCGGAGCGCACCGAAAGTGCTCAGTATAACTGACTTTGCTTTTCTTGCCTACATCGGGCCTTAGGGATTTCCTCTAACATAAACAAACATTGCTAAATGTGTTTTCGCAGATAGAGCAGTGAGAGCGAGCATTCAATAATCTTGCTCGGATTGGCTCATTAGTAGCCGATGATGATACCAATGCAACTCAGTGGGGGCATATACCTCTCTCTGATAGTCAGTTGGTAGTGGAGGAGGTCGATGCCGCTGCCAAAGAGAGATTACAAGTCTCTCTCAGCGGTATCGGCCAAATCTAAGTCTGTATTCTCATCCCGAGAACGGACCAACGGCCTATATGAGGTCACTATGTGACAAAATGTGATAGTACCTCCTCGCTGTTTGCCCTGGACAGACTTCGGTCTGACCAAATCTATCATAATACAAATAAGAAAATATCTACCAAGTTGTATCTGCTATCAGTTAACTTCAACTGTACATGTCACGGAGTTTTTCGGTGTTATACTTCCAGTTGGCGGGCGTGCTTTCGAGACAGCTGTGAAGTCCGTAGCGATGAGTATCGCACGGAATGTTGGTAGTTGTAATCCTTGTGAAACCTCTCTGTGTCATGTTTGAAAGTGGCTACCTTTTGTCTCAAATGTATTACTCTGACCGTCAGGGCGACATTTAGGTATCTGCCACTGGTTACCATATACATTCTCCATTGCATGCGTTATCTGAGATTCAGAATGAACCATGAGTTCTCTTATGAACTACTTCTATCACTGAGGTAATTGATGACTGAACTGGTCACTCTTACGCCAAACGTAAAAAATCACTTTCCATCTTCTTTAATGATATGATCTCTTTTGATATAAAGCAGACAGATAATAAATGTGACAATCATTCCATTGTGAAAATCCCATTCCATTTTTAGTTCAATATATCGCAAAACAAAGACATATAGAATGTAGATTTATTTGCAACTAGGAAAATTAAAGAGAGGAAAAGTCGAGAGGCACAACAGTCAAGTCACTATATACGCGACATCTTCTTGGGCGGGAAGGAGCCCCTAGCACTTTCCTCAAGCGCATAGTCGTCGGTGTCTTCTCTTCATTAGACCAAGTAATTGGTGCTATTTCCTCCTTCTTGTCGGACTTCTCCTTCTCGCACTTCTCATCCTCCCAGTCATATTCGTCTATTATCTCGAAATCGCTCATATCTGGATTCGATGCCGTTGCCATTACAAGAAAAATTTGAATGAGAAGTTCCAACTTATATAGTTTTCTCAACAATGATTTGCAATCTTCCAACTTATATAGTTTTCTCAACAATGACTTCCTCAACAGCGAATCAGAAATGGTTCTGATTTAGATAAAGACTTTGAATGATAGAGCCTTTCGTCAATGTAATATAAAAAGTTATGATGTCAGTTATTCAAGCAGTGGTTGTCATTCTACTTTTGTATAATCTTCACGGAAACCAACACAATTGCATTTAACAATTACTTTCTCACGATGGAAATTCATGATACTAATGATAATATAAGTTGTATCACCCAGAAGTAAGTGAAAGCAGAAAGATATAGCAAATAAAACATTTATTACCAAAATTACAAGTATTTCAAAAGTTCTTCAGACCCACATCATCCCACAAATTTTCACAATCATCACAGTGACACTTCAATTTTCCCAAGCGTTCTTACGCTGCAGCTACCACACCGAAAATATAGTTCCACTTCATTTCGTGACTGTGAAGCTGGCTGGTACCACTTCCGAATTCTGTGGGGTAGATTGATGTCAGTCTCCTTCATAAGGTCCCGTTTGTTGCACATTAAGTACTTCCACATTACATACGTTGCTTCTTGCTCTTTCTGTTCCGTTATCGATAATTCCAACTTTGGAATATCATCCCTCTTCTCCATCTTCGGAGTTTTGGGCGTATCTGACGATTCATCAGAGGGAGTTGTAGTCGAATTCATGACTTTGAAATTAATTTCCTAAACTTGATTTCTTATTCCTTTAGCATATACAAGTAAGCAATCAGAATGAATAGCCAATGAATGTTGACTATGAATGTATTTGGTGAGTTAAAGTAGACCTAATTGCATTCTGTATTTGAGACGCATTATCAACAAGTGAACTTTACTCTCTGCTCTGACAAATTCTAACGTCGCTCACGCATCCTATTCTGCTTCAACTCGATTACTACATTCTGACTATCAAAGTATCATATTTTGACTTCATCTCGTTGAAATGGTAAGCTCAAGATTTCATCACTCATCTCCCTTAAACGTTAGGTTAATAGCATCTTCATCAATTTCAGGCATCTACGCCCGACACATCAAGTGTTTGTCAACCCAAACCATCATCAATCCCCGAGATGAGAATGATTCTGTTCAACACGTCTCCCTTACTTGCGACTTTTGAAACACGATTTAAGCAATCTTTGCATAGACTTCAGCACACGCATACAAATGATAGTTATAGGAACAAACCCTCCTCCATCAACCTAGTAGGTGCTTCATCAAATAATTTTACTGTGGGACTACTGCATGGAATCCTCTCAACCCATTATAGATTTTGTTGAGTAGTACCATCAGAATCTTAGTTTTATACAAGCACTTTTCAATAACTTAGATCAATTCAGGATGAAAGCGCTCTTTTATCTTAAGATAAAAAAGGTATGTTAAAGTTGACCACAATACTGGCCAAACAGTAGAGAGGTTAGAGTTTCACATACCTTCCTCTCCTGCTACAGGGGTAGTAGATAAAGAGTCTTGGCTAAATTTTCACATCCGAGGTCTAAAATCTCTCTATTAGAAAATTACTGTGGACGAGGCTCCTTTAAATTACCGAAAACTTTAATAAATAAAAAGGCAGTCATTTCTGTCGATCGCGAATCGCGATGCTTTCAGTATGAGTTATTATCTATTCTCCACTATCATGATGTACAGAACAATAGGCTCCACACAAGTAAATATCAACAATGGGAGAATGAATTAAAGTTTGATGACTGCAATAGCGAAAAAATGAAATTTAAAAATAAAGAGAAATCTGAAAAATTAAATGAAATGTAAATATTAGCTCACATTTGGGAAAGCGAACTGAACAGTGTTCGCTACATCAACCGTTCATCAACTTATGATCGGGTGTTCAATCTCCTGCTAGTATACCAAAATAATAGTGAAATTTGGCATTACTGCGCCATTCCTAAGGTGTCTGTATTCACACTTGACATTGTCTAAAAGAGGATAACATTTCTATTGTGATCGTTGTATACGACCCTTCTGGTCTGAGTCTGAGGATAAATTCAAAACGCATTATGACGAATTAGACAAGGTAAAATGTAAATTAAAAATATGCCTAAGAATAAAGAATTTTCTGCTAAGGATAATGGCGATGAGCTAAGTCCTCTTTGCGGTATCTATACGGATATTGAATGCTACGTCGATAAATAATAAACATAAACTAGCAGCCAACACCTGCTATGAAGTATGGCATTATCACTTCAAAAATAAAAATAATAAAATGCATGTATGGAAAGGGGAGGATTGTATACATAAATTTCAACTTTCGTTGTTGTGATGATAATTCCTTTGTCCTCAGCTGTCTCACATGAGAAATAATTGCTCGAATAAATTTCTCATTAGCATGTCGTATAGCATTGTATCACTGATTTGCTTTCATTCATTGATGAGCTCGAATGGCCTCAGAAAATTTTGAAGACTTTCGACTTCTACGTTTCGCCATTTTTCTCTTAGCCATTGCTAAAACTTGATTTTTCCTCATTTGCATAAGAACTATCTTTTATGGCAGAAGTGACACTCAAAATGAGCTATATCGCAGTGGCTACATTGACAAAGTTGAATACAGCAACGTATGAAACAGCGCTGGCAGAAAGTATGTTTACATCTCTTAAAGATGCGTTTTTCACTTTCATCCTTTCGCTTACATACATCGCACATATTTTCACTCTTACTAGTAACTTCTGAACCAAGTCTATTTGAAGATATGAACTTGCTAGCCTTCTCTAAATAATAGACACATATGCAGGAGGAATATACTTTGAGAGTAAGTAGGCATAACTCGAAAACCAATTGTGCTACGATTACATACCATTACATCTTTAATTTTCCATTATACAAAGTTTGTGAATATGTGAAATCGCTTCAATCACTAGACTGCTACCATGATGGCTAAATGCATCAAGACGTCGAGCAATTTTTCCCATGTCAAAAAATCTACAAAAAATTCTTCGGGATTATCTACAACTTCCATCGAATAAGAAGCAAAGTGGATGAAACGATCATCCACCTCTCGTTTTCCAAAATGACTAAAATGAATTTTCGCAACTAATCGTGCCATTACAATTCTACCAGAAAACGTATCCATTAACTTCAGAAACAGGGTGTTAGTATCACCGATAACTGATTTGATGTTGATTTCATCTTTATGAAATGTTGTCACATAATCTTGAATAGTTCCCTTTAAGCTTTGTCTATGTATGAAAAAGCAATGTTCCACAATCGTTTGAGAAAGATGTTATCATCCTTCATCTATCCCACCCATTGCATGAAAATAACAAATCTTTTCATAAAACATTTATTGAATGACTTCAACAAGCATGCATTACAAATCCTTGGTCTAAAACAGATAAAATAGATACAATTGGTAGCTATCATATAAGGAGCAGTGGCGTCGCGTGCCCCCAGACCATAGATAGGACTTCGCTCCAAACTGGATTCCTACATTTCTGCAGCAGACAGCATGAATTGCATAAAATAATTAATTTGAGACTATCTTGATTTTAGTCTCATGCTGACATCCATTACTGAAAAATGAAATGATGTGAGAAATATATACCGATATTTAAATGAAAGGTACACTGAAGTCCTTAGACTACTCAATGTTGACTATTATACATGTGAATTATGATTCACTGTGAGTCCTATGTGACAGCCTCTTTTTCTGAACAGCCTCAGTGATGTTGATTTCTCACATGACGCTGGATCGCCTTGGTGAGATGACTATAGAGAACACTCTCGAGGAAGCTCTCACCAACGCAAGACTCTGTTGTGTTTATCATAGTCTCTCAATCACTTACAGATTTCAAATTTAGGGCTGCTAAAATTTTTTTGTACTCCTCCTCATATTCTATTCCTTGAGAGAGGTTTAGTTTTTATTTCAATATCATAAACTTCGTGTACGGTGGCTAGAGTTTTCTGCATAATCCCTCGGACAACTGTCCGGTGTAGAAAATAACCACTGTTGAAATCGCCGCCATAAACATAATATCACAAATATGCCGTGAATCATTGTCTCTGACTGAATCACACATCAAATTATGGAACCTTCATCGCCATCTCCTTTCAGCGGCTTCTAACCTTCCGATCCGACATTCAGCCATTGGTGAACGTAGACAGCGACGATTCAACGCGTCATCATCTTTTCCAAAATTTGGCGAAGCCACCAATAGGGAAAATTTGCTTCTCTGTCTAACTGAATCTAAGAATTTATAAATAGATCTTCTCTTGCATTGCGGGAATATATTTGCTTCTTCGTTTCTATCGGGAGAAGACGATCGAGCTAAGCGCACACGCTCCACATATCACACAAACACACAAATCTCTGTGATTTGCTGTGAGCACATCCCCAGCGCATTGTGTGATTGCTTGAAGATCCTTGCAGTTAACAACTGAGCATTGGCGCTCGGAACGTATTTGAGAGTAGTGACTTGAAACTGTAAAGTGTGTGTAAAGTTGTAAACGTAAACATGCTATCAAAAAAAAAAACATAAAACTATTTGAACCTCTATTTTATGAACGTAAATAATTATTTTTGGGTATGCGGCGAATGCCTCGCAGGCACGGAAACGGCACCACTGATAAGGAGCAATAATAAACAAGCATTACTTTGGTAGTGTTGAGGTAAGGAGGAAAGAAGCATTGATTGAAAATGTAGCTACTGCAACGGACATTTAAAATAGGAACACTCAATTCCTTAAAACGTTTCGTGACTTCATGATAGTGTAGATTAACTCTACTATCCCAAGGTGGAAGTAGAATATCATTAATGATTAGATTAGGAAATAGCTTCCTCTCCTTAGCAGAATCAAAAGACACTCACAACATTGGAAGCTGCGAACCATCTTTTAAAGTCAACAAGAAGAGCACTTTCACTAGAAAAGCCATAGTCTTGCAAGAATTGCTGATTGAGTCCATGGATGTTTTTTCTCGCCCATCTATTAGCGTTGGGATCAGAGTTGGCATGTTGATGGTAGACACCAACAATCTGATACGACCAATTGTCTATAGCAATAGCAATCAGCTCCTGTACAGGTTCACCTTCACAATCCATAAAAATAATGATAGATGACTAAAAAGAAAATTTGCATATTATACAGTTTTGTGCATCTCATGAAAAATCCTATAGCATACTACAAAATGAAGAATTACATCGATGTTGTCCAAACAAAATACACAAATAACATGGTGACAGCGAAGAAGTAAAATGTATCTGATAAGTCTACGGCACTCAAAGCACATAGGCGAATTGTCGTAAGGTAGTGATAGGAAAGGATTAGTGATTCTCCTTCTTTGTTTTGCGTTTGCCGGCAACATTCTTCTCTGAGCGCTTCTTACCGCTCTCGTTGAGGATTCGATCAAGAATGTCATGAACGTCAGGTTGCTTTGGGATATATAAGATGGATTGAGTATGCATGGATATAGAGGCTAGTTTGTTATTCTTGTGATAGCCATAATATGTTCTACTTTTTGTTCAACGAGCATACCAAGTGCGTTCTACAAAGTCTTCACATCTGATGGGTATTACTTGATCTCCATCCTTTTTATAGTAAGAACATTAATGCGATACTGGCAATGACAGTTCATTGCCGTCCCAGATCTTTCTAGGTGGAGCATCATTCTCATCTCTGGCCTTCCATTCTTCGCGAAGGTGAGTAGAGATGTCCATATTTAATGTTACAAACTCTTCAATAATATCGAGTTGGCGACGTATGTACAATATGGACTCACAGGAATGACTACGTAGTCCCCATACTGATTCTTAAGTATCTTCACATCAGTGGAACGGAGTATTCCCATTTGCAATACTATACAATATCCGCAATAATGTATGGCTTGCCTAAATTTGCGCTGTAGTTGTGTAGGATTATATACCTTTGTTGTCTCCTCCATTGGTCTCAGCAGTAAATGGTCTGATTGCAGCGAACCTTGTACCGTCTGGACACTGTCTTGCTCTGTAAGTGTAGTAGCTGTAGTAGATGACTGGAAATAGAAAGATGCTAATGAGTTTACACTCATTGGAGGAGAGGGAGGAAAGTTCCGACTTACCATTTCAGTTGAATAATATAACAGTGATGTAGAGAGAGAGAGAGAGAGAGAACGTGCGTCCGTCACTTGTACGATTCAAAGATGGAGTGATTGTCACTCTGAAAAACTCTTTATCTATAAAGAAATGCATGATTCTCATTGGACGACGATCCTCATTATGAATGATGATGATATCAAACGAACAAAGCCTGGTACTCTATCGTTGTTGAGGGAAAGAAGTCAGAGACTTACATAATTTTGGTACCTCAGCCTGAAACTTTCCCTATAGTCTGTTTCAGGCGATCCTGAACAACTTTGTTTTTCACCTCTCTAACTCTGTCGTTTTCGAGGGGGGAAGACACAACACTCTCACCCGGTCGGTCGGCCAAGCCAGCCTGGGCGCTCTCTCCAACACTGTGGTTTTCGAGGGGGCGGGAAAGCCTGCGGCTCAAGACCGCGCTGTGTTTGAAGTGGAGTATTCATTACTACTCGCATGAAAAACTAAAAAAATCATTTCCGATTTTAGTCAGGTTATGATTCTAATCACTCATGTAGTATATTGACAACGTTGCAATGTCCTTTACGATGAAACCGTCATTTTCGATTGTTTACTTCTTCGTAAATTCTTTCGGGTAGAAGTGTGTAAGCTTAAGTTATCTATTTTCCAGCAATATATTGATGTTTGAAGATTGTAACGAAATCCTAGCATATTGGCGGACATTGATATCCATGCGAACATTTAAAAGAGATTGCGTGAAATGCCACACTTTGCCACCAGCATCAGTGATTTCGACTCGGAAGAAACAAGGTACATTTGTCAAGAAGTCTTGAGTTTTTAGTGAAGGAAAAAAAGTTGGGAAATTCAGGTGTCATATTATTAAAAAAGTCACTAGCTTACGGGGAGAAAATGTTCGCTACATTTTCTCGCAGATCATCTTTTGACGATCTATGCCCATTGTTTTCAAGTCTTTGCATGCTAGGATTTTGCCATTGTTAGTTGCATTTGCTATTTTGAGTTTTGCTTGATTAGAGTAATCGTTTGAGCATTTTTGTTGTTATTTTAATTAATAATTTATAAAACAGTTAACCTATACTTTCAGATAACTGCGTTTTGCACACGGATTTGTATGAAAACGTAAATCGCAGGAATATGGATCTCAGTGACAACGATGATGATGACCTGGACAATCAAAGCAGGTCAAAACTAACAATCGGTCGCATTGAGGACGATGACTGTAAATTTCGAGAAGATGACATATGTGACTTACAATTTGAGACATTGACAATAGGATGTTTCAGACACCCACAGACTGTAGAATTAGGTACAGACGACATCAAACTTTCAAAATCATAAAAATGACTACTATAACAAGCAACGCGTCTAGTACGGATAAACATGGATTCAAAATTCGAAGTCCCTACCACTAATTCTGTTAATATTTTTCACTATTCAAGCTATCTAGAGTTGAATTGGCAGCATTTGCTTGATATGTTTGTGCGTGGAAGCTACTTGATGAATTACTGAACAAATTAACAAAAAAGCTAATTAAGCATCTCAAATTTACTCCGGTATGGCTGCGTATTAAATTGGGAGCTATGATGATGCTAAGGGATGTGAACTAGGCCTGCTGATGATTCCAGATATTAGATACCAAAAGTAGCACTGCATGTAGGTCCATTCACACCGGAAGCCGCGCGGCGCGGCGAGTTCTCACGCTTCAGAAATTTCGTTTATAACCTTAAGAAACATTTTGGACCACGCTTCGTCCGATGTGAACAGCCCCATAGGATTTTTAGGGTTCTGAGCGAAAATTCTTGGCGTGTGAATCTATGACATAGCGGATTTTGAAGATGATAGAGATAACTCCACACGCGAGTATTGTACATATTCGGGTGGATAGAGGGCTGAGACAGAAATGATCAGTATTGCATAGCTGGCACACTAAAAGACAGATATTCACCGTTGAATTGAATGACCCTATTTAAGGATGGCCGAGATAACTTTACATCCGACCATTTGAACTCAATGGACCAGGGTGAGGGCGCGAGATGGTGAGAGAATCTCACGAAGAAGATCGGGTCGGTAATTCCACGGAAGTGAGTCATTTCAATGAAAATTTCAAATTTACTCAATTTGAAGAAAAAAATCATTAGTCAGTTAGTCAGTTAGTCAGTGGTGCCATTGATTTTGTTCTGCTTCACTGTTTCTATTTATATAAAATATTATCAATTTTATATGAGAGAGGCCCTGACTAGTCATTTTTAGGTTTTTAGTTGGAAAGAGTCAGGAATATTTTGTGATGTTGTTATCATCATTCTTGCATACGTGTACAAAGTTTTTCGACTGCTCTCCGGCAATCATCTTCAGTAGGTACAAAATGATCCATTGATATGAAACCCAGTACAACTTGCTCCTATCTTATCTACACATAGTACATTGTATCATACTACATCTCCTCATTGGTTCATTAACCAAAATTCTGCCAGCAAAATTTTCAGTCGGTTTCGGTGTTACACCGTCGTTCATCACAGATCATCCTCTACATGAACATGCGCCTTCCAAAATGCCTTGTACTGGACAGTTTTGTTTACCGCATCTTTCAACGTCTAGAGGTCAGAACTCATTTTTTATCTGGTGTTGCATGATTGATAACACTGCTGAAATCTGACTTCTCCATTATTGTCGTATGTATATATTTGTCAAAGCCTGCATGTTACAGAAAGTGATCATTTTATATGTAAGTTACTGCTGATTTGCTATTTCTCTGTGTTTGTATGTTTGATTTCTATCTACTTTCAATAAACACATTACTTACTTACTTACTTTTCGTAAAGTTGGCTGAATGTTCTACCGGCAGAATAATTAAATGCGTTTAATTTTCTGACGGCAGACATTTAGTTAATGAAAAACACCATTGTAAATATCATTTTCAAAACAAACAATTAAACTCCTACTAACATCATTAAATTCCTTTGTACTTGATGATGATTGCCGTATAGCAGGCGAAAAGTTTGTACAAGTATACAAGAATGATAATAACTATAACACATAATTCTGACTCTTTCCAACTAATGTACAGTATAAACCCAAAAATCATCAATTTTGTGATCATTTAATTGGTGTCTATCTTCATTTTTGTTGCAATTCGTGATATCGTTGTTAGTATATCCATTCAACTTTAAAATCGTTTTTGCACATTTCGATATCTGCCTTTATCATATTAGCAGGCAAAGTCTCACTACTAAAAATTTCTAACTCGTTAACTTTTTGTTGGACAAAGTTCGTTTTTACGAAGCTGGGTAGCCAACTGTCTTTTTTGAGAGAATTACCAGAGGAGATTCTTCTTTGACATACGTGGTGTGATCCAAAATGTCCCGGACTAACCTACTTGCAGATAACCTGTGATAACGAATACTACTTCAGATGTAAATTTAGGTCTTTAAGGCATGAGAAATATGGTTGCCGAAATTTTTCCGGTCAGTTTTCTATTTTTTCAAAATTTTCAAACATTTTTGTCTGAATTTCAAGATTTTCCTATAAATTCTAGCGATTTAGAATTAATATATTTAGATTAACTTGACAGTTAAGCTATCACTAATAACCTGACTAATAATTAACGGAAAAACAAATGTTTTGTTCCAGAAAACAGTTTACTTTTCAATGTATGAGCCGTTAGCATTCGTCACTTTTTTGCCAACGAAGTCTCAATTCACAAAAAGCTTTATGAAAAAATTCCGGTGTCAAAGAATCAAAAAACTCAGTAACTGCATCCCGCAGTTCAACTGGCGATTCAAAATGGTGTCCACGAAGATGTTTTTTGAGGAATCTAAACAGATAGAAGTCACTTGGGGCCAAGTCAGGTGAATAAGGAGGATGGCTCAATAGTTGAAATCCGTTTCTCGTTAAGGCATTGGTTGTCTCCTGCGAGGTGTGAATCGGAGCATTGTCATGAAGCAGTAGAGGGGAATGTTTCGTGGCTTTCTTATTTTCTTCCTCGCTTCAGATAACAGATTGGAATAATATTCGCTATTGATTCTTACTCCTTTATCCGCAAAGTCAACCAGTTGGATTCCCGAAGCGTTCCAAAAGACCGTCAGCATCAACGACCGGCGATGTGATGTTCCGGATCGCATTTTCAAAGGGGCAGACTCGCCTGATTTTCGCCACTCTGCAGATTCTCGCTTACTTTGAGGCAGATACAAACTTAAAGGTGTTTCATCCTCTGTAAGGATGCAGTTCAGAAACTGATCTCCGTGCATTCGAGGAGATCCAAATTTGACTGTGCCGCCAGAAGTCTGTTCTCCTTCATTTCAGGTGACAGAAACTTCGGTACGAAACGTGATGCCATTTGCGATATCCAAGTCTTTCGATGATGTCATGAAAGGAGTGATAACTGATTCGCAACTCTCTTGACAACTCACGGATGGTTATCCTTCTGTGTGCTGTAATCACTTCATCGCACTGACTCGATTTCTCTTCCGGAATCTCCTGCGGCCGACCAACAGTTGAAAAATCTTGCTCCACAGATTGTCTTCCGCGTTTAAATTCGCTTATCCAGAAATAAGCAGCAGTTCTCGATGGAGCTTTGCTTCCATATGCCAGGCTTAATTCCTTTAGAATGTCACCATTAGCGAAGCCGCGGATCAGGAGGTATCGTATCACACTGCGATATTCGACTGAAGACACGCTTGTCACATCCATCATGAAAACTGATAGAACAAAGAACCATCGTTGACACGGATTTCTTAATGAATGCGTGCTGAATGAACTTCACTGATTGATATCGTAACACATGAAGCAATTAACAAAAGACGTGCAATATTCATGGCAAAGATATCCGTCAAATAAGGTACAAATCAAAATCAATCTAACTATAACAATAAGACAAATCGGATCTCGATCAATTCAGAAAATACAGAAATTCATGTTAAAATGTAAAAATATTTTTTAAAAATAGAAAACTGACCGGAAAAATTTCGGCGACCATATTTCTCATGCCTTAAAGACCTAAATTTACATCTGAAGTAGTATTCGTTATCACAGGTTATCTGCAAGTAGGTTAGTCCGGGACATTTTGGATCACACCACGTACTTCTTGTGGGACATTTTTCATTTGTCCAAACTGTCAAATCTAAGAAGTTCAATTTATCGGTGGATATTCTACGGTAAACTTTATGTTCTTGTCGATCAAACTAAAAGTCGTACTTATTAATTAAATTATTAATACTTTTAATTCGGTCGACCAGAACATCAAGTTTACCGTAGAATCGCATTTCACAAGATTACAAGTAGAAATTAAACGACAATGGCGTAATTTTGAATTAGATATTGTCTCAACCCCCAGCATGCGCTCACCAAGTCACGGATAAAGCTCAAAATGAAGGTCAAAGCTTGCTGCGCGACGTAGGTCAGATGACGGTAATGATAATATCAATCAGTAGATGAAGGTTGTGATATCAAGCAAGTTTGTAGCAGAAACAGATAGCGATCACAGTTCGGACGATGATATCAACATGGATGATTTCAAGTTTTATTGGGCTTTTTCGACTGAAAATTTCTCCGGTCGAAGCATGTAGGCAAGACATTTAGTCTTTTTGTATGCAACCTGCATATCGCACTGCAGATATTCCAAACTATGTTGGATTTCATACTTTAGGAACTTGTAAAAGTAGATACAATGATTAAATGAGGCATCTTGATGTTCTGTTAATGCTGAATGCAGTGAAGTGATCGAGTTTAATCATCTGATTAGCGGTAAGGAGATATTCAGATATGTTCACAGCATTTGTCAGATCGCCACAAGAGCAGATGACAAAAATCCAATTTATTGCAGGCACTTAATAATTGTAAAAACCTGCCTATTTCTGAATATGAGCAAGAATGAAAAGGACGTCAAAATGTGCAGTTGGATACATCAGTCGGTTGTGCACTGATATATCAGTGAGACTTATACTTTCGATCGTTGTGTGTAATAGGCGTTACAGGGTCCGCTGTTCTACAGCGAGGGTCCGCCAACCAGGGCATACAGGAGGATTTGTGTTTAACAACTGTAATTTTCGCTTGCCCATTGTTTTTAAGATAGCTTTCTTTCAATTTGTGTGTTATGATAGAAAATTTTGACTTTGCCTGGTTTGCATGTGGGAGCGGTCATCAGGCCTTTTAAGGACTACCTAAAATGCTGTAATTTTGTAAACTTATGAAATATTCGTATATATTCTTAATGTTGCACATCATTTGAAATGCAGTTCAATTACTAAAATTATTACTGACTCCAATAAAGTCACTCTTTCAGTTGATGCAAAGAGCATTGTGTCCCTGACAACCGCGATGATTCAAAGTCACAAATTTCATAAACCAAGCAACATCATTACTTTTATGCTACTGCTTTCTTCTGTTTTCAGTATTATGAAGTTTATATTGGTATCGCTTGTCACTCCATAGTTCTAGTTTTCATGAAAATTGACGAACAAGAATCATGAATTCAGAAAATTCAATATTTCACTGCAACGTCCGTTATACTACATTATTGATGAGCATAAACACACGCAAAGAGGGACATACTGAAATTCACTCGATTTCAGTTGTTACGCTCTTCTCATTGCCGTACAGTTCGGTAAAATTTGCTCTGTTATTAGCAGCTAGATTATGTTGAGCGTGGATATGTTGCGGACGTGATTGTGTGGAGTTGCCCGGATGAAATTCTCTCGATATTGGCGACATTCTCGCTGATTAATTATTTCGTGAATGGCAGAGTAAGTATATGCAGGTAGTGTCGACTCAAAAAAGGTATCTGTATACAGTGAAAATTTTTATATGAAAAGATTATGTTCCTGCGGTCAAAAAAATATTTCAGCAGTTTTGAAAAAGCTAAATTTTTACCAATTTATATACTACCGACATGACGCCCCTTTATCAGTAGTATGAAACAAGTTGGATGTCAAAAGGAATGAATATTTGCTAACAAGCGATCGTAACTAAGTGGAAATTATGCTGGTGATCAAGGAAACCTAATGAACGGCATTATAATGGAGATCTTCATGAAAAAGTAGATATCTTATTGCGCTTTCGTGGCTGAAATTTCATGTTTTTGATTTAATTTTCATCGGCATGAATTTATGATTCACTAAATTTATGACTCATTTCTTGAATCTGAATAGTGATGTGGACCCTTCATCTATCAAAGTTGATTGAAATCATTGTTTTTGATTGTGATATTTTGCTCTACCAGTGGCAGGTTACTTTTGATATGATCACGCTTAAGATTCTCTTGAGGTTCAGCATGAAAACAATAGCAAGTCATCGAGTTGCTAATTTAACAAACATTATCTCTCCAAGGCTGTCATGCCAGGGAAGATCTGTAAAATAATATCATTTCCTTCTGCATTACTACCATGATCAGTCAATTCCGTTGTAATTTCTTCAAAACTCCATTAATGTACATATCTAACATTTGGAAACAATTCCAACTGCATTCACCTCAAGTTCATTTAGTAAAATCGAAACTGTATGCGCATTGGGGATTTAATAAATGCGGAGTTACCACTCTACCTAATATACCTACTCTATGGTAAATAGCATCAAAATACTTAGCTCACCAAATGCGATCATCTTGAATCGCAGGTATTAGAACGATCAAGATTTTCTAAACGTGAATTTGAGATTTCATGCTGCCACTGCTGAACATCAAAAATCAACAGAGTTGGAAGGGAAAAACACGCTATGGTGTATCAAAACAAGCCCGTCTACAGACTTCGCCAGGGTCCCACCAAGTCGAAGTAGAACATTTTGTGAATGAATCTTGGATTGTTCACTTCGGTATGACAATCATTTACCTAGGAAAGATATTCTTTTGATTAAAATTCTTGTCTTTTAATTTTTCCTTTAGGTACTTTGTGAAGAAGTCTGTGCGAGTGCACATGAGCTGCTTTCATCATTTTGTAATGAAATGCGCATTTCATCTTATCTGTAAATTCTACCATTTTATATCTATATTCTTGCACTTTTAATCTCTGTTGATAAATGTATATTTTGTATATACAATAATGCATGTATTGTAGCGTGGTAACGTGTTGGAAGCTGATGAAATGAACAGTCTCTTGCCAAGGATAACAACGCAATTTTTCTGATTTTCTGCGAGGTTCTTGTTAAAATTGGTCAAGAAAATTTTGACGTTTCCCATTACTTGGAAGAAACCTACACTGGTATCTATGTACCTTCGTGTTCCTCAATGCCGTTTATGTGCAAGGTTGCAGTTATGCGCGCTCTATTTTCGCGTGCTTATACAATTTATTCTAATAAAGAAAATTATAACAAGGCTGCCTCTCTGACTGCTGACATTTTTCTGAGAAACGGTTGTGATAAACGGGTTATAGATCGGATTATAAGGCAAACTGAAATGAATCTCTCTCTCTCCACATAGCAGTATATGACAGTGAGACTTCCATTAGTGTTTACTGGACTGTTCCTTACATTGAGAGTAAAAGCAATGACTTGAAAAGGAGGATCAAAAGCATCAACTGTGATCTTGCTGATAAAGTAATAAATTGTTCCTGTTTTTGTTACTGATAAAATCCACAACTATTTTAATTACAAAGATAAAATTGCGAATGCGAATGGTATAAAATCTAATGTTGTGCATTTATACACGCATGATCGCTGCCCAATGCGGTATATTGGCTCCACGAGGCGTCATCTTGCCATTCGTATAAGTGAGCACTTGAAGGGATATCCCTCTCCTACTCAAGTGTTGCATGAACATCCACCTAAAATTGAAAATTTCTCGATTATTGGCAAATCTAGAAATCATTTGTTTCTGGAATCTATTGTCCTAAAGAACAATACAAATTATCTCTCTAATGGAAGAAACAGCTCAGTACAACTGTACTTGAAATTGCATGTAACTGCAGAATGCAATATCTATGTTGGTGCCATGGTCAGACAGATACTAGTAAATTGAACTCTTTTTGTCACTCATTTGTTCATTTCCTGCATTTTGTACATAAACTCCCATTGTCATTGTATTCAGGTTTTACCGCTGAAGATGGAATGTTTTCATTCTGAAATATGCTCGTTCAGTGCAAGAAACTTTTCTTTTTTAAAGAATGTATAGCTGGGTCAACTTCGCTATTTTAATTTTACACAATATATGAAATTATAGCGGATGGGAATATGGTGTATATCATTTATATTGAACGAAGACGATCAATCATCTGAAAAATAATTAGATAGCATGGTTTTCCGTCAACAAAATGTTCAGCTATGAAAAAAGTCCGATCAAATATCGCGCGCTCGTATTTGAGCCCCTGCACCCTTCACCGGCTGCTGGTAGAATGCTACAGCAGTTCCAAGTTTTAAGAGCTCGGTTGGACAGCGTTGAGTTGGGTCACGATCCTCTGTGACGAAAGTATATACATGTATGTACAGCGTGACCTTTGATGACCTTTGATAACGACCTTATCAAAAGGGGTCTGTCTTCTGCTGGAATACCGAATGTGCTAGAACCACCAGGTAGCGATATAGGTGACAGCAGGTCACCCCAAAATCAGGGCGATCTTTGATGCCATGGTAGTGGACACTTTATGTCAGTTTAACATCAACAGCACCCATCATTTTTCGAGTTTTGCTGTAGCAATCTGCATGCAGCCCAAGTGCAATTCGGGTCCTAGCTGATATCGGGGAATCGTCTGATAAATCCTACTAGCGAAGTGATGGCTGGCGCAGAGGATATTACTCATTATTGTTCGAGAGAGCAAAACGCCAACAAGTTTCCGCTAGAAGTGTTGTTGTTGCTTTACCCGTCTCTGTCCAGCGAACAGGAGGCTTCGCATCCCAGCGAGGTGACACACCCTGTGCGCAAATAAATGCCTACTGCTGGTGAGGAGTGCCCGCGGGAGGAGATGGCCATTCAGATGCCATCGGAGTGCTACCAAATCCAAGCCAAAGCTATTCACACAGAGTGAACAGCATTGACCTGAGCAGACATCAACTTCAGCTGTCCCACACCTTACTTTTGTATAGAAAAGCAAGTGCAAAGGACCGATTCATATATTTTAAGACAAAGTAACAGTTAAAATCAAAACACGAGGCCTTTCGTCCGCTCTAAGTCGTGTGTTGACGCGCAACTGGTGCTAATCACAGGAACATAACTTAATAAGATGCAGTGTGAGACAAGGACAATAACATGGACGGTAAGTGGACAACAATCAATGCCATTGCCACGGCAACCCAAGACCAATCACGAACTGCTCCTGGACGCACAGGTCAGGAGCAATCGCTTGAATGGCCAGAGCCTCCATGAAACAAAGCACACTTCTGACATCGGATCTACACAAAATCTTAAAGCGCTCTCTGACACCTGAGAGGTCACATCCATTGGCAAGTAAATGGCGAGCAATAGAGCTCTCGGGCAAAGACGTGGATCGAGGAGGAGTACTCCTCCCTTCCAACAACCACTTGGGTATATGTTCCTTGACCCGTTCACCTAAGGATCTTTCCGTTCTGCCAATGTACTTGCTACTACAAGCGCACTCAAATTGATAAATAACTTTAGAATGAGCAGAAACAGGAAGTTTATCCTTGTGCGAACTAGCCGGAACACGAGAGGTCGAAAATGTAACAACCGGTTTCACTAACGGGACACACTTAAGAAGAGCCCGAATAGAAGGTTTTGCAAACTGAGCTTTTCTGTCACCAATATACAGGAGCTTCATATGCACAGTTTTCGCTCAGGACCAAACACAGGCAAAGGCTTGTCCTCGTGCACGGTCAAATACCTATCAATAAAAAACATAAGACAGCCATTATCGAGAAAAATACGTCTCAAGGCATTTATCTCACAATCAATAGTATCGGGAGAACAAATGCGATACCTGCGACTCACAAGTGACTTAATCACGCCGACCTTATATGACCTTGGTACAAAACTATAAAAGTTAGTGTATAGACCTGTCCACGTATCTTTACGAAAACCTGAGGTCTGAACAGAACCATCACGTCTGCGAACACATTTCACATCAAGGAAATTCAGACAATCATTCACCTCTGCTTCGCAAGTGAAACTAAGAGATGGATGAATGCTGCTAAAAACGCTCAAAAGATGAGAAACAGAAGACTCCGACTTCAATAAAATGAAACAGCCATCGACGTACCACTTATGCAAATCACAATGCGACTGAATAAGTGAGTGCAATCTCTTCTCACAAAATCCCATAAAAATGTCAGCAAAAATTGGCCCCAGCGGACTTTTAGTCCGGGAGCTAGCGTGAAGTTGTGCAGGGAACGAGGTAGTACATAAAACTTTCACATAGCATAGTACACCTCTAACCTACTGCAAAACTTCGCGTCTGCTGGATCAGATCATTTGCTTTTCAGAAATAGAGAGGATAACACAATCCTATGTATTTCCAGTGGTAAGATTGTGACATTTAAGGTGTTGACTCCATTTTTTCGAATTTTTGCTCATAAAAGTTACACAAGTTGGTATTTTGTTGAACTGGTTATTATAGAAATCATCTGCAGATCATGATCTTTCAAATGAGTTATCATTCAGTGACAGAGGATGAAGTAAAGTGTACAAACAGACACTTTTCGTTAAAGTATATCAACAATTTTCCTGAAATTTCTATGTTAAAATTTGCAGTTACACCAACGAAAAGTGTCTGTTTGTACACTTTATATCAAACTGCCAACACCAGAGCTGCAATGGCAAAAAGTCCCTTTTAGTCGTCTCCTACAACAGGGAAACCTCGGTTCTATCCTAATCAGTCCCGGTGACCACACGGGATCCGCCGTTAGGCGTCTTTCATCATTTTGCGATGATTTTCATTATAGTTTACCTTGTTTTTCTATAGTCCCTTTTCAATCTTCCCACCTTGACAAGTTTCTTGCTTTTGCTCCTTGGCTTATGATGCTACTGTTTATCGCTTGTATTTGACACTGATACTGACGCAGTGATCGCCACATGCAAAACTTAATTAATATTGTCTGAACATTTCGTGAAATGCAAATTGAAGGTATTATCCATTCATATGCAATAGCAGAAGGCGGGAGGACCATGACTCAAAAGTAGAAATAAGCAAAAACTCTCCCGAGAGAATAGCTGCCAACTAATAATAATAATATTATAATATACTAATATTAATAACTTATTAGTTATCATCAACCTCCGATGAACACGCGTCACGAGACTTGCAGCGAGAATCAGAATTTTGTAAAATCACTCTATTTGTCAGAACTGCCACGACTAAGCGTCTGGACGTGAAACGTCGGCATATTTTTACATCTGTAAATTTTGTTTTTATGAAAACATCGGCAGTGATTCACTCGGGAGAGTTTTTTGCTTATTTCTACTTTTGAATTATCCATTCATTTCTGATCAAACTATGTCATCGCCTCAAGGCACGAAAGCAACTTCTTGGTAAAATCAAAAAACAAAATGCATTCTTTCAAAATGGGACGAAAGTAATCGCTGGTTCTGGTATCCAATTCACAAGTAGGTGATATTCGAACCGTCACTACTGCAATCTCACACCAACACATGCATCGTCACACCCGAAAAACTATCGTTTGTTATATAAGAATGAACGTGACTTGCAATTAAATAAACTATATTCTTTTAAGTCCGTAACCCTATCAGGACCGGGCGATTTTTAGCGTCTTAGGACCGGGAGGGGGCAAAAGAAGAAAGACAATGAAAGATGTACACAATAGCAATTATAGTAAATATTGAAATATTCAAGACGTGTTTCCTTGGATATAGGCCATCAATTACTTGACTAATCTCAAAGTGGTGCTCTTGCTTCAGTGGTAGGCTACTTTATGAATGTCAAAAGTGATTTCAGCGATTTTTGAAACAAAGGAATTGAGGAAAACTTGAGTGACAGTATGACAAAGTAGGCCAGTAAGTATTGACTTCTTTTAATTCTCCCCCAGCGCAAGCTTCCATTACCATAACATTTCTGTCCTTCAAAGTGAGTGGAAAAGAAATGAGTAAAATGACATTTGCGGAGATTAAAAATGATTAATTGAGCGGACAAGAGCTAAAAATGGCCTCATTCGCATGTGCTGATTATAACTTTGTGCTGCTATTTAACGAATTATTGAAAAGTCATCCGATGGTTGTGTACCATGTATGTTACACTCAACATAGTGCTCAAATAAACGGGATCCCTTGCTAAGTTGCTTCTTTGTAATACGAATACTCGCAAGTAGTCGGTGTTGAGGCAAAAAGAGAGGGGGTAACTGATTGAGATTTTTCCGAATTTTTGCGTTGATGTACAGGACTTGCACAAACAGAATTTCGATGTGAATCACTGAGACTGTATAGATATAGCTTATTGATATACTCGTGTCCTTTCAATTTTAAGCATTTCCCAATTATACTCAGAATAGCACTGTTGAACTTTTTATCACTACCATAATATACCGAAACATTCATTATCGTGTTGAAGATTTCAAATAATTGTTTGAATTGATTGGTCACTGCACAAGAGACACTGCAAGCCGATTTTCCTTCAGTTAAATAAAGAATAAAGCTTGCCGTAATGACAGGGCCACTGAATATTATATGAATGACGTGTAGTCTCAATATGAATCTCAAAAGATCATCGGAAATTTTCTTATTAACTTTTCTCGCGGTTTTCTTTACTTTTATGTGGATGCTTTTATTTAGTTTCTTCATAGTGACCGTGGTAAAGACGAAAGATAAGCATGGAGTGATTACACCGATACATATATCATCGATTCCCACTCTAAACATTCTAATGTAATCTGCATTCCAAATTTTTGTACCACAGACGTGAAATTTTTCCATCAAACAGAATATTAAGGACCCAATAGTAAGTAGAAAAATGATAGTTGCCAAAGGACGATAAATATAACAATTTTTCAATTGTCGATGTGGATGCATCAGTAATATGACATGCTTCACTGCAAGAACTACTAAAAAGACCACACAAGAATTACTTGAAATATCTATTATCTCAACTGCAAATATATGCACCAATTTGATAATTTTGAGTACGTTATCCTTGAATGACAGCTGCAAAAAATCTACCGAATGAATATAAATTTCCAAGGCAGAAGACGTAAACCGTACAAAATTACTCATATAAAACCAATATATGATGCGTCGATTGATTGAATCTATACCAATATCCTTAAATGCCATTATGCACAAGATGTTAGTGACAATGCCTAATAGGCAGACTGCTGTAGTAATTATCATCATCATTAGGTAATACTTTGGAAACCAAGCTGGTATTGTACCAATTTCAATTGTGCAATTCTTATTAATATCCATCTGCTTGGATGGTAAAGACTAATTTATCTACATTTCGTACAAAGGCATTTTCATTTTCATGTTGCAAGTCAAAGGCATGTGTTCAGTCACCTTGCATAAAGTTGCGCTAATATTCATTCTTTTCACTAGTCCCGCACTGCAGGTAAAATCGACGCAAGTATAAAAGAAAGACATCATTTTCAGGAAGAGATATACTAAGTACGTAGGCTATCCAAGGACTACTACAATTTCCACTGAAACAGAGTTGAACTGTCCTGAACAACATAGAAATTGTAGTATAGTTCTTGGGCTATCTAGGTTATGTAAGAAGTAAATCTCAATGCCGCAAGTTTAGAAGTCTATGCCTCAAGCATGGAGATCTAGATATCTTTTGGCTAGAGATCTATATATCTGCTCAGGCATAGACTTCTAAAAGAAATTTAGACTCAGGCCATCTGACGACGCACAAATGAAGCTGGCTGATTATTGTATTTTTCACAAAAATTAATAATTTAGATAAAACGATAGATTTTGTCCTACAGCAATCGTGCACTAATGATGAAGAAACAGAAACTGTTAAGGCTACCTCCTTGAATTTATCAAAAACATTCCTCCTGTGATAGCTTTAACAATACCAACTTAGATCCTTTGAGTTTACATAACAAGTTATCTAACTCTCATTAGTCCATGAAACTGTCTAGTCTTATGTCTGATTCTCTAGAGTCCCTAGATTTTCAGTCTGTCTCTACTCAAACTTCAACACAATGTACCTCTGGTTTTCAATGCCCGGTCGACACATGTCCAGAGCGCATAGGCTTTTCAAGGATGCTGAATCACCTACAGAATCATACAACAGGAATTTTGCCAGGTTCCATACCTGAAGCATGGCTTGAACAGCATCGACGTTATGTCGCCTTGTCGCCAATTCTTTCAGAGTCCAACATCAGAAAAAGTGCGTAAAAGGATCTTGTATAGTAGATCTCACAACCGAAAGTCCAGGATATTAAAATGAAGATCCACTGCCATCACTAGATGAAGTAATGGCACTCCAACTCTTAAATTCATCCTTTCCAATGCCAGGCAGAAATTTGGTAAAATTCTTTCTGATTCATTTAAGGAAGTCTTATCCAACAACAGTATTGAAGCATGGACTAAGCTCTTAATTTTCCGAAATGTGTTCTCCCATCGAAAAAACGTGCGGGAAGGAAAAACAAGCATCATGTCTCTATAAATGAACTATGTGACCAATGGAATAACGGTCAAGTTTTAGAATTATGGATGGCAGCGAAAAAGAATTCCATAACAAGGCAAGCAATGATAAAGCGAACCACGGGTTGCTTCTGCCATAGCTCAAGCTGAGGATGGACTATACGGGAAGGCATGTCGCATACTTTCTTCTCATGGGATCTGTCCAAACACGAATGAAACATGGCTTAAGCTTGAGAAAAAGCACCCACCAGCTTCTTCACCGGAAATTCCTGAAATTGATTCTGCTCCATATCAACTCGCCAGCTCTTTTGATTTAATCAACATTCTGACATCATTTCTCGAGCGACAGCCAGCGGTCCATCTGGCATGCGCATTCAACACATCATAGATGCCTGCGAAGTTACTTTACCAAATTGTCTCATCAGCACACTGTGTCAGTTGCTGAATTTGCTTATATTCGGAAAAGCCCCCATTAAAATTGCTCCATTTATTTCTGGTGGCAACCTGACAGCCTTGATGAAGCCAAGAAGTGATGGCTGGGACGTGAGGCCCATTGCTGTTGGGGAAGTTTTGCGTCGCCTCACAGCTAAATGTCTATGTAAATTGATAAGAGATGAAGCGGCTTTACTTTTTCAACCGCTACAACTTGGAGTTGCATGTCATTAGGTACAGAAAAGATAATACACCGCACTCGAGAAATGTTAAACAACCATCAAAATGATCAAAACTTTTGCTTATTGAAAGTGGATATAGCCAACGCCAACTCGGTATCCAGGCAAGCGGTTGTCAATGAATGTCTCAAGCACTTTCCTTGCATGGCAAAATGGATTTCTTGGTGTTATGGAAATTCTCCGCTTTTATGGCACCCTCTTGGTCGTTTGAACTCGTCACAGGGGGTTCAGCAGGATGACCCGCTTGGACCTGTTTTATTTTCTCTTACCTTAAACCCCATTATTAGAGCCATTGATGAATCATGCTCCCTAACTCACCATTTTTGGCATTTAGATGATGGGATTCTTGCTGGGCATAAGAATCAGGTACAAAAGGCATATCAACTTTTAGAATCCATGTGTTCGAAAATTGGTTTGACTCTTAATACATCTAAATGTGAACTGTTTGGAAAAGGAGACTTGTCGGACTTTGATAGCAACTTCATTACTTCAATGGAATTCAATGTGAAAGCCCTGGGAGCACCTATTGGAGACACCGCATTCTGCCATTCCTTTATTGAGAACAAAAGACAAAAAGCAAAAGTTCTGTCGGAAAAAATTCCTCAACTGTGCGACCCACAAATTTCTCTTGTTTTGCTGCGGAATTGCGCATCCTTCTGTAAATTTAACCACCTCGGTCGGACAATGCCGCCCAATATTGCTTGTGAGGCATTTCAAAACTTTGACGATGACGTTAGAATTTGCTTGGAGGAGAGTTTGGCGATCGAACTTTCTGAAGAAAACATGGATTCAATCTCAACTGAGAATTCGCTCAGGTGACTTAGGGCTTCGGACAATGAAACGAATCTCAAGTGCGGCATTTCTTTCATCCTTTCGTTCGTGTATACCATTCTCGGATTTTGTACTTTCAAATTTAGTTAAAATGGCGGCAGATCTTCTCAATTGCCATGTTGATCCAAAATATCAAATTTCCAATAATTCGTTAAGTGAAGGAACTCCATTTTCTCAGAAATACATGTCTTCCCATATCGAGTCTTCCTCGCGAGACTCTTTTTTGAGTCAACTCAGCCAATCGGATTTCAGACGTCTCCATGCGATCAGCAACGCATCGTCCGGCTCATGGTTATCAGCCATTCCATCGCCTGGACTCGGATTTCGCCTCTCAAGTAATGAGTTCCAGGTTCGCATTAAGTGGTGGCTGGGCATTCCGCTTACTTCAGGCACATTGCAATATCCTCGATGTCCTGGTGTGGTACTCGACCTTTGTGGCCATCATGCCCTAACATGTAAAAGAGGCCCAGATGTCACTACAAAGCACAGCGCCTTGCGAGATCAGTTTGTCAGCATTTGCCATTCCGCGAATTTGCGCCCACAAATTGAAAAAGGCTCTGGTTGTGGTTCTGTGGCAGAAAATACGAGGCCAGCTGATGTGCTCTTGCCGGATTGGTGCCTTGGTCGCCCCGGTGCCATAGACTTCACTGTGGTACACCCGCTAAATAATCTGAATGTTTCTGAAGCGAGTACCTCGGAGGAGTCGACACTGATTGCGGCTGAGCGGCGGAAGCACATCCAAGATGATCCCAAGTGCCGAGAATTAAGATGGCAGTGTGTCCCGTTCGTCATGAGTACCTATGGGGATTTGGGAAGTGAGGCTGCTCCAGTCCTAGACCGGATAGCCACAAGACTGGCAATCCAGAAAGGCATCCGTTTTAGCGAGTACAAATCGGCCATAACAAGAAAACTTTTGTTTAGCCTGATGAGATGAAGCGCTCATACCTTCATGTCCAGACTGGAATCAGGCATAGGTGGAGAAGACCTCCACTTTGCCAGCCTGCAAATTTCCTTTAAGGTCTTTTAAGAATTTTGTTAATTTTTAGGTATTCGTGTATACAGTACATTGTATAACATGTAAATTAAAAAAATAAAGCGACAGACAGGTGAGCAAAATTTGAAGTCATTTTATACATGTTCAGGCCTACCAACATCCGTGCTGCAAAAGATCGAATTTTGCAGCTTATTTGAATGCAAATTGCAAGCAAATGCAGTATACCGTTGCTGGCTGTGAATCGAAATGCAATGACGGTTGAACACAAATGCATTCCTCTGCCTGCATAACAAAGATATTTGAATTTGTGATTGCATCGATTTAGTTGAAAGTATTATATCCCAACTAAACGTTCTTGTGCAACCTTGTGTGACGTCTTGTGTAACCTTCAATTCCATGAATCTGACAAATGCTACCACGAAGGACATGGATCATCATGGCAACCAATGAAGAAAAATTGAAGAAATGAAACAGCGTGATCTAAAGTACAGCGCCATCAAAATTCCTTCATCTGTCTAGAATCTAGATGCTTCTCCAAACAGCTACAAAGCTCCGATCCGGTATGGCCACGTTTTCAAATATATGTCCTGGCAATGGAAACACATTCGGAAGATTTCTTGTTATGAGAATTTTGTCTAAAATTTACAAAGAAACTATTCAATCTGGGTTTGGGATATCTCAAAGCGATAATGGACTAAAAATGGCGATTATAAGTTGAAATCTTCCCCTCAGAATCGTCGCATCATTGACTGTCGAAAAATCTGTGAATATTTGCATCTATCACAGAGAGAAATCCATTCCAGGCAGCACATAATGTATCTATCATCTATCACAAGTTTATCAAAGTTGTCAATCTGATGACTTCTGGATAATCTCTGGATGACCAGCCAGCAATAGAAATTCGAAATTGGATTCAATTATGTAATACTTGGGAAGACTGACAAAGTTCCGTGAAGCCGAATTCAACGGACGGAAGATCCAACCGAAGCATTGACCATTGCTGTGTAAGGAACAGTTTTGAGAGGAAAAGAGAAGCCACCAATTTCCACACTACGAATGTCCTGGAATGAGGGGGGAAACCAAAAATGAACCATACGGAGATCCTTCTTTGCATTCAATCTCATGAAAACAATCATGATGGACACAATAAGCATTTACAACCTGAGCAGCTACTTCTATAAGGAGGTCTGAACAGTTATCGGGCGATCCAACCTGTGATGGAGACTCTTCTGAGACCAATGACCAATGCTCGGAAAAGCACAGTCAGATCACATTGAGAATGATTTTAGCTGGATACGTCAAATGACTGGTACATATCATTTTATCTCCATGCGTCACCTTACAGAGAGTGACAAGAAAATGAAAAAAATAACTTTATTGAAGTTTTTCGGATTTCGTCTGAGAAGTGTTGATGATAAAATATCGTGCAGTCAGCCACAGAAGATGATGTGTATGCAGGAGAATGTTTGCATACAAAAACTGATTTCAATATGAATCCTAATAATCGAGATGATATAAATGGTGCTTCCTGCCCTTCACTCCTGAAATGTAAAAAAATGTGATTTTGTCGTGAGTGTATTGTCACAAATAGTGAGTTGGCAATGTTCGACATCCTGAAGCTGCAAAGTTTTAGAGCAAAATTTATCATGGGAAGTCTTTTCCACCAAACGTATCTGTGCTTCAACTATACACCTTGCTGGAGGGTATTGTATGATATCAAACTGAATAGTTTTTTAATTTTCATATAAAAACTTATTTGTGAGAATAGCGAAGAAAAACCATTTTTACAGGTTATACAAGTTATAACTGAAACTGAATAATTGTCTAAGAAAATAGTATCTTTCTTTAAAAAATGAAAGGACGATTCTCAGACTATCGATGAATATCATCACATTGTTGAGATTTGATAAAATCATCACATTAATTTCCGATTACTTCTTCGTAAAATCTCGCTGTTCGCACGTACATTAATCAGACTTCCGAAATTTCTGTTGACATTTTTCAACAGCATGTGCAAGATATTTGTTCATGAAATCTCAAATGCCTCAGTTCTGAGAAAGTTGTTAGAAGAAAGATCGCAAAATTAGCAAATAACGCGGAGGTGTAGCACATGCGTTTAGCGCATAAGCATGCGTATGCTTCCTAACTCCTAATGTACATACTCGTAAATATGCATACATGCTGTGCTGGCAGGCAACCTGTTCTCCAAAATGTTGATTATGCTTATTGACAGTCTATTTGTAAGGTAATCTATATATAGGAGTCCATGCCTGATCATGTATAAACCAATTTCAACCTATCTGTCCAGAGAAATTTAGAAGTCTATGGCTCAGGCATGGACTCCTAGATATCTTCTGAACAGGAAACTACCACAATTTCAAATCAATGAATTTCAACTGTTGGTCTAACTTTCCAAATGAGCGACAAAGTAATCGGATTAGGGACGGATCAGTTATTAGATTTACAAATGAAAAATGCCTTACAAATGAGCAGCTGTGAATTTTTGATTCCACATCTTCCACCACTAAATTACATCGATTTCCACTACACAATAAAGAACTCCTGAAGAAATGGCTCCATCGAACATCCCGAAAAGACTTTGAACCACCGCGACATAGTCGATTATGTTCAATACATTTTGTTGAATCTGACTATAGAACAGCAAGCAAGAATAATAATCTAACAAGGAAAAGGAAAAGAAATATAGCCAAACATTACTGCGGCGGTTTCTAAGATCAGACGCAATACCATCACAGCTCCGAAGCATGCAAACCCACTTCTCTTGTGATCCAATTCAATACAGAAATGGAATGCTTTGTCAAGTTCACGGATCGAATCACAAAATGTCATATTTGAACAACTAGCTGCAAAAATGGACAAAGAAGATTGCGTATCGAATGTAAGTCAAGTTTATCAGAAATTATTAGAGGATTCGGCAAGACCGACAGGATATCATGTACTCAAAACAGAATAGGATTTGATTATAGCAACTCAGGATTCAACGAGTGCACCTTTACTGACATCTTCAATAAAGATAAACCGGGAAATGGATGCGCATTTGTATGTGCGTGGCAAAGAGCTACCAGCAGAGTCACGATGACGCATGTTCTATAGGCCTATCAAGAATAGTGGGAAAATTATCTGAATTTTTGAATTTGATGTCTTTCTTGAGTTTCAACTGCAAAACGACAATGATTCAAATCAAGAAAGCGATTTTCAATTCATAACACAATCATATGAGAAATTCTTAGGAAGTAATCGTGATACCGAGCAAACAAAGCGACTTGAATTTATCTTATAGCAACCGAAGCTTTATAATGTTGACAAACAGGCAAGAGTTTACTCCCCTGAATTTCTGATACTTGCTTACATCATATATTCCGTGAGGTCATCCCCATACGATCATCTGAGGTCATAAGGTGTCATCATTTTGCCATCTGTGAGTACTTTAAGAAAAATAACTAAAAAATAGCCAATCCGAATAGTGACGGTCAACATTGCGGCATAAATTTTTAGGGTCTTCAAACCACAGACAAGTGCTTTGCTCGATCATTGACAATGCAATTAACGATCGCTTTGACAATTTCGTCGGTAGAACTCACTGCACCTATGGTCACAATGTTATCACCTCCTTTGTCAAAAGTATTTTCAATTGTTTCGCAAAACTTCTTGTTAAACAATTGTCTGCTTCAACCAACGAAGGCGATAATGTGAAACGCAAATGTACAAAACTGACTGGTAAAACTTGTTGATATAAACAGTTGAATAAAACAATTTAGCAGTCATTGACTTCTTGAAATAGCACTCATTAAATATTTCAATCAATATGTGGTGTTTTCAATATTGGACTTTCGGATACATCTGCAATCAATTAATTATATGGTCTGATTTTAATGACTAAGTTATTGGTATTAGTCATGAATGTAAATCATTAGTTAGTATTTTCAAGTTTTACGCATTTTTAGTTTTCAGACATCTAGACCTACAGCTGTAATAGAGCAATTTTGGTTTCCCGTCCAGAAGCTGTATATCAAGGAGTCCATGGCTCAGGCATGGATTGATTCATAATATTTTTCATAATTTTTTCATATTATATTCGTCAGATTGCCTGCGTCCACAGAAGTGGATAATAGTACACTTCTATGGACTTTATGGTATTGTTAATTTCTATGCCTGCGTCAGATCAGGGACATCTATGATTAATCATGGATTCCTAGATACATACACTAATCCCAAAAATGTCTGTCACTTTTTGAATTGCTTTCTAATGTTAATTATGTGACATCGCTATAAAATTGTCAATATAAATATATCTATGAAAACATTGAACACTATAAGGTATGGAAAAGTTGCTCATTGAATTGAAATATATTTCTATGGGTGATGCATGATGCATAGGCATTACAAAACTTAGATTTTGATGCCTACACTATCCTGCCTACACAAGCATGCCTACACTATCAACGAAATGAAGAGAGTAAAGATTGAGAAATAAAACTGAAAAGGAAAAATGATGAAAACTTAAGAAAAGATGGCTTATCGAAGATGTCAACATCAGCAATTGTTTGACTTCTGAATTTTAGCAAAAGAATAATTTAATGGTAGAGGGCGAGAAACAAAGCGAAATTTAACTACCATTAGAAAAGGAAATCAACCGAACGCAGCAACCAACCACTGCATAAGCTGTTATGGTCTGTTCTGAATAACAGATTTTCATCCGTAGCAGGGTTACTAGACGGAGACGGAGAAGACGGAGACCGTTTGTTGCGAGTACAAAGGAGATTGAGAGAAAGACTAGTTAAGAAAAAATACATGGGAAGAGAAATTTGGAGGAAGGTGATATCTATGAACTATAGGAATAGCTTCGAAGATTGAGGAATGATCTGCGGATGCAGGTCCTTAACAACGGATGAGCGAATGGAAGCTGAAAACTCCATATAAGTTATGGGAAGTTAGTTAATTAATGTTCAGGGAGTGATCTGATTCTGACTTTATGATCTCAGTGAGTTACAAACTCTGAAATCTTTCGTAAAATTCGAAAAGCGAGAATACTTGCGTTCATGCTTGGACCAATTTTTTTTAATGCATCGTTAACAGACTGTCGGATTCCATCATTCCTGAAATATAGCTTATTATAGTCTGATCAGCTTCATCATGATAGGATAGATAAGTATACATCATACTCGAAGAGATAGATTAATATCACGGGACCTTAATATATAGTAATATTATTATATAATACTTATATAGTTATCTTATTACATAACTTATTTATAGCAAAGTCGATGTGCGGCAAATTCCAAGATGTCACTGTAGACTGGGAGCCCAGAGGGTCCAGCCTGGCTGAAAGGGATACCAATTTTCATTCATATAGTGATGTTCAGCACACCTACCCACTCTAAGTACTGGACGTCTGGCGGGTGACCCCAAAAAACACAAGCTAGATCAGCTGAGAGGCAGGGGTACTGCATGAAACTAATGTCAAATAATTTCTTATGATTCCATGAATCCAATATCAGCAATGACAGACATTTTTAATGGTGGGGGCTTCAGATAGACATCCCCATCTGATGCTATTTGCTTGCATCTAAAAGGGACATATTAGGCATACTTGCAATGTTTTCACACTTTGTAGGGTATAAATGCTACCCGCGAAAAAAGGCTATTTTCCAGGTTCTCCCTCGCCGCCAGTACCTTAACACGTCTTGCTTTACGGAAATCACAAGAAATCGAAAAGGATCATAGCACTAGGAACATAGCTAACATAGCTATATCGGGGAAACTCATGCTGACGGCGATGATGACTCATATGTGACGTCACAAAGTGCGCACGCGTGAACTAACTTCCAAGGGGAACGTGATGCACGAGTATTTATTGCAACCACAGAATTAAATATTTTGTCTATCTGCTTCGGTTTGCTGGAATTGTGATTAATACGAAATTGACGGCACATCGAAGAACCTATTGAGTGGGCAAAAAGGAATTCCTAATACCTTACAGAGATAGGAAAAAAAGTCGTGCGTCGCTTGCGGATTAATGTGAGTTCCAGCAAGGTGCTTCGATTGCCAAAATTCCTTCAGATTCGAAGAATTCATATCATTGCGCACAAGTTTTCTCCATAACGTTGGCCCTTCCGATCATTATCAAAGAAACTAGCAGGCGCACGAAAATTAGTTCACTTGATGTTTTCACATCCTCTCCTCGGTATTTCTCACTGTATAGTGCATACACTGAATCGAATGTTAGCCAGGCACCGATGTGTGTTTCGGTGTGTGCGAAGTGATATCACAGCACGCACGCATCTCTCACTGGCTCTGGTGACAGCTCATTGTTTTCCATTTCCAATAGCAAGCGATACAGGAATTATCCATTCGAGAAGGAGCAAGTTGTCTAATTCTGTGATGTGCCATTTTGATATTAAGGTTACATACAATTCTTCCTTTCTAGGAAACCGAAGCGCGCGTAGATGAATCTAATTCTGTGATTGCAACTGTCGTGGCAGTGATTCACTTAGCAAATCAAGGTTTCAACAGGCCATTTATTGTTTAATATCAGCAGAATAAAGGTATCACACACTGTATGGAAACTGGAATCGTAGTAGTGGCCATCTGATGGTCCCGAAACTCTCTTAGCGATGGTGCTGGTGGGGGGAAACTGGAAAAGAGCCAAAAAAAGTCCTAAGACAATCAATTTAATCGATAAGAATCTCTACGTTTTCCCGATGAAGATTAAAAACAAAATTATAGAATGCATCATAGCCGCCAGATAGGCTACAAGCCCTTTCGAAATGATGCAAAAACAACTTGACTTAATAATAATTATGATTATGCAAGATGTTGAAAATGCAAGTTTATGCAATCATAGTCACATTTCTAACAGTAAAAAACTAAGGAATGTGTTACAGAAGACAGAACCTGCATGCTGGGCATGAGTGGGAACAATGCGGGGCATCAGTGAGGCCATCAAGCTTCAGAATCCAAGTTCTTGATAAATAACTTTAAAAGTAATATATTGCAGCACTAAAAACATGAAATCAGCACTAAAGGGTTCCTTGATTTAGCCGAATGGATTTATGGCAGAGGGTTCTTGACAAGAACCCTTCAAAGGGTATCTACTGTACATGAACATGGAAGGGGTACATATAAATCTGACTGCGGTGACCTACCAGTCAAAAGAAAATATTTACTGCGCGGTAGGTGGATGTACATAGAAAGCCGGCAGCTGACACATTTGGCGTGTGAAAGAATAAATAATAAATTTTTTCAGTCTTGGCATACAAAAGGCGATACGCGCATTACATAGAATTCAGAAACAGATATTGCGAGGAAAGTTTAAAAATCAACGGCAAAATCTAATGAAGGAGTTGGCAAGACGTTTGGTAAACGCTCACGGTTTCCTGAGTGGACAGGAATTGCGTGATGTAGGATGCCTTTTGTCGAACAATGCTTGTAATGGATGGTTTTGACTGGAGGCGAATTTACTGAAGAATTTATTGCATGTTCGATTCCCATCTGTGATGTAATCGAGGAAGACCCGGTCATAATCCTGTATGCCCTCCTTTCGACACGCGATAGACGGTTCAGGTGACGCTTGCTGGTATTCGTGAAACACGGGAAAGCATAGGTCATAATTGAGCAGATTAGGGAATTGTACACATGTATTAGGACGTCGCGTCTGCACTTGGCGCGTCTCAGATTCCGTAGAACAAATAATATTTTGGAGCACTTCTACATATGTTGGAAATACGATCGCTCCAACTAAGAGAATTTGAGAAAGTCACTCCTAGAATTTTGGCCGAGTTGACGATGGTATAGTTTCATAGCCGATCTGAATTCGATTCAAAGTGAGGTCATGCTTAGTAACAATATCCGTCACACAGCATTTTGAGATATTGAGAGGAAGCCCTGATGCCTCAGACCAAGATGCGTGTATGATCTTGTCCATCTCCTTCTGCAAAGAGTCTCCGGCACCATGTCGCACAAAGTACAATAGTGAAATATCGTCCTCATACTTGATGATTGTTGAGTTGTCAAGCAGTGGTTGGAGCGAAGCCACGGACACACAGGAAAGAAGAGGACCGACGACACTACCCTGAGGAACACCACTCATCACTCTAGTCCATCTACATTTCCTGCCATTGACAGACGCGTTGACATCTATTTGAAATATAGCTGTTAATGCATAGGATGAATTCATGTGGCAGGTATTGAGCCACAAGAGATGGTGTGATGACACAGTGTGGAAGCTTCTGGAAATCGTTGCTGAAGTCCGTAGATAGTACACGTGCAGCGCCTGATACATAAATCCTAGTCAGATGCCGAGACCCCGAAAGGAAAAATTCAAGAGGTGAGAACAAAATTCGTCAATCAAATCAAATCATCAGTGCAGTATACCCTATTCTAAAGAGTCAGTAAATTAGATGCAGATAAAAATCGTCATCCGATATCCAGACATTTACAATTAATGAAATAATTAAAATCTTGTTCTCAGAGCTCGGGCTCAAAAATTTGAACTTGCAAATACGAATGCAAATCGCTTGTTGGTGTTCGCGTTCTATGCAGATTTAGTGACTCTGTACTATAGGTTATACTGCAATGATGACGGCAAATAAGCCTGAAACGTTTGTAGTTCCTTCAGTGATTTAAGTCAAATTTTGTTCTTGCCTCTTGAATTTTTTGTAGTATACCTTGGCACACTTTCGGGTGCCGTTTTTCATTTATTGATATAAATTTCTATATATATATATATATAATAATAAAATAATCCCGCTTCCAATCAAGAAAAACTAGCCGTTGAAATTGCCCGACCGGTTTCACTAGCTGCCTGCTAGCTTATCAATGCTTTGGAATATTGGATTATCAAAAAAAGGGGAATAATTGAACAAAGGTTTTCTAAAGAGTTTCTTATGGAAGGAATGCATTTTGTTTTAAGCAATAACTACTTCAATTTTGAAATGTCGACATTCTTGCAGATCTCAGGAACCGCAATGGGCACTAAAGTTGCGCCCACTTACGCAACCTTAGTAATGGGGTTCTTGGAAGAGAATATGTACACACGTGCACAGCAAGTTCTCTCTCCATCATCATTCGCAATGTTTCGCCTCTCATGGATCAGGTACATTGACGATTGTTTTATCATATGGAGGACTGAGTTCGGTGATATCAATGCATTTCATGACTACATAAACAATCTGGACAACAAAATTAAATTCACTATTGAACAAGAAAATGATAAGATTAACTTTTTGGATGTACTGGTATACAGAGAAGGTACTAAGATCGAAACGGACATATACTCAAAGCCCACTGACAGTCATTCATACGTCCCTTTCAATTCATGTCATCCACGTCATACCACACGCAACATACCGTATGCTTTAGCGAATAGAATCAATAAACTGGTATCAAAAGTTGACATAAAAGAAATTCGACTACAAGAGATGAAAAGTAGACTACAAGAATTAGGTTATCCGGAGAAATTGATTAAGGACGCAATCGAAAATCCAAATCATCAGAGCAACACCAAAACAATAGAAAAGATGATAAAATTGTCTCCTTCGTATGTACACATAATCCAAACAACCCGAATTTTTATGAGAATGTAATTAATCCTGTCTTTTCAAATCTAAAATTAACAACTCCATTCAAAGACTATAAAATAAGGCGCTCATATCGCCAACCACCGTCTCTTCGGAATCTTTTAGTAAAGAACAATCGCATTACTATAAATGGGGTAACAAGAGTGGAGACCCCCGATGTGAGTGCTGTAAAGCAATTATTACGGGACAAAAATTCAATTATAAACAGAACAATGAGAACAAAACTTTCTATGTAAAACAAAACATGAATTGCAATTCGAGTGATGTTGTGTATATTTTACAGTGCAAGGGCTGTCTTTCTCTCTATGTCGGACAGACGGGTGACTGCCTACGTGCTAGAGTACGAGTACATCGTCAGCAAGTAAGGGATGAGGACTATCGTGTTCTGAATGTAAGCAGACATATATCTATGTGTTCCAAGAACAATGACCCTCCATTCAATGTGATGCCTATCATGAAACTACCAGCCAATTGTGATCGGTCCTACAGAGAAATAAAGGAAAAACAGTGCATGAACATCTTTACACCTACCCTTAACCGTAATTAAGCATAGCGCTGTTGTAATACAATCTGCTTCGTGAGATATCTTTTTCATTTCCCCTATTTCTTTGTGTGATTAGAATTTTGCATGTCTATGTTATAATTTTTCATGCCTACATGTATGTAGAAATTCTGCCCTAGTCTGAATCAAATTTTGTTTCATTAAATGAGTAGCCCTTGATAAGCTAGCAGGCAGCTAGTGAAACCGGTCGGGCAATTTCAACGGCTAGTTTTTCTTGATTGGAAGCGGGATTATTTTATTATTATTTTTATCCATCTCTGTTACTTTTTTATTGCTATATATATATATCATTAAAGAGGTTATCATTCTCTAATTTATTGCATTTTTGAAGGGAATTTTCTGTTTTTCTGTAAAGTTCTTTTCCTTCAGTTGTTAAATGATTCAATGCAATTTTGGAATACCATTTAATTAAAAAATAAAGGCTGAACGCTTCGGACAGTACACTGACCATTTTCAAGAGATAAAAATTGTGAAGGTAATTACGTGTCAAAAATTCTAAATTCAAAAAGAGAGATGACATCTGGAAAACTATGAAGTGATACAAATATAGCATCATACTATGAATCCTGCAAGCAGAATTCAGCTTTATCATAGAAAGTTGGAGACTAAATAACATTCAGATTTCGGGTGAGGCCCATGTCACGCTTATTTAGAAAGGGGGATTTTTCTTTTATTGTGATGGATTCGGCTATTTGGAGCATATTTTTGTCGGGGCATTTGAATATGATCCTCATGTCAGAATACAGATTTTTTGGCCTTCTGTCGTGAACTTTAAGGAAATGAGTTTTGATTGACCAGTTGTTTTCGTGTTGCTTAAATCGTGTCTTTTATTCGTGTTTGGACATCGTGTTACAAATATCTTCGTCACATGAAAATTGGTATGCAACATGATCGTCTGATGTCAGCTTGTCTAAATTTGTTTTGATTGCATTTCCTAATTTCTTGTTCTTGTAAAAAAACACGTACTTTGAATTTTGTTTCAGGAGAAGACGTTACACTATCATTGACATTCTTCATCAATCTTCTTTCTTCTACAGTAGAGTTAGAAGTTAATTGTCCTTGAAAATAGAAAATAATGTTGATTGGTTTTTTCTTTCGCTTTTTCTTCATTTCTCTTCATATAATTTTCAGGTATTTATCAATCAAAAACATTGAGCAATGATTGTTTGTCAAAATTTGCTTAATTTTCAATATTTCATTGTCGCAAGCTGACCAAGAAGAACAATTAGCAAGTGCTCTGTGAAGATAACTTTTGATCACAGAAGTTTTATAATTGGAAGCAGAAAACGAGTTAAAGTCAAGGTATGACCCATCAGAGATTGGTTTGCGATATACCGAAAAAGATAGTGAGTCTGTTTTTGTGACATAAACAAATAATAAACAATAAATCTAAACATAATAAACATAGTAATAAACAATGAATGCTTAAGTCACAAGAACAGACTCTTATATATATATATATATATATATATATATATATATATATATATATATATATATATATATATATATATATATATATATAATATATATATATATATAAATAAATAAATGAAAAGAAAGACAAGGCCAATAAATAAGAACTTTTGAATAAAAGTAGTAAATTTATTCCCACGCCTGTAGGCAAAAATTGCCATAACGCAATTTTGGAGGGAGTTGATGATTTATTGCGCAAATACATGTGGAGATTTGTATATTTTAATAAAGCGAGCTCTTGTCGTTTTCCCTATAAGAGTAAGCGTTTTCCATCTGCTGGTCTCATGCCATATTCTGTTCTTGAAATTTGTGAAAATGTTCGTAAAGCGGTTCATCATATTCTAGCTAATTGTTCGACGTGTTTTCATAAAGACAATTTATCACCTCTTGAAAGAGATGAATTTAACCGCCTTCGTTTGGAAAAGTCTATAATTGTTACACCCGTCGATAAAGGTAGTAGTTGGATGATTTTACCGACAAATCATTATGAAGCTGAGGCGTATCGTCAATTATCCAATGAAACGCACTATGTTCCTCTTGATATTGACATAGATCCTCATGTACGTCGTAGGCTTATGAATTTGTTATCCGTTCTCCGGTCAAAAGGTTTTTTGTCTAATCGAGAAATGTTTGGCCTTAGAACCATCTAATAATGATAGAGTACGTAAATTTTATTTGCTTCCAAAAGCACATTGGATATTTTCTTCTATGCCTCCTGGCAGGCCTATTGTTAATGATTGTGGGAGCGTGACTAGAACCTGTGCTACTCTTTTGGAGTATTTTTTGGCTCCCTTGGCCCGTGTTAGTAAGAGTTTTGTTCGTGACTCCATGCATGTCATCTCTCTCCTTCATGACATTGAAGTAAAAACACAGACTTTCCTTGTGACTTTAGACATAAGCTCACTTTACACTAACATTCCGACCGAGGAAGGAGTTGCTGCTGTGGGGAGAGCCTTTTTAAAATTTCCGGACAGTAAGAGGCTGATTTAACTCTTCTTACCATGCTGAAAATTATCCTGAACAATAATAATTTTGCGTTTCGAGGTGAAAATTTTTTGAAAGTGCAGGGGACTGCGATGGGTTGCCCATTAGGTCCTTCATACGCAAATATTTTTTTAAACTGACTGGGAAGAAAAACTGTTGCTTGGTGATAAACATCCATCTTTTTGGATACGATTTATTGATGATGTTTTTCTGACCTGGGATTTTTCACAAAGTGAATTGTTTGTGTTTTGTGATTTTGTAAATAATCTGTTTCCTACAATCAATGTTGAAATGTCATTTGATCTGCGCAAAATGCGTTTTTTGGACCTTCTACTGTATAAATCCAACCATAAAGTTTTGTTCCGAGTGGATTTTAAGCCCACGGATACTCATTGCATTTTATCTCAATCGTCGTTTCACCCACCTCATGTATTTCGTTCAATTTTGTTTAGTCAAATTTACAGGTGGGAAACACATTGTGCTACGTATGAAGATTTCAAGAGTGTTAAAAATATTGTACAACCAAGATGGATGGCTCAAGGTTATTCCAGAAGCTCCATCAGAGATGCTGTAAGAAAGGTATTAGGACTGACTTTGCAATCGCCGACAGCTTGGGAAACTGGCTTCTTCCCTTGTGATTGCGACACTTGCCTTTTTGGAATCGGTACAAAATCTGTTTGTAAGTAGTGTAAATAATAACAAGTTTTTAATTGTACATAGACTTACCTGTAAATCGGAAAATGTTATTTATTTGATTTTATGCAAGCGTTGTAAAGTGCAATATGTCGGCCAGACTTCGAGACCTGTATCAAGAAGAATAGCCGAGCATTTGCGAAATATAAAAACGTTTTTATTGTACATCTGTATCCAAGCATTTTACCGAATCTTGTATGTTATCCGATTTTTCTTTTGTTGTCCTGGAACATTGTCCAGATGAGAAGAAGAGACTAAAAAAAGGAAAATCGTTGGATCAAAAGACTAAATACTTTGCACCCGAATGGGTTGAACCAGGAACTTAATAAATTGTCAGATGTGCATCTTATTGTTCCATACAGCCATTGTAGCAATCGCGTCATCCGATATTGTCAAAAGCAGCTTTCTACATGTCATACAAATATCTGTCAATCGCTGACGATGCACCCTAATCTTTGTCATTCTCTGTCTGTTAATCGATAAGTGCCATGTAATTCACTTACTGTGCTTGATTTGTTCACTTTGGCTCTAACAACTTGCCTGTGTATGTGGAATTGAAAAAGTTTTCTCAAAACGAAACCGGTCTTCCACGAACAATTTGTTTTACAAACTTACCACCTGATACCTGGGTTATAAGGTCGGCGTGAGGATCCTTGGAGTGGATTTATCTGCTCTTAAGATATATATTTATATATATCTATGCATCTGTCTTGATCGTGGACCCGACCCCAATGACTCGGGTATTTTATGGTAGAACACATCGAAAGGATGAGCGTCCTAGAAATCGTACGGAGAAACAAAATGAGCAGACATCTTGGAACACTCGAAGCCATTGGAATTCTTACAGTAACACGAATTCTCACAGCAGAAGGAATTATGTTCCAGGATCTAATGCCTTCCAACATGGTGATCATTTCCAATTTCGTTCTAACAACAGATCTACTACCCAAAAAATCCCACCTGAGTTTTTTCCTATAACAAGGCAACATTTCGTGATTATTAAATGTCTTCACCACAAGACATTTTTGGATGTTAACTTTCCACCATCCTTAACGCGGAAAAAGAACATATTGATAAGTAGCATTAATCCGGCATTCAAAAATGATTATTTCTCCTCTCAAATTGAGATGATTACCAATGAGTGGTGCTCTGGAGTGCATGTGGCGATGCAAGATCACTATTCGTCTTTGATGGGTGAAGCCGTGCATTTTATTTCGACAACTCCAATTCCTTTGAATTTACTTGCTAAATCCATACAGATGGCAGTTCGTTGGTCCCGCTCTCAATTGGGTAAAAAGCTTTCGGACGCTGTTTTGGATGAAGCTGTGTCTTTAATCAAGATAAGTCAGAAATTATTGGATGATAATGGTAATCATGTGCCGTCAAGTGAGGAAGAACGTCATGAGACCTTGTTCTCATCAGCCCCTCCTTCTCCAATGCCCGACACGGTTTTGGAACTTAATGATAAGGCTTCCCAAACGGTTTCTTCGTGGGACTTTTCTGCTGATGGTCATCGCGGTGGTGAGAAGTCCTTCGCAGTTGATTCAGTTGACCTGGATTCATCTGATTCTACACCAGCACCTCCAACTCTAAAAGAGTTTTCAAATGAAGCTGTAATTGTGCCATCTTCGCATTCGTCATCGAGTTCTTCACTTGTCCCTATGAAGTATGATGATCCAGTGAGTTATCTACCGACGACCTCGTACTCAACGTCTGTGGATGGTCCGCTGTCCAATGCAAATGGTTTAACCGTATCTAACGGTCATACTAATTCATCGGTCAACTTACCTGTGAAACGTCTTTATCAGTCAACCCTACATGATGGGAAAATTGTCGCACTGAATTCTCCACTTGAGGTGTCCTCGCAGAGTAATGATTTCATTGATTCTTCGAAGTCTTCCATCGTCATGGGTGATTGCAATTTGAAAGATTTTTCAGTTGATAATTGTTCTGTGATTGCTAGTAATCGAGGCCGTCTGAGTCATTTTAAAACTTTGATGCAATCTATAACAGAAGTTAAAGATAATGTTTTGCGTTTTGTTCTTTGCTTTTCATTATTAGACAGCAGGAACAAGCCTCAAACGAACTTGACTGTTTTTAGATCGATTATTTACAATGCCAGACGAATTTTTCCAAATGCTGATATTGCTGTTTTACTTACCGGTGTTCCTGAGGATGTAACAGACGATGTCAGGAATAATTTGTCTGAGGTGCTTCATTTGATTAATGATAAAAAGCCAAACTATTGTAGCGTTATACAAGCTCCTGTTGATTTTCGTACTTCTGATGAAATCAGATGGAGTGATCCTACAAAGGACTCTATGTTCGACAGTTTAAAACATTTTTTGTTGTAACTCCGGCTAGACCTGCAGTCAGCCAATGTCCTGAGTCATTTGTTTATGAGGAAAATTTTGTATGTACAGCCAATGAGTTCGTCATTAATAATGGTACGAAAAAGCTTTTGAATAAAAGTAGTAAATTTATTCCCACGCCTGTAGGCAAAAATTGCCATAACGCAATTTTGGAGGGAGTTGATGATTTATTGCGCAAATACATGTGGAGATTTGTATATTTTAATAAAGCGAGCTCTTGTCGTTTTCCCTATAAGAGTAAGCGTTTTCCATCTGCTGGTCTCATGCCATATTCTGTTCTTGAAATTTGTGAAAATGTTCGTAAAGCGGTTCATCATATTCTAGCTAATTGTTCGACGTGTTTTCATAAAGACAATTTATCACCTCTTGAAAGAGATGAATTTAACCGCCTTCGTTTGGAAAAGTCTATAATTGTTACACCCGTCGATAAAGGTAGTAGTTGGATGATTTTACCGACAAATCATTATGAAGCTGAGGCGTATCGTCAATTATCCAATGAAACGCACTATGTTCCTCTTGATATTGACATAGATCCTCATGTACGTCGTAGGCTTATGAATTTGTTATCCGTTCTCCGGTCAAAAGGTTTTTTGTCTAATCGAGAATGTTTGGCCTTAGAACCATCTAATAATGATAGAGTACGTAAATTTTATTTGCTTCCAAAAGCACATTGGATATTTTCTTCTATGCCTCCTGGCAGGCCTATTGTTAATGATTGTGGGAGCGTGACTAGAACCTGTGCTACTCTTTTGGAGTATTTTTTGGCTCCCTTGGCCCGTGTTAGTAAGAGTTTTGTTCGTGACTCCATGCATGTCATCTCTCTCCTTCATGACATTGAAGTAAAAACACAGACTTTCCTTGTGACTTTAGACATAAGCTCACTTTACACTAACATTCCGACCGAGGAAGGAGTTGCTGCTGTGGGGAGAGCCTTTTTAAAATTTCCGGACAGTAAGAGGCCTGATTTAACTCTTCTTACCATGCTGAAAATTATCCTGAACAATAATAATTTTGCGTTTCGAGGTGAAAAGTTTTTGCAAGTGCAGGGGACTGCGATGGGTTGCCCATTCGGTCCTTCATACGCAAATATTTTTTTAACTGACTGGGAAGAAAAACTGTTGCTTTGTGATAAACATCCATCTTTTTGGATACGATTTATTGATGATGTTTTTCTGACCTGGGATTTTTCACAAAGTGAATTGTTTGTGTTTTGTGATTTTGTAAATAATCTGTTTCCTACAATCAATGTTGAAATGTCATTTGATCTGCGCAAAATGCGTTTTTTGGACCTTCTACTGTATAAATCCAACCATAAAGTTTTGTTCCGAGTGGATTTTAAGCCCACGGATACTCATTGCATTTTATCTCAATCGTCGTTTCACCCACCTCATGTATTCGTTCAATTTTGTTTAGTCAAATTTACAGGTGGGAAACACATTGTGCTACGTATGAAGATTTCAAGAGTGTTAAAAATATTGTACAACCAAGATGGATGGCTCAAGGTTATTCCAGAAGCTCCATCAGAGATGCTGTAAGAAAGGTATTAGGACTGACTTTGCAATCGCCGACAGCTTGGGAAACTGGCTTCTTCCCTTGTGATTGCGACACTTGCCTTTTTGGAATCGGTACAAAATCTGTTGTAAGTAGTGTAAATAATAACAAGTTTTTAATTGTACATAGACTTACCTGTAAATCGGAAAATGTTATTTATTTGATTTTATGCAAGCGTTGTAAAGTGCAATATGTCGGCCAGACTTCGAGACCTGTATCAAGAAGAATAGCCGAGCATTTGCGAAATATAAAAACGTTTTATTGTACATCTGTTATCCAAGCATTTTACCGAATCTTGTATGTTATCCGATTTTTCTTTTGTTGTCCTGGAACATTGTCCAGATGAGAAGAAGAGACTAAAAAAGGAAAATCGTTGGATCAAAAGACTAAATACTTTGCACCCGAATGGGTTGAACCAGGAACTTAATAAATTGTCAGATGTGCATCTTATTGTTCCATACAGCCATTGTAGCAATCGCGTCATCCGATATTGTCAAAAGCAGCTTTCTACATGTCATACAAATATCTGTCAATCGCTGACGATGCACCCTAATCTTTGTCATTCTCTGTCTGTTAATCGATAAGTGCCATGTAATTCACTTACTGTGCTTGATTTGTTCACTTTGGCTCTAACAACTTGCCTGTGTATGTGGAATTGAAAAAGTTTTCTCAAAACGAAACCGGTCTTCCACGAACAATTTGTTTTACAAACTTACCACCTGATACCTGGGTTATAAGGTCGGCGTGAGGATCCTTGGAGTGGATTTATCTGCTCTTAAGATATATATTTATATATATCTATACATCTGTCTTGATCGTGGACCCGACCCCAATGACTCGGGTATTTTATGGTAGAACACATCGAAAGGATGAGCGTCCTAGAAATCGTACGGAGAAACAAAATGAGCAGACATCTTGGAACACTCGAAGCCATTGGAATTCTTACAGTAACCACGAATTCTCACAGCAGAAGGAATTATGTTCCAGGATCTAATGCCTTCCAACATGGTGATCATTTCCAATTTCGTTCTAACAACAGATCTACTACCCAAAAAATCCCACCTGAGTTTTTTCCTATAACAAGGCAACATTTCGTGATTATTAAATGTCTTCACCACAAGACATTTTTGGATGTTAACTTTCCACCATCCTTAACGCGGAAAAAGAACATATTGATAAGTAGCATTAATCCGGCATTCAAAAATGATTATTTCTCCTCTCAAATTGAGATGATTACCAATGAGTGGTGCTCTGGAGTGCATGTGGCGATGCAAGATCACTATTCGTCTTTGATGGGTGAAGCCGTGCATTTTATTTCGACAACTCCAATTCCTTTGAATTTACTTGCTAAATCCATACAGATGGCAGTTCGTTGGTCCCGCTCTCAATTGGGTAAAAAGCTTTCGGACGCTGTTTTGGATGAAGCTGTGTCTTTAATCAAGATAAGTCAGAAATTATTGGATGATAATGGTAATCATGTGCCGTCAAGTGAGGAAGAACGTCATGAGACCTTGTTCTCATCAGCCCCTCCTTCTCCAATGCCCGTCACGGTTTTGGAACTTAATGATAAGGCTTCCCAAACGGTTTCTTCGTGGGACTTTTCTGCTGATGGTCATCGCGGTGGTGAGAAGTCCTTCGCAGTTGATTCAGTTGACCTGGATTCATCTGATTCTACACCAGCACCTCCAACTCTAAAAGAGTTTTCAAATGAAGCTGTAATTGTGCCATCTTCGCATTCGTCATCGAGTTCTTCACTTGTCCCTATGAAGTATGATGATCCAGTGAGTTATCTACCGACGACCTCGTACTCAACGTCTGTGGATGGTCCGCTGTCCAATGCAAATGGTTTAACCGTATCTAACGGTCATACTAATTCATCGGTCAACTTACTGTGAAACGTCTTTATCAGTCAACCCTACATGATGGGAAAAATTGTCGCACTGAATTCTCCACTTGAGGTGTCCTCGCAGAGTAATGATTTCATTGATTCTTCGAAGTCTTCCATCGTCATGGGTGATTGCAATTTGAAAGATTTTTCAGTTGATAATTGTTCTGTGATTGCTAGTAATCGAGGCCGTCTGAGTCATTTAAAAACTTTGATGCAATCTATAACAGAAGTTAAAGATTATGTTTTGCGTTTTGTTCTTTGCTTTTCATTATTAGACAGCAGGAACAAGCCTCAATCGACCTTGACTGTTTTTAGATCGATTATTTACATTTCATGACGAATTTTTCCAAATGCTGATATTGCTGTTTTTACTTACCGGTGTTCCTGAGGATTTAACAGACGATGTCAGGAATAATTTGTCTGAGGTGCTTCATTTGATTAATGATAAAAAGCCAAACTATTGTAGCGTTATACAAGCTCCTGTTGATTTTCGTACTTCTGATGAAATCAGATGGAGTGATCCTACAAAGGACTCTATGTTCGACAGTTTAAAACATTTTTTTGTTGTAACTCCGGCTAGACCTGCAGTCAGCCAATGTCCTGAGTCATTTGTTTATGAGGAAAATTTTGTATGTACAGCCAATGAGTTCGTCATTAATAATGGTACGAAAAAGCTTTTGAATAAAAGTAGTAAATTTATTCCCACGCCTGTAGGCAAAAATTGCCATAACGCAATTTTGGAGGGAGTTGATGATTTATTGCGCAAATACATGTGGAGATTTGTATATTTTAATAAAGCGAGCTCTTGTCGTTTTCCCTATAAGAGTAAGCGTTTTCCATCTGCTGGTCTCATGCCATATTCTGTTCTTGAAATTTGTGAAAATGTTCGTAAAGCGGTTCATCATATTCTAGCTAATTGTTCGACGTGTTTTCATAAAGACAATTTATCACCTCTTGAAAGAGATGAATTTAACCGCCTTCGTTTGGAAAAGTCTATAATTGTTACACCCGTCGATAAAGGTAGTAGTTGGATGATTTTACCGACAAATCATTATGAAGCTGAGGCGTATCGTCAATTATCCAATGAAACGCACTATGTTCCTCTTGATATTGACATAGATCCTCATGTACGTCGTAGGCTTATGAATTTGTTATCCGTTCTCCGGTCAAAAGGTTTTTTGTCTAATCGAGAATGTTTGGCCTTAGAACCATCTAATAATGATAGAGTACGTAAATTTTATTTGCTTCCAAAAGCACATTGGATATTTTCTTCTATGCCTCCTGGCAGGCCTATTGTTAATGATTGTGGGAGCGTGACTAGAACCTGTGCTACTCTTTTGGAGTATTTTTTGGCTCCCTTGGCCCGTGTTCAATTCAATTCAATTCAAATATGCACTATATTTAGAGTGGCATTATGCTACGAGGCTTCAAGGCCACTTTACAATTTACAATATAAGAAATAGAAATAAAAGAGATACAAAGGAAAGTCATTTATAGGTAAGATCGATAAGGTATTTCTTCACTTGTTTCTTGAAGGAACGCATATTGTCAATCGCTCGCAAGTTCTGGGGAAGTGAGTTCCAACTCCTCGCAGCAGCTACCGGAAATGATCTACCACCAAAAGTTGGGCATCGATAAGATGGGACCGCAATGCAGAATGAATCTGCAGACCGCAATCGAGATCTTCCAGGCATAGAGGAGACATCCACCAGGGAGCAGCTGAGATAATCAGGAGCACACTCTCGACGACAACAGAAGGTCAGAACTGATAGTCTATACGCAATACGTTGACGAATAGGCAGCCACTGCAATTCATTTAACAAAGGAGTTATTGACGAATAGCGGGAAGTGCCGTAAATCATACGGCGGCTGCATTTAGCACAGATTGTAATCGCTTCACTTGTTGCTACAGGGATTCCTTACATGACAGGAATGCAGTAATCCAACTTTGAGATGACCATGGAAGTAATCAATGTCAGGAGTAGATCACGTGGGATATAAGGGATTATTAACTGCGAATCTGGCGCATCATCCCAAAGCACGATGACACACATTTCGAGATATTTAGCTTTGAATGAAAGTTCTGAGTCCAAGAATACTCCAAGACAGCGCACTGAATTTGATGGAAGGATATGAGAGGATCCTATTCTCAAGGGCGCTGTTGGGACAGAACGCCGACGTTTGCCTGAGTGACACCATAGAATTTCAGTTTTCTCTGTATTCCATAGAAGACGATTTGCACTGCACCATTGAACAACATCATCTAGACAACATGCCATCTCGGCAGCTAGATCATCAGTCGCATTTGGCGAACACGCTCCATAAATCTGCACATCATCCGCGTAAATATGCAACTTGAAGTTATGATCACGAACAACATTGATAACTTCTACCATATACAAAACAAAAGGAGCGGCCCCATCACTGAGCCTTGAGGAACACCCCAGTTCCACATCTTGGAATCGGAAGTTGAAGCGCCTACACGAACAGACACTGGTCGATCACTCAAGAATGATTGTATCCATGAAATAACTAGACCAGAAAAACCAAAGGATAGTCTCAGGCGTTGTGTAAGAATTCCATGGTCAATGGAGTAAGGGGTGTGTTTGTGAGGTGCATGTTGTGAATGGTTTTATTGGGGTTTTTCTCTGTCGCTTCCGGGGAGTCCGCGTTAGGGGGTTCTCGTGTTAATAGTTGTGTCCGGTTGGTGGGTAGGTGTTCAGTTGTCTGCATGATATCATGGGTCTTTCGGCTAGGGTTGTTGGTTGGGTCTGCGTCTCCTAATTGTTCCAGGCGGGTTTGTTTTATGTGTGCTTTCTTTGCGTGAACAGAAACTTCTTGGTGGGTCTTTTTTTGGTTCTGCCTGTTGTCAAAGTTGGTTTTATGAGTGTGTCTGGTTCTGCTGTTAGTTGGCGGGAGTATTGGGTTGTTCTGAGGGGGAGGTGTGGGATGTTTGGTCAAGATATCAGTTTGTTTTATGGGGTTGCGTGGTAGTAGGGCAGTCTGGGGGTGGTTTTGGTATGGACTTCGGGGGGTCGTCGTGGGGGAGGAGCATGTCTTGTCGCTCCGTGGTAGGAGGATGGCGTCGTGGTTTGTTGTGCTTCTCGTGTTCCGGGCTGTTGGGGTTTCTTTGCTTGAGTAGGGGTGTGCGAAGTATGGGAGGTGGTTCTTCACTTTTGTTTGTCAATGGTAGTGGTTTTTGGTCCGTGTCTTTCAGTTTATGTTAAGGGGGCTGTTGTCGGATGGTGTGATTGTTACGGTGGAGTTTCGTTTCAAGGGGTGTGTGGTCTGGAGGTTGTTCATGTTTCTTGTAGGGGTATGGGATGGTCGGTTCTCCAACGGATTCGGTTTTGGTTCGTCTTGGTTCGTCTCGTTTTGTGGCTTTTCTTGTCCTGGTCGGTGAGTAATTTGGGCGGCTAGGGTGGAGCCCCCCGACACCCAACCTGGTTTCAATGTTTATATTTATTAGTGTATAGGTTGTGAGTGTGGTCGTTCTCAGTCAAAGGTTTCTGTATGCTAGGGGTGCTGGGGGGTTGGTCTTGAATGGGTTGCTGCGAGTGTATTCGAAGACTATTAGTTGGTGGTGTGGTTGGTGGCGGGGTTGGTTGGGCGTGTGTATATGGGTGTCTGCGTTGTGCTATGTCGGGTCTCTCTCTATGGAGGGTTTTCTAGTCTGTAGATTTGGTTATGTTGTGCCGCTTTTACGCGCCGTTGGACGACTGTGTGCTTTTTTTTAGTGGATGCGGGTATGGTGGTTTTGTGATCACGGGTCCCTTTCTCTCTGGAGTTGTTCCGTCGTTTTCCAGGGAGGGGGGTTTTGTTATCTCTTGCCTACGGGGGGGTACAGGGAGTCGCTCTTCGTTGGGGGTGGGGGTGGGTGGGGGTGTCAATGTTTTGTATGGGTAGACGACTCCCAAAAGTGCGGTTCGGTTTGTCTTGTTAGTCATATTAAGTGCAGTTAATGTGGGTTTGATTTACGGTGATTCGTTCTCCTCCTGTCCAATGTTGTGGCTGTTGTTTTATTTCGCTTTGGTCGTCGTGGTAGGTGTGGTTTAAGGTTTCAGGAGGGTTGCGGTGGGGGCGTGGTAATGTGCTAGGGGGTGTTTCGAGTTGAGGGGTGTGGGTGGTTTTAGTGGTGGTTATGAGTGTGGTTTCAGTGTAATCTTCCCGTAACGCGGTGTGGTGGTAATGTGGTGGGCGGGGGTGTTTTGATGTTTATGGGTTTGTTATTGGGGTTGGCGGGTACGGGGGGGTGTGGTTGTGTAGGTCTGGGCTGATGTCGGGAGGTCGTTCTGTTTATGGGGTGGTTATGGGGTTCAAGGGTTTTCTAGGGGTAGTTTGTTGGTGGTTCAAGTGTGGTCCTCTCGGTTGAGATGGGCTTGGTGTTGGTTGGGGTGGTCGGGCTCGTGGTGGTCTGAGGGCGCGTCTCGTGTTTTAGTTCTTTGTGGTCCGGTTTTTTCTCTTTTCAGTAGTTTTTCTCGTGGTGGGTCAGTGCTGTGATGGTGTGCGGGGCGTCGTGGGCAGGAGTTGATCGAAGTTGGGTTCAGGTTTTCGGCTGGAAGGTCCAGGAAGTCTGGAGGGAGTTGGAGTTGGGTCGGTAGTTTTGAAGTGGGTTAAGTCGAGGTTTTTCATCTTTTTATAGAGTGGAATTGGGGCTGTTTATGGACTGGGTTGGGAGTCTTTGTGTTTTCGTTGGTCAACAGAGGTGTGTTCTAAGGAGTGGGATGGGTTTTGTGTTGGTGGTAGGGGACCCATTGTGTTTCTGGAATTTTGGGTGTGGTAGTGTTTGTCTTGTGGTGTGATGGGGCCTTCGTTCGTTCTGGCTTGGTGGATGTTTTGGTGGTGTCGATCGTTGGGGTGAAGAGATTGGAGGGGGTTGGTTTTGGGGGATGGGGGCGCGGGGAGTTTTGGTTGGGAAGTCGGTTTAGGGTATTGGAGGTCATCTCAGTCTTCTTTTCTTCTGGGTGCTGAGGTTAGGAATGGTGTCGGCTTCTCTGCCTTAGGGTTACTTCGAGTGCGGTCCTGGAGCTTCGTGTCCATTCTCTCGGAGTTTCCCGGGTTCGATTGATGGTTCGTTGCTGTCTCGTCGTGGTGGTGGTGTCAGTTCGGTCTGGCGGGGTCTCATATTGGAAAGGGTAAGACTGAGTTGTCAAAGGTCTTTTTAGGGGTGTAGGGGCTGGATCGGGGGGTTTGAGGTTGTCTTGGGGGGCTTCGACATTTCCAGGGGGTTAGTGGCGGGTCGAAGTCTTAATTGTGGGGGTCTACAGGGTGAATTGGGGAGGTGTGTAGTTCAAGGTTGGGAGGGTTTTCGCGTCCGTCTGGGGTTTCGGCGACCGGGGTTTGCAGGGGTCGCACTCTTGTGGGGCGCGATTGGGAGGGGGTGAGTTGCCGGATTGCTGTTGTCTGTCTTTTTTGGGTCAGTTGGGGTTGTTGACGGTTTTATTTGCGAAAAGTTCTGTCCGTTGTTAAGGTCTCATCAATTGGGGTGGGATCTTTTTGTCGTTGCGCCAGCTTAGTCCGTTGACTTAGATTGGGTTGGTTAGCATGTATGTCCCAACGCTTTGTGTTTGTCTTCTTGTGTCTTTTTGGATGGTGTTGGTTTGGATGTGGATTGGTGAACGCACGGGTTATTTTTTTGTCTATTTGGGTTTTCTTTTGTCGATGACCGTTGGTGCCTATTGTTTCGAGTGTTGCTCTCCTTTTGTTTTTGCAAACGTATTCTATGTAGTAAAGTTTCTCGGAGTTGGGGGGGTCTTTTCGGTTCTTTCTCTTCCGCCGAGATAGTAGTCCAGGTGGTGTGCATTTGTCAAGGGGGGGTGGGTTTTATTTGTCTGGGCTGTCGTCTTTCTCAAATTTCGCAGTAGGGCTTGTCATGTTTTTGTCTGGAGGTAGTTAAAGTGTGCTCACGCTCGCAGTTGGGCTGGGTTACTGGTGTATGTTTAGTTTTTCGGTGTGTACGACTGGTAGATGGTTTGGTGGTGCTGCCTGTTTTGGTTATGGCGAGGATATTCTGTTATATGAGTCCGTTTCGGGTGTTGTGCGTGTGGTCGTGGGGGTTTCATGAATGTTGGTCTTTGTCTTTTCCAGGGTTGGTCGGACCGATGGGTTGCGATAGTGGTCTTTGGTGTCCTTGTCTGTTCGTTCTCTCTTGGGCAGTTGTGGTTTTTTCCGACTCTAGTCGGTTGGGTATTGTGTTTGTTTTCTGGGGTCTGTTGGTGGTACACTGTGTTTTCAAGTGACGTCTCGTGGAAGGATATGGTCAAATCGCATGCGGTAAGGTCCAAAAAAGCCAAAAGACACAATTCACCATTATCCTAATGACGAGGCAGATATATCCGAGGATTTCATTTCAGTGTATCGATGTTTCCGTTGAAGTGATATCTCCGATAAGCCGGATTGCACGTCAGGAAACAAGTTGTTTTGAGAACAAATAAGTTCGACACTGATTGGATATAATTCGCTCTATGACTTTAGAGAGTGGGTATTAAGTTTTTTTTTTTTTTTGTTGGAAATTGGCCAGTACGATGGCAGAGCTTGTGATGTATCCACTTTGTCATTTTTCAGTGTAGGTGTGATGACTAGTGACTTTTCCCATAATTGTGGGAAGACTCACTAGGCGAACGAAAGATTGTTATAGATAAGTAAATGAACGGAGCCCACGATATCCAAACAGTCTTCAAGAGGTTCACAGGTAGAGGCATCACTGGTAGAGCTCTTGTTCGGAAACCACTGGAAAATCGTCGAATACATCTGGGCAAATCGATACAGGGTCGAATCGTTCAAAGATAGAGTTTGGAGTCTGCGAAGTAATTCTCTGGACAGATATTACCAGTCTGCTTGCCTGATCATCGAGATCTTTTTGATCATATATAATTGTAGAAAATCACTTGCCTTTAAATCTGGGTTAGGTTGGCGGACGACCACGACCCATGATACTATCGATGGACCGCCAGAGTTCTTTCGCGGTGACTTTAACTCGGATTTTCAGCTTATCCCAGACACCAAAAAGATTGGCGTTTGGATTTGAGCATTTCTCTGTATGACTTGGTCACTTGCTTCCCACTTAAAGAAAGCTTTCAGAACCAGCAAAACGTAATTTTGGATCCATGGGATGGAAGAGGATCGCTGCAGAGATCGGAAACGACGTTCATGCTGTCGAACACTGCGCTTTGCTACCCGACAGTTCCTTCATTCGAACCATGGATCAGACCGACCTTCGTCGAATGATTGACCACCTTAAGAGGAGCCATTTGATCGACGATAAGACTTGATGGGTGGTGGTGGAAACAAAAGTCAAACAGAAGAGCGAGCTGTAATCAACAGTCACAATCGTAGTCCAATTAGCAGGGCCGCACAGCTTAGGTCTCCAGTCAGTGACGCTCGCAGAGGTGAGAAAAACGTCAATCTGTCGCCATTTTCGAAAACGAATTTTTCCCCTTCAATACAAAGGAGGAGCAGGCCTATGAATATGGTAATGTCCAAGATAGTATAGATATGGTCAGAGAATTCCAGGATCGATATCTGAACATTGAGTGGGCTGAGCGTCAGATTCTTGAAGAATACAACATCAAGCATGCCACCTCTATTATGAGTAGGGCATTATGAAATTTGACATTCGTAAGCCATTATGATTCGGAACAAATCAATTAAACATCCGTTGTATTACGATCATCTGATTTTCTCCAAATGAACATTCAATCACCAGTCACTACAATTCTGAACAAGAGAAGGTGCCTCAATTGATCCCATCAATGATGATAATTCAAGAAAACTCCAGATAATGAACCAGTACGATAAATAAACGAGAATGATGACTGTAAATGAATCACTCGTGATCTTCACACATACATTATCAAAAGGATTTCGTATCTACACCAATTTGTAGGCGTGTAAAGTCGGACACCAAGTGCTCACGAAACGGCCACTCCACCATGGTTGACTGTCTAGGATATACGGATTAGCACGAAATCTTGTGTTAAAGTTGATGAACCACAGAAAACCCATGTTGTGTCAAATTTCCGGAATACAGACCGAATCGTCATCATGCCAGGTACTCTACCATCATGAATACATTTATACCACTATCACGCTGAAGTTGCAATACGGTGTCATCCACTTTGTGATGTAAGGATCGAACATTGAGCATACGCCAAAAGTCAGATATTTGCTCGGGGAAAAGAATATGGCGGATGAGTTACTTTGCAATGTTCTCAAAAATTGCTGTCGACGAGTTCCGAGGATCATTTGACGACAGTGGAATTCCTTACTAGCATGATTGTACGTTGTGTGAGTTGGAATAGTGTCTAATATAGATGCCGTAGTACACATAGGCGGCGTCTTGTCTGCCTTGATACACAGACACACGGTGCTTCCGTTGAAAGTCCACGCAGATCATCGATTTTATAACCGAAACGGACAGACATGACGATTGCAGGTAGAAGCAACAACGGCTGGAGGGCGCGCTAACCATCCGACCGTTCACTGCTGACTGCGAGACGATCGAAAAGTATCTGTATGTAGGGTGCTGTGCAGACATGCAAATGAGAGAACGCGTAGAGCAAAACAAGACTGTTTCGATGGTAAAAAGGGGGGATCGAACAGTCAAACAAACCTCTCGCGGTGTGAGTTTGGGCGGGCCTGTACCGCTAGACCATCACACGGTTGACGAGTCTGCGCGAGAGACAACGCTATTATTCCCGATTCTGCAAACAGGCGCGCGTGAGTATCCCCCATCCATGAAAGCGAGCGGCGGTTGATCAGCTGATCTCATGGCGTCATCTCACCATCCACTGGCAGGGAAAAGCGGAGTTCCTCGTCAGCAGGTGATGAAGCCACAGTCAGCAGTTGGATAGTATCGATCGTCGCCGGGCGGATGCAGTAGGCAGAAGACAGTCTTTGTGCAGATGTATAATCAACGCGAGATATCAGTAGGGATATCTGAGGAGGCGGTAGAAATCAACTTCGCGATACAGGTAACAGGATCAGCTCGCGCACTCAGAGCCAGCCAATAGAACGAGGGTATGAAGCAAAGGAGAATCCAAAAAGTAGGAATTTGGATGAGAAAACCGAGCACAGGTAGGTCAATAACCAATAACCAAACTTGGTTACTCGTTGAAAGGAGCACAAGATGATGATGAAGGGTAACGGAAAAATTCAAGAAAAACCGACGCGTAGGAAGGCCAGAAAAAACAGAAACGGTGGCTTAAAAACGCGCACCGCAATCAATCCGACCGTCTACCACGAGAGATAGCGACCGAATGTGTTAGTAATGTTTATGTGTTAGTATGTTATAGTTAGTTATGTGTTAGTAAGAGTTTTGTTCGTGACTCCATGCATGTCATCTCTCTCCTTCATGACATTGAAGTAAAAACACAGACTTTCCTTGTGACTTTAGACATAAGCTCACTTTACACTAACATTCCGACCGAGGAAGGAGTTGCTGCTGTGGGGAGAGCCTTTTTAAAATTTCCGGACAGTAAGAGGCCTGATTTAACTCTTCTTACCATGCTGAAAATTATCCTGAACAATAATAATTTTGCGTTTCGAGGTGAAAAGTTTTTGCAAGTGCAGGGGACTGCGATGGGTTGCCCATTCGGTCCTTCATACGCAAATATTTTTTTAACTGACTGGGAAGAAAAANTGTTGCTTTGTGATAAACATCCATCTTTTTGGATACGATTTATTGATGATGTTTTTCTGAACCTGGGATTTTTCACAACGTGAATTGTTTGTGTTTTGTGATTTTGTAAATAATCTGTTTCCTACAATCAATGTTGAAATGTCATTTGATCTGCGCAAAATGCGTTTTTGTGGACCTTCTACTGTATAAATCCAACTTCAACCATAAAGTTTTGTTCCGAGTGGATTTTAAGCCCACGGATACTCATTGCATTTTATCTCAATCGTCGTTTCACCCACATCATGTATTTCGTTCAATTTTGTTTAGTCAAATTTACAGGTGGGAAACACATTGTGCTACGTATGAAGATTTCAAGAGTGTTAAAAATATTGTACAACCAAGATGGATGGCTCAAGGTTATTCCAGAAGCTCCATCAGAGATGCTGTAAGAAAGGTATTAGGACTGACTTTGCAATCGCCGACAAGCTTGGGAAACTGGCTTCTTCCCTTGTGATTGCGACACTTGCCTTTTTGGAATCGGTACAAATCTGTTGTAAGTAGTGTAAATAATAACAGTTTTTAATTGTACATAGACTTACCTGTAAATCGGAAAAGTTATTTATTTGATTTTATTGCAAGCGTTGTAAAGTGGCAATATGTCGGCCAGACTTCGAGACCTGTCTCAAGAAGAGTAGCCGAGCATTTGCGAAATATAAAAACGTTTTATTGTACATCTGTATCCAAGCATTTACCGAATCTTGTATGTTATCCAATTTTTCTTTTGTTGTCCTGGAACATTGTCCAGATGAGAAGAAGAGACTAAAAAAGGAAAATCGTTGGATCAAAAGACTAAATACTTTGCAACACCGAATGGGTTGAACCAGGAACTTAATAAATTGTCAGATGTGCATCTTATTGTTCCATACAGCCATTGTAGCAATCGCGTCATCCGATATTGTCAAAAGCAGCTTTCTACATGTCATACAAATATCTGTCAATCGCTGGTGTCCTCGATGCAACCCTAATCTTTGTCATTCTCTGTCTGTTAATCGATAAGTGCCATGTAATTCACTTACTGTGCTTGATTTGTTCACTTTGGCTCTAACAACTTGCCTGTGTATGTGGAATTGAAAAAAGTTTTCTCAAAACGAAACCGGTCTTCCACGAACAATTTGTTTACAAACTTACCACCTGATACCTGGGTTATAAGGTCGGCGTGAGGATCCTTGGAGTGGATTTAATCTGCTCTTAAGATATATATTTATATATATCTATACATCTGTCTTGATCGTGGACCCGACCCAATGACTCGGGTATTTTATGGTAGAACACATCGAAAGGATGAGCGTCCTAGAAATCGTACGGAGAAACAAAATGAGCAGACATCTTGGAACACTCGAAAGCATTGGAATTCTTACAGTAACACGAATTCTCACAGCAGAAGGAATTATGTTCCAGGATCTAATGACTTCCAACATGGTGATCATTTCCAATTTCGTTCTAACAACAGATCTACTACCCAAAAAAATCCCACCTGAGTTTTTTTCCTATAACAAGGCAACATTTCGTGATTATTAAATGTCTTCACCACAAGACATTTTGGATGTTAACTTTCCACCATCCTTAACGCGGAAAAAGAACATATTGATAAGTAGCATTAATCCGGCATTCAAAAATGATTATTTCTTCCTCTCAAATTGAGATGATTACCAATGAGTGGTGCTCTGGAGTGCATGTGGCGATGCAAGATCACTATTCGTCTTTGATGGGTGAAGCCGTGCATTTTATTTCGACAACTCCAATTCCTTTGAATTTACTTGCTAAATCCATACAGATGGCAGTTCGTTGGTCCCCGCTCTCAATTGGGTAAAAAGCTTTCGGACGCTGTTTTGGATGAAGCTGTGTCTTTATCAAGATAAGTCAGAAATTATTGGATGATAATGGTAATCATGTGCCGTCAGTGAGGAAGAACGTCATGAGACTTGTTCTCATCAGCCCCTCCTTCTCCAATGCCCGTCACGGTTTTGGAAACTTAATGATAAGGCTTCCCAAACGGTTTCTTCGTGGGACTTTTCTGCTGATGGTCATCGCGTGGTGAGAAGTCCTTCGCAGGTTGATTCAGTTGACCTGGATTCATCTGATTCTACACCAGCACCTCCAACTCTAAAAGAGTTTTCAAATGAAGCTGTAATTGTGCCATCTTTGCATTCGTCATCGAGTTCTTCACTTGTCCCTATGAAGTATGATGATCCAGTGAGTTATCTACCGACGACCTCGTACTCAACGTCTGTGGATGGTCCGCTGTCCAATGCAAATGGTTTAACCGTATCTAACGGTCATACTAATTCATCGGTCAACTTACCTGTGAAACGTCTTTATCCGTCAACCCTACATGATGGGAAAATTGTCGCACTGAATTCTCCACTTGAGGTGTCCTCGCAGAGTAATGATTTCATTGATTCTTCGAAGTCTTCCATCGTCATGGGTGATTGCAATTTGAAAGATTTTTCAGTTGATAATTGTTCTGTGATTGCTAGTAATCGAGGCCGTCCTGAGTCATTTTAAAACTTTGATGCAATCTATAACAGAAGTTAAAGATAATGTTTTGCGTTTTGTTCTTTGCTTTTCATTATTAGACAGCAGGAACAAGCCTCAAACGAACTTGACTGTTTTTAGATCGATTATTTACAATGCCAGAACGAATTTTTTCCAAATGCTGATATTGCTGTTTTACTTACCGTAGTTGTTCCTGAGGATAGTAACAGACGATGTCAGGAATTAATTTGTCTGAGGGCTTCATTTGATTAATTGATAAAAAGCCAAACTATTGTAGCGTTATACAAGCTCCGTTGATTTTAGTACTTCTGATGAAATCAATGGAGTGATCCTACAAAGGACTCTCTATGTTCGACAGTTTAAAACATTTTTTGTTGTATCTCCGGCTAGTCCTGCAGTCAGCCAATGTCCTGAGTCATTTGTTTATGAGGAAAATTTTGTATGTCACAGCCAATGAGTTCGTCATTAATAATGGTACGAAAAAGCTTTTGAATAAAAGTAGTAAATTTATTCCCACGCCTGTAGGCAAAAATTGCCCATAAACCGCAATTTTGGAGGGAGTTGATGATTTATTGCGGCAAAAACATGTGGAGATTTGTATATTTTAATAAAGCGAGCTCTTGTCGTTTTCACCTATAAGAGTAAGCGTTTTCCCATCTGCAGGTCTCATGCCATATTCTTGTTCTTGAAATTTGTGAAAATGTTCGGTAAAGCGGTTCATCAAATTCTAGCTAATTGTTCGACGTGTTTTCATAAAGACAATTTATCACCTCTTGAAAGAGATGAATTTAACCGCCTTCGTTTGGAAAAGTCTATAATTGTTACACCCGTCGATAAAGGTAGTAGTTGGATGATTTTACCGACAAATCATTATGAAGCTGAGGCGTATCGTCATTATCCAATGAAACGCACTATGTTCCTCTTGATATTGACATAGATCCTCATGTAACGTCGTAGGCTTATGAATTTGTTATTCACGTTCTCTCCGGTCAACAAGGTTTTTTGTCTAATCGAGAATGTTTGGCCTTAGAACCATCTAATAATGATAGAGTACGTAAATTTTATTTGCTTCCAAAAGCACATTGGATATTTATTTCCTTCTATGCCTCCTGGCAGGCCTATTGTTAATGATTAGTGGGACGCGTGACTAGAACCTGTGCTACTCTTTTGGAGTATTTTTTGGCTCCCTTGGCCCGTGTTAGTAAGAGTTTTGTTCGTGACTCCATGCATGTCATCTCTCTCCTTCATGACATTGAAGTAAAAACACAGACTTTCCTTTGTGACTTTAGACATAAGCTCACTTTACACTAACATTCCGACCGAGGAAGGAGTTGCTGCTGTGGGGAGAGCCTTTTTAAAATTTCCGGACAGTAAGAGGCCTGATTTAACTCTTCTTACCATGCTGAAAATTATCCTGAACAATAATAATTTTGCGTTTCGAGGTGAAAAGTTTTTGCAAGTGCGATGGGTTGCCCATTCTGTCCTTCATACGCAAATATTTTTTTAACTGACTGGGAAGAAAAACTGTTGCTTGGTGATAAACATCCATCTTTTTGGATACGATTTATTGATGATGTTTTTCTGACCTGGGATTTTTCACAAAGTGAATTGTTTGTGGTTTTGATGATTTTGTAAATAATCTGTTTCCTACAATCAATGTTGAAATGTCATTTGATCTGCGGCAAAATGCGTTTTTTGGACCTTCTACTGTTATAAATCCAACCATAAAGTTTTGTTTCCGAGTGGATTTTAAAGCCCACGGAATACACATTGGCATTTTATCTCAATCGTCCGTTTCACCCCACCTCATGTAATTTTCGTTCAATTTTGTTTAGTCAAATTTACAGGTGGGCAACACATTGTGCTACGTATGAAGATTTCAAGAGTGTTAAAAATATTGTACAACCAAGTTGGGATGGCTCAAGGTTATTCCAGAAAGCTCCCATCAGAGATTGCTGTAAGAAAGGTATTAGGAACTGGACTTTGCAATCGCCGACAGCTTGGGAAACTGGCTTCTTCCCTTGTGATTGCGACACATGCCTTTTTGGAATCGGTACAAAATCTGTTGTATAGTAGTGTAAATAATAACAAGTTTTTAATTTGGTACATAGACTTACCTGTAAATCGGAAAAATGTTATTTATTTGATTTTATGCAAGCGTTGTAAAGTGCAATATGTCGGCCAGATCTTCGAGACCTGTATCAAAGGAAGAATAGCCGAGCATTCCTTTTGCGAAATATAAAATACGTTTTTATTGTACCATCTGTATTCCAAGCATTTTACCGAATCTTGTATGTTATCATTCCGATTTTTCCTTTTGTTGTCCTGGAACATTGTCCAGATGTGAGAAGAGGAGAGACTCTAAAAAAAGGAAAATCGTTGGATCAAAAGACTAAATACTTTGCACCGAATGGGTTGAACCTTGGAAAAACTTAATAAATTGTCAGATGTGCATTCTTATTGTTCCATACAGCATTGTAAGCAATCGCGTCATCCGATATTGTCAAAAGCAGCTTTCTACATGTCATACAAATATCTGTCAATCGCTGACGATGCACGCCTAATCTTTGTCATTCTCTGATCTGTTAATCGATAAGTGCCATGTAATTTCACTTACTGTGCTTGATTTGTTCACTTTGGCTCTAACAAACTTGCCTGTTGTATTTGGAATTGAAAAGTTTTCTCAAAACGAAACCGGTCTTCCACGAACAATTTGTTTTTACAAACTTACCACCCTGATACCTGGGTTATAAGGTCCGGCGTGAGGATCCTTGGAGTGGATATTATCTGCTCTTAAGATATATATTGTATATATTATCTATATTACATCTGCATCTTGATCGTGGACCCGACCCCAATAGGATCGGGTATATTATATTTATGGTAGAAACGACCATCGAAAGGAATGAGCGTCCTAGAAATCGTACGGAGAAACAAAATGAGCAGACATCTGTTGGAAACACTCGAAGCCATTGGAATTCTTACAGTAACACGAATTCTCACAGCAGAAGGAATTATGTTCACAGGATCTAATGCCTTCCAACATGGGTGATCATTTCCAATTTCGTATCTAACAACAGATTCTACTACCCAAAAAAATCCCACCTGAGTTTTTTTCCTATAACAAGGCACATTTCGTGATTATTAAATGTCTTCACCACAAGACATTTTTGGATGTTAACTTTTCCACCCATCCTTAACGCGGAAAAAAAAGAACATATTGATAAGTAGCATTAATCCGGCATTCAAAAATGATTATTTCTCCCCTCTCAATTGAGATGATTACCAATGAGTGGTGCTCTGGAGTGCATGTGGCGATGCAAGATCACTATTCGGTCTTTGATGGGTGAAGCCGTGCATTTTATTTCGAACATCTCCAATTCCTTTGAATTTACTTGCTAAATCATACAGATGGCAGTCGTTGGTCCCGCTCTCAATTGGGTAAAAAGCTTTCGGACGCTGTTTTGGGATGAAGCAGCTGTGTGTCTTTAATCAAGATAAGTCAGAAATTATTGGATTGGATAATGGTAAATCATGTGCCGTCAAGTGAGGAAGAACCGTCATGAGACCTTGTTCTCGATCAAGGGCCCCTCCTTCTCCAATGCCTCGTCACGGTTTTGGAGAACTTAATGATAAGGCTTCCCAAAACGGTTTCTTCGTCGGGGACTTTTTCTGCTGATGGTCATTCGCGGTGTGGTGAGAAGTCCTTCGCAGTATGATTCAGTTGACCTGGATTCATCTGATTCTAACACCAGCACCCTCCAACTCTAAAAGAGTTTTCAATATGAAGCTGTAATTGTGCCATCTTTGCATTCGTCATCGAGTTCTTCACTTGTCCCTATGAAGTATGATGATCCAGTGAGTTTAATCTACCGACGACCTCGTACTCAACCGGTCTGTGGATGGTCCGCTGTCCAATGCAAATGGTTTAACCGTATCTAACGGTCATACTAATTCAATCGGTCAACTTACCTGTGAAAGTCTTTATCAGTCAACCCTACATGATGGGAAAATTGTCGCACTGAATTCTCCACTTGAGGTGTCCCTCCGCAGAGTAATGATTTCATTGATTCTTCGAAGTCTTCCATCGTCAATGGGTGATTGCAATTTGAAAGATTTTTCAGTTGATAATTGTTCTGTGATTGCTAGTTAATCGAGGCCGTCTGAGTCATTTTAAAAACTTTGATGCATCTATAACAGAAGTTAAAGATAATGTTTTGCGTTTTGTTCTTTGCTTTTCATTATTAGACAGCGAGGCAACAAGCCTCAAACGAACTTGACTGTTTTTAGATCGATTATTTACAATGCCAGAACAACGAATTTTTCCAAATGCTGATATTGCTGTTTTACTTACCGGTGTTCCTGAGGATGTAACAGACGATGTCAGGAATAATTTGTCTGAGGTGCTTACATTTGATTTTAATGATAAAAAGCCAAACTATTGTAGCGTTATACAAGCTCCTGTTGATTTTCGTACTTCTGATGAAAATCATGGATGGAGTGATCCTACAAAGGGACTCTATGTTCGACAGTTTAAAACATTTTTTGTTGTAACTCCGGCTAGAGCCTGCAGTCAGCCTATGTCCTGAGTACATTTGTTTATGAGGAAAATTTTGTATGTTACAGCCAATGAGTTCGTCATTAATAATGGTACGAAAAAAGCTTTTGAATAAAAGTAGTAATTTATTCCAAATTTATTCCCACGCTGTAGGCAAAAAATTGCCATAACGCAATTTTGGAGGGGAGTTGATGATTATAGTTTATTGCGCAAATACATGTGGAGATTTGTATATTTTAAATTAAAGCGAGCTCTTGTCGTTTTTCCCCTATAAGAGTAAGCGTTTTCCATCTGCTGGTCTCATGCCATATTCTGTTCTTGAAATTTGTTTGAAAATGTTCGTAAGAGCGGTTCATACATTATTCTAGCTAATTGTTCGGACGTGTTTTCATAAAGACAATTTATCACCTCTTGAAAGTTGAAAGAGCATGAATTTAACCGCCTTCGTTTGGAAAAGTCTATAATTGTTACACCCGTCGATAAAGGTAGTAGTTGGATGGATTTTACAGACAAATCATTATGAAGCTGAGGCGTATCGTCAATTATCCAATGAAACGCACTATGTTCCTCTTGATATTGACATAGATCCTCATGTACGTCGTAGGCTTATGAATTTGTTATCCGTTCTCCGGTCAAAAGGTTTTTTGTCTAATCGAGAATGTTTGGCCTTAGAACCATCTAATAATGATAGAGTACGTAAATTTTATTTGCTTCCAAAAGCACATTGGATATTTTCTTCTATGCCTCCTGGCAGGCCTATTGTTAATGATTGTGGGAGCGTGACTAGAACCTGTGCTACTCTTTTGGAGTATTTTTTGGCTCCCTTGGCCCGTGTTAGTAAGAGTTTTGTTCGTGACTCCATGCATGTCATCTCTCTCCTTCATGACATTGAAGTAAAAACACAGACTTTCCTTGTGACTTTAGACATAAGCTCACTTTACACTAACATTCCGACCGAGGAAGGAGTTGCTGCTGTGGGGAGAGCCTTTTTAAAATTTCCGGACAGTAAGAGGCCTGATTTAACTCTTCTTACCATGCTGAAAATTATCCTGAACAATAATAATTTTGCGTTTCGAGGTGAAAAGTTTTTGCAAGTGCAGGGGACTGCGATGGGTTGCCCATTCGGTCCTTCATACGCAAATATTTTTTAACTGACTGGGAAGAGAAAAAACTGTTGCTTTGTGATAAACATCCATCTTTTTGGATACGATTTATTGATGATGTTTTTTCTGACCTGGGATTTTTCACAAAGTGAATTGTTTGTGTTTTGTGATTTTGTAAATAATCTGTTTCCTACAATCAATGTTGAAATGTCATTTGATCTGCGCAAAATGCGTTTTTTGGACCTTCTACTGTATAAATCCAACCATAAAGTTTTGTTCCGAGTGGATTTTAAGCCCACGGATACTCATTGCATTTTATCTCAATCTTCGTTTCACCCACCTCAAGTATTTCGTTCAATTTTGTTTAGTCAAATTTACAGGTGGGCAACACATTGTGCTTACGTATGAAGATTTCAAGAGTGTTAAAAAATATTGTACAACCAAGATGGATGGCTCAAGGTTATTCCAGAAGCTCCATCAGAGATGCTGTAAGAAAGGTATTAGGACTGACTTTGCAATCGCCGACAGCTTGGGAAACTGGCTTCTTCCCTTGTGATTGCGACACTTGCCTTTTTGGAATCGGTACAAAATCTGTTGTAAGTAGTGTAAATAATAACAAGTTTTTAATTGTACATAGACTTACCTGTAAATCGGAAAATGTTATTTATTTGATTTTATGCAAGCGTTGTAAAGTGCAATATGTCGGCCAGACTTCGAGACCTGTATCAAGAAGAATAGCCGAGCATTTGCGAAATATAAAAACGTTTTATTGTACATCTGTATCCAAGCATTTTACCGAATCTTGTATGTTATCCGATTTTTCTTTTGTTGTCCTGGAACATTGTCCAGATGAGAAGAAGAGACTAAAAAAGGAAAATCGTTGGATCAAAAGACTAAATACTTTGCACCCGAATGGGTTGAACCAGGAACTTAATAAATTGTCAGATGTGCATCTTATTGTTCCATACAGCCATTGTAGCAATCGCGTCATCCGATATTGTCAAAAGCAGCTTTCTACATGTCATACAAATATCTGTCAATCGCTGACGATGCACCCTAATCTTTGTCATTCTCTGTCTGTTAATCGATAAGTGCCATGTAATTCACTTACTGTGCTTGATTTGTTCACTTTGGCTCTAACAACTTGCCTGTGTATGTGGAATTGAAAAAGTTTTCTCAAAACGAAACCGGTCTTCCACGAACAATTTGTTTTACAAACTTACCACCTGATACTGGGTTATAAGGTCGGCGTGAGGATCCTTGGAGTGGATTTATCTGCTCTTAAGATATATATTTATATATATCTATACATCTGTCTTGATCGTGGACCCGACCCCAATGACTCGGGTATTTTTATGGTAGAACACATCGAAAGGATGAGCGTCCTAGAAATCGTACGGAGAAACAAAATGAGCAGACATCTTGGAACACTCGAAGCCATTGGAATTCTTACAGTAACACGAATTCTCACAGCAGAAGGAATTTATGTTCCAGGATCTAATGCCTTCCAACATGGTGATCATTTCCAATTTCGTTCTAACAACAGATCTACTACCCAAAAAATCCCACCTGAGTTTTTTCCTATAACAAGGCAACATTTCGTGATTATTAAATGTCTTCACCACAAGACATTTTTGGATGTTAACTTTCCACCATCCTTAACGCGGAAAAAGAAACATATTGATAAGTAGCATTAATCCGGCATTCAAAAATGATTATTTCTCCTCTCAAATTGAGATGATTACCAATGAGTGGTGCTCTGGAGTGCATGTGGCGATGCAAGATCACTATTCGTCTTTGATGGGTGAAGCCGTGCATTTTATTTCGACAACTCCAATTCCTTTGAATTTACTTGCTAAATCCATACAGATGGCAGTTCGTTGGTCCCGCTCTCAATTGGGTAAAAAGCTTTCGGACGCTGTTTTGGATGAAGCTGTGTCTTTAATCAAGATAAGTCGAAATTATTGGATGATAATGGTAATCATGTGCCGTCAAGTGAGGAAGAACGTCATGAGACCTTGTTCTCATCAGCCCCTCCTTCTCCAATGCCCGTCACGGTTTTGGAACTTAATGATAAGGCTTCCCAAACGGTTTCTTCGTGGGACTTTTCTGCTGATGGTCATCGCGGTGGTGAGAAGTCCTTCGCAGTTGATTCAGTTGACCTGGATTCATCTGATTCTACACCAGCACCTCCAACTCTAAAAGAGTTTTCAAATGAAGCTGTAATTGTGCCATCTTTGCATTCGTCATCGAGTTCTTCACTTGTCCCTATGAAGTATGATGATCCAGTGAGTTATCTACCGACGACCTCGTACTCAACGTCTGTGGATGGTCCGCTGTCCAATGCAAATGGTTTAACCGTATCTAACGGTCATACTAATTCATCGGTCAACTTACCTGTGAAACGTCTTTATCAGTCAACCCTACATGATGGGAAAATTGTCGCACTGAATTCTCCACTTGAGGTGTCCTCGCAGAGTAATGATTTCATTGATTCTTCGAAGTCTTCCATCGTCATGGGTGATTGCAATTTGAAAGATTTTGTCAGTTGATAATTGTTCTGTGATTGCTAGTAATCGAGGCCGTCTGAGTCATTTTAAAACTTTGATGCAATCTATAACAGAAGTTAAAGATAATGTTTTGCGTTTTGTTCTTTGCTTTTCATTATTAGACAGCAGGAACAAGCCTCAAACGAACTTGACTGTTTTTAGATCGATTATTTACAATGCCAGACGAATTTTTCCAAATGCTGATATTGCTGTTTTACTTACCGGTGTTTCCTGAGGGATGTAACAGACGATGTCAGGAATAATTTGTCTGAGGGTGCTTCATTTGATTAATGATAAAAAGCCAAACTATTGTAGCGTTATACAAGCTCCTGTTGATTTTCGTACTTCTGATGAAATCAGATGGAGTGATCCTACAAAGGACTCTATGTTCGACAGTTTTAAAACATTTTTTGTTGTAACTCCGGCTAGACCTGCAGTCAGCCAATGTCCTGAGTCATTTGTTTATGAGGAAAATTTTGTATGTACAGCCAATGAGTTCGTCATTAATAATGGTACGAAAAAAGCTTTTGAATAAAAGTAGTAAATTTATTCCCACGCCTGTAGGCAAAAATTGCCATAACGCAATTTTGGAGGGAGTTGATGATTTATTGCGCAAATACATGTGGAGATTTGTATATTTTAATAAAGCGAGCTCTTGTCGTTTTCCCTATAAGAGTAAGCGTTTTCCATCTGCTGGTCTCATGCCATATTCTGTTCTTGAAATTTGTGAAAATGTTCGTAAAGCGGTTCATCATATTCTAGCTAATTGTTCGACGTGTTTTCATAAAGACAATTTATCACCTCTTGAAAGAGATGAATTTAACCGCCTTCGTTTGGAAAAGTCTATAATTGTTACACCCGTCGATAAAGGTAGTAGTTGGATGATTTTACCGACAAATCATTATGAAGCTGAGGCGTATCGTCAATTATCCAATGAAACGCACTATGTTCCTCTTGATATTGACATAGATCCTCATGTACGTCGTAGGCTTATGAATTTGTTATCCGTTCTCCGGTCAAAAGGTTTTTTGTCTAATCGAGAATGTTTGGCCTTAGAACCATCTAATAATGATAGAGTACGTAAAATTTTATTTGCTTCCAAAAGCACATTGGATATTTTCTTCTATGCCTCCTGGCAGGCCTATTGTTAATGATTGTGGGAGCGTGACTAGAACCTGTGCTACTCTTTTGGAGTATTTTTTGGCTCCCTTGGCCCGTGTTAGTAAGAGTTTTGTTCGTGACTCCATGCATGTCATCTCTCTCCTTCATGACATTGAAGTAAAAACACAGACTTTCCTTGTGACTTTAGACATAAGCTCACTTTACACTAACATTCCGACCGAGGAAGGAGTTGCTGCTGTGGGGAGAGCCTTTATAAAATTTCCGGACAGTAAGAGGCCTGATTTAACTCTTCTTGCTATGCTGAAAATTATCCTGAACAATAATAATTTTGCGTTTCGTGGTGAAATGTTTTTGCAAGTGCAGGGGGCTGCGATGGGTTGCCCATTCGGTCCTTCATACGCAAATATTTTTTCAGCTGACTGGGAAGAAAAGCTGTTGCTTTGTGATAAACATCCATCTTTTTGGATACGATTTATTGATGATGTTTTTCTGACCTGGGATTTTTCACAAAGTGAATTGTTTGTGTTTTGTGATTTTGTAAATAATCTGTTTCCTACAATCAATGTTGAAATGTCATTTGATCTGCGCAAAATGCGTTTTTTGGACCTTCTACTGTATAAATCCAACCATAAAGTTTTGTTCCGAGTGGATTTTAAGCCCACGGATACTCATTGCATTTTATCTCAATCGTCGTTTCACCCACCTCATGTATTTCGTTCAATTTTGTTTAGTCAAATTTACAGGTGGGCAACACATTGTGCTACGTATGAAGATTTCAAGAGTGTTAAAAATATTGTACAACCAAGATGGATGGCTCAAGGTTATTCCAGAAGCTCCATCAGAGATGCTGTAAGAAAGGTATTAGGACTGAACTTTGCAATCGCCGACAGCTTGGGAAACTGGCTTCTTCCCTTGTGATTGCGACACTTGCCTTTTTGGAATCGGTACAAAATCTGTTGTAAGTGAGTGTAAATAATAACAAGTTTTTAATTGTACATAGACTTACCTGTAAATCGGAAAATGTTATTTATTTGATTTTATGCAAGCGTTGTAAAGTGCAATATGTCGGCCAGACTTCGAGACCTGTATCAAGAAGAATAGCCGAGCATTTGCGAAATATAAAAACGTTTTATTGTACATCTGTATCCAAGCATTTTACCGAATCTTGTATGTTATCCGATTTTTCTTTTGTTGTCCTGGAACATTGTCCAGATGAGAAGAAGAGACTAAAAAAGGAAAATCGTTGGATCAAAAGACTAAATACTTTGCACCCGAATGGGTTGAACCAGGAACTTAATAAATTGTCAGATGTGCATCTTATTGTTCCATACAGCCATTGTAGCAATCGCGTCATCCGATATTGTCAAAAACAGCTTTCTACATGTCATACAAATATCTGTCAATCGCTGACGATGCACCCTAATCTTTGTCATTCTCTGTCTGTTAATCGATAAGTGCCATGTAATTCACTTACTGTGCTTGATTTGTTCACTTTGGCTCTAACAACTTGCCTGTGTATGTGGAATTGAAAAAGTTTTCTCAAAACGAAACCGGTCTTCCACGAACAATTTGTTTTACAAACTTACCACCTGATACCTGGGTTATAAGGTCGGCGTGAGGATCCTTGGAGTGGATTTATCTGCTCTTAAGATATATATTTATATATATCTATACATATATAAATAAATAAATGAAAAGAAAGACAAGGCCAATAAATAAGATCTTATTATGACAATATTTCGACTGTCTCTTTTACAAGTCTGATGGTAAAAAGAATTCTATCAACACATTAACATACAAAATTTGAAAAGAAATTTATACATCTATGGATTTTGATTGAGCATTACATTCATAGCTGGTGAATTCACTTTGATGTAATATTTCTCTGCTGTCTTTCGTTCATAGCTGTTGGAAAAATTGTGTTGGAGCACTAATATTTTGAGCTTATCAGATGTTAAACAGATGGAGGTGTGCTTACTTTTGAAATGTCTATACACATTGCTTTCTTTCATAGTAAGATGTTGATGTATTCTTCTTCTTATAGTACATTGAGATTCGCCAATATATGATTCATTACAAATGTTGCATTATATTTGATAAACCGTATTTTTCATAAAGCAGATATTCTCGTTGTTACAATAGCAGTTGTTATGACACGGGAAATTATATGTCGTTCTTAATTGTCTCGTCAACGGTTTGGGTGTTACAAAAGATGTATATATATATACAGGGTGAGTCATAATGTGCGCAAAACTTTGGTGATGTCCTGTGATTACTGAACGGGGTACTCGACATTAATTTTAATGCCATTTTGTTCGTTAAGACTTGGGGTTTTGTATGATGTCACATCCTACAGACTTCTATGAATTTTAAGTATAAAAATTTGAAAATTGAATCATGTCATATTTTCTCAGTTGGTGAAATATTACCATAGTTTTGGGCATGATTCTGCATCTGTTTAGTGATTCGCAATGACATCAAAATGATTCCACAATCCATTTTATTTCGTTCAACCAACAATCTGGACACAAACAAGCAATCTATGTTTTTTGAAGATTTTGAATTTGTCCTACAATTAGGAAATGTTTGATTTAACTAAGATATGCGAAATTTCCGCGCCAAAAGCTAAATTGTCTTTTTTTCGTTAACGATGGACTTAGAAACAAGATTGACTATTGTGAAATTGTTCTATTCCAATAACGAATCTCCAACTGCTACTCTACGTGCATATAAGCGAATGATGTCCTTGCACAATGATCCATTTCCACCTTCAACTATCAGTCGACTGATGCAGAAGTTTGAGGCAACAAAGACTCTCCATGACATCCAGTCTCCTGGTAGACCGTCCATTGTCAATGAACGTTCCTCTGCTATCGAGAAGTCGATCACCAATCTTAAAGCTGCAAATCCACTTGGTCATACTAGCTCTCGACAAGTCGCGCGTGAAACTGCGATCCCTCAACGCCGTGTCGTTCGAGTCCTACATCAAATCGGGATGCATCCATTCCGAATATCCCGAACACAGGCGATAAGTGAAGAAGACAAGCTGAAGCGTCTTGACTTCGCGAAGTGGATATTGGAGAATGAGGAAATCCTGCCAAACATTCTTTGGTCTGATGAAGCTTACTTTAGTTTAGATGGGCTCGTAAACCTACACAACTGTGTGATATGGGCATACGAAAATCCAAGATGCAATTTGCCGAAGAAATCTCCACTCACCAAAGCTTTGCGTTTGGATGGCAATTTCTTCAAACTTCAAATTGCAGCCCCACTTCTTCGAATCGACTGTGGATCAAGAAAACTACACTAGCATGCTCCGTGATCACCTCATACCTGAACTGCAAAAGAGGCGGAAGATGAAGTCTGTCGTATTCCAACATGATGGAGCTCCTCCTCATTTCTCGAAGAAGGCACGAGACTTTCTATCAACGAAAATTCCCCGAAAACCGAGTGATTGGTCGTGGTTACGGTCATCCTTGGCCACCGCGGTCTCCCCGATTTGTCCCCATTAGACTACTATTTGTGGGGAACTTTGAAGGCTCGCGTGTATCACCAATTTGTTCCGAGAAACATTAATGAGTTTAAAGGAGGAAAATCTTTGAAGAAAGAAGTTCAAAATCTTGAAACAGATGAGCTCCAACGGGCCATTAACCATTTGCTCGTCAGAGCACAATGTGTTGTCGAGGCTGATGGAGGATTGTTTGAACACTTGCTGTAAATTGTCTATCATCAGTAATAAGCTTAATTATAAGAAATCCTTTGGGGAAAATTTGTTTTTAATTTGAATTTTAAACGATTTAAATTGTGAAATTTAGGTAAATTCTAGTGAATTCAAAATTAGCTAGAATACTGTCAAATAATTGAAAGAGAAAAATAATATTGCACACAGCAAAACCCCATGACATGCTAAACAATATGGAAGAGAAACTCAATTCGAATAATTATTTTGGTCAGAGCTACAAGTCCTTGAAGTTTTGCGCACATTATGACTCACCCTGTATATATATATATATATATATATATATATATATATATATATATATATATATATATATATATATATATATATATATATATATATATATATATATATACATAGGTAAAATAAAAATCAGCCAGATTCTCAAATAATGTTTATCCTGATCGATTTCATAGTTTGACTGCTTATCAAGGCATTAAATAAAAAAATGAGAAGAGGATAATACATGCATATCTATACAATATACTAGGCATTCAAAGTAGGAAGAAATTTCTTGATAAACATAGATTCCATCCTTTCCCTTTCTATTGCATTAGGAGGTAGCTGATAGAAAGGGGTGGCATAGAAGTCTTTACCACACGTGGCTATACGCTTGCTTACTTTGAGACATCTCTCAGTAGACAGCAGCAACTGTCTTCCAGCCTTTAATTTGTGTGAATTCCGCCCCCTTTCGAAACTGTATGAGGCGTGTGAAAGTCAATAGTGTTTTACATTTCGACTGTATGCATCCATCAACCCTTTCAGTGCCACTGACTCAATCACTTTTCATGAATGACAAGAATACGAATAAATGAAGTTTACGGTATTTGAGATTGTCAAATCTATCATGGGTCAAACTGGTTGGAAGTGGGTCAACGAAGTCTGACCCACGCTAAATGTGACCCACGACCCACTTGATCCACCAACTTTTCGGAAAAACATGACCCACGACCCACGTGACCCACGCGATTTTGTGACCCACTTGACCCACCTGATCCATGACCCACGACCCACTTCCAACTCTGCTTCATACTGCTTGTCTTTATCCGCAGCACATCGAGAAATATGTCTACTGACAGGTAATGGAGCTGCATCTGGGTGCTTAATATGATGTATATGCACTGTCATTCTGTTTTTTTAATAGATCTCCAGTTTGAGCAATATATAACTCTATACACCCCACATCGCAACACGTAAATTACATTATGAGAGTAGCAGTTCATGTTATGTTTGATGTTAAATGTTCTGTTGCGGAAATGAAATGTCTTTCCTTCAATTATATAATGACAAGTTTTGCATTTGTTCTCGTTACATTTCTTACTTATATTTTGACCTACTCCATCCTTTTACTTTAGTGTTATATATATATATATATATATATATAGAAAAAAACAGGAAACCCAAACGGCGCCAAATAAGTAAAATAAAAATCAGCCAGATTCTCAAATAATATTTATGCTGATCGATTTCACATTTTGACTGCTTATCATGGCATTAAATAAAAAATGAGAAGAGGATACATGCATATCTATACAATATACTAGGCATTCAAAGAAGGAAGAAATTTCTTGATAAATATAGCTTCCTTCCTTTCCCTTTCTATTGCATTAGGAGGTAGCTGATAGAAAGGGGTGGCATAGAAGTCTTTACCACACGTGGCAGTAGTGAGTCAATTGCAGACGCAAGGCCAAAATGTGAAATGATGAGTCATCATTCTGACTCAGCCCCCCCCCCTCTGGAAGGAAGGAAAGAGGTGAGGGAGGTGGCCACGGACGTGCTCGGAGGGATGGGTCCAAGCGGACGAAACTGTTCCCTCCCCCTCTGGAAGGAAGGGGGAGCTCTCCTGTGAGGCAATGTTAGGAAAGTGTTTTACCTTTAGAAAAGGGCAGGATTTGGACGTTTTGGGATGAGAAAGGTCCTATTTCGTGCTGAAGGAGTGTCTGGATGGACAAACGGAGGGCAGATTCGGATTCAGCGTCAAATTGTAGGTTAGGAAGGTGATTTCCAGCGGAATCGGAGAGAAAAAGTTCTGACTACCGCACCTCGGCAGGGTTTCTTCCAACTTTGGTTCTAGACATGGTAGAAAGTCGTGTGATAGCTCGTTTGAAAGCTAAGAGTGAGAAAAATGCAGTGGAAAGCACCATATGTCCACGTTTTTCTGGGTTTAGAGTGGAAAATGACTTGAAAAAGGTAGGAATCGCCGAAAAACGAAAGAGTTAGGAAAGTGTAGGTCTTGGACATTTTGGGGTGAGAAAGGTCCTATTTCGGCATGAAGGAGAATTCGGATGGACAAATGGAGGGCATATTCCGATTCAGCGTGCAATTCTGCATCTAGAGGGTGAGTCTCAAGTAAATCGGTGACAAAAAGTTTTCGCTACCTCCCCCCCCCCTCCTGTCAGATTTCCAACTTGGGTGGGAGTGATCGTAGAAAGTCGTGTGATAGCGCGTTTGAAAGCTAAGAATGAGCCAACTGCAGTGGAAAGCATCGTTTGTCCAAGTCTTCCTTGGTTTAGGTGTGAGATCAAAATGTTGAATTTTTGAAAATCGCGAAATGGTGAACTTAGGACTTTTTCGTGAAAAAGTTAAATTGTAGCCTACGTTGGTAACGACTATCTCAGGAATGAAAGTGAATGAAGAGCTCCGATTCCTTTTAATGAAAACAGCGCACTTTGTTCTCTAGGGTCATACCTTTTCAGATCTGTGGGAGGTTTCGTTTCCCAATGAGAGCATATTTAAAATCGAATTTTTGCGCATTTTCCAAGATTTTGGATACTTCGAAAAAACGACGAGTTTCTTCAACTCGGCTTCTGGTAATCGTAGAGAGTCGAGGGATGCCTTAAATGAAAGGTGAGAGCGAGAAAACGTGACTGTCAAAATTTGAAGTCAATCGGAGCACTAGAACCGGAGATAGAAGTTTTTAAAGTTTTGGATGATTGAGATTACGTCATCAGCTGATCGCCACAAACTATATAAGTAGAGTCTCTCCTTGTGGGAATCAGTTCTCCTCCCGACTTGTTTTGGGTAGGTGAACTCCGGAGCTCCGATGATAACATCGGAAATTCCAAATTTCGACTGAGAAAATTTCATTGCTGATATCAGCAAAGGTGTCAGACTTTTAGGTTAGCCAGGAGATGGCCTTAGTCTCCAGGCCATAAAAGACTCCAAAACTTTAAAGGCTTGCAACTTTGCTTCTACAAGTCCCTTTGACTTGATTCAAAAAAGGTTCGATAGCTATTGATCAGACCTATACTTACAGACTATTTCTATAATTTCATAAGTAGTATTAAATGCTGAAAAATTTAAATTCATTATTTTTGGAGTTTTTCTGAGGTTTTCGACCCTGCTGAATTCAACTAAAGGATTTGTAATGATGTCTGAGCCAGTCTTCTCATTGAACGAGCGTTCTCACCCATTCATAATTCATCAAACATCCACTATAAAGAAGAGATGTTGCTTTACGTTTCACATTTGCCTTTCGCAAGTGTCGGATGCATGGTACGGAGAGTTTTGCTGTAATATTCCAATGACAGGGTGTTCCTTCGGGATGGCGGATGATGCCGTAGTGATAAGTGTGGCAAGGGAGTGTGTCATATTTTAGACCGAAACCTCTGGGGCAACTCATGTTGGGCATTTGACACAGTTCTCAACGTAGCACTTTGAACGCCAATCGGTTGAGTCTTAGCTATCTTGTCATGGGTGGCTACTAAACATCTCCATTGCAAAACGCTTGTGAATCACGGCTTGCTATCAAGCACGTTTCATGTCTGGCTATCAAGTCATCTCAACGTGAGGTGGAGACCTTCGATATGATACATCCTACGGTGAGGCGTTCCTTTTTGGACGGCGAGCACTGCCACAGATGGAAAGAGGGCAAGGGACGGTGTCATACTTTAGACGAAACCGCTGAGCTGTCGCTTATGTTGGACATGTGACACCGATCTCAACGGACTCTTTTCAATCGCTCGGTCATGAGTGCTTTAGCCATCTCCCGTAGGTTTTCTTTAAGATTCTCAATCAACTCTGTGAGACTGTCTCTGACCGAGGCTAAATGAAATGGAATGAATTGGAAGGGACATTCATGCGCCACACGCAACCACAAGCTCATTTCTCTCTTCGCTAGTGAACAAGATCTTGTGAACGTAGTCAGAAAGTTTATCTTGTTTTGCAAAAGCAAATTTTAGTGTAGTCAAATAGTTTTACCGTGACACACGTTTGTGAAAGTAAAGTTTGATCATCGAAGTTTTATTCGTGAGTGTAGTCAGAAAGTTTAGCACAGCACAAGTGTCATGAAAATATACACTTTTTGGTCTTTGATTTAACATCATTGAAACCCACTTTACTAATGGCAATGACAATATGGCATATTTTATTCAGAAGCAAATGATCGCCGTAACTACGAAAGTTGTCCATCCGAGAAATAATCTTCGACAGATGTCGTGTATAAAACTCAGAAGCATCAGTAACATATTCTTGTCCGTAGGAACGAAATTGAAAGTCAACACTTTCCGCTTCTTAACCTTGTGGAAAATGAATGTAAATGACATTTGCAATTAGGTGAGCCTTGATGAGACTGTCTTCGAAATAAGATATCAACTCCGTAAATATTTCGCATGTATAGTCTAAATGTGCTTCCAATTCTGTCTCCTCCCTTTAAAACTCAAGGATGTAATCTTGTATTAAACCTCCGAAGCCCTCTTGATGAAAACGAATCGTGCAATCATCATGTTTCATTGTATTGACTTCGGGTGCCATGGTTGAGTCTATTGCTAAACATCATTTTTGGCTCAGAGGATTTCAATAACGCGTTACAAATGTGCGTGCGCGCATCGGGAACTCTAGCTCGTCTGTAATTGGACGAGAGGTCAAATCCATTCACCGCTTAGGATAATCTTATAAAAGGCAGTGCATCAACTCTGCGCTTCACATTTATCTTTCACAAGGTGAGTGTCGGTGAGCTCCTGCTATCAGATTGTTTTGACTTGCTATCTAGTTGAATAGTCTCTTGCTATCAAGAGATTCACTTCTGCTCATAAAACATATCATCGCTGTAATACCTCCTTTGCTCGAGCGTTCCTTCGAGACGGCGGGTACTGCCGTAGAGGGATTGCGTTGCACGGGTTGTTCGTCGTTTGTTAGACCGAAACCTCTGAGCCGTTGCTCATGTTGGGCGTTCGACTTCATACTCAACGTGACGCTTTCTCTTGACAGGTCAGAGTACTTCAGCCATTCGACAAAGGTTAGTCTTTATGATGTGGAGTAAAGTGAAATGTAATTCATTAGATGTCACTTCAATGATTGTTCCCATGATAAAAGTTGACTAATGTAGGTAAATGAAACGATTCTCATCTTTCCTTTTCAGTGATTGAAGTCTTACTTATCTACTATCAACTATCCGTCATGGAATTCAACAAAGTTGAAAATTACCGCATTGCTGTCGAGATGGAGAAAGCTACCATCGAGCAATGTAAGTATTTGTATCAAGGTTGACTCACTCTATTACTAACATCATTAGGGTAAACATCCCAATTAAAATGAAAACCCCTCCCCTATTTTATTCATGTTTAAACAGAATCCAAATTTTAACTCTGCTTATCTTTGCTCTTATTCATTGTCAGTGCATGAATGCATTCGAAATGGGGAACCCGTCCCCAAAGGAGCAATCGGGCAAGCTTACGAGCAGCTTGGCAAGTGTAAGTACCCTCACCTATGAGAACTCAGAGTTGGAATGTCATGTCTTAACACTTCTGTATCCGTATGGCTTACTCTCTATCATTGCAGTCTCCGCAACCTCTAATCTCATCTCTTTTTCCTCTCTACAGATTTAGCAAAGATGAAGAAGTGGGAAGAAGCCGCGAGGCGGAGATTTGATGCTGAATTTCCGACCCTACCTTCCCGCCCATCTACCTCCGCTCAAAGTCCGACTCTTTTATTGGGCATCGTCATCGCCCCACCTACACCGCCTTCTCCGCTACCTGCACCATTCCCTTCTCCCCGCCACCACGTCCCACCGACACCCAAGCCAAGGACCCTTCCACCCTCGGCTCCTGTCCCTCTCCTACCTCCTCCGCGTCCATCCTTGCTGCCGGAGTTGCAGTCCTTAGATGGTAAGTAACCGTGATTGGGAAATAGGGGTATAAGACTTCAAACTTGAAATTATGATCATGTTACTAATCTCTTTTCTCTTTTTCTCAACAGTTCTGGCGGCCTACCTCCTGGACGGTGACGTTCCCTCCCGCCCCATCATCCTAGCATCGCCACCACCTGCAGCAGCAGCGAACGACCTCCTTCTCCTCTCCGTCGAGTCCGTGGAGAGACTGTTGGACCAGGAGGAGTTGGAGATAGTCGGATAGGAGAGGTAGATTGATGACGAAGTGGAGAAGGAGGACCTTCGATGCCAGCGGTGTGACAGGGTCTTCGCCTCAGCCTACAGTTTGAGACGTCACACCGCTGGCAATGCTTGCAGAGGAGGAAAGCACCGACCGATCCCTCAACGACCCAAGTGTGAAGGTTGTGGACGCACGTTCTACAGCAGCACCAACTTGCGAGTCCACATCGAAGGCGGATCCTGTGGCAGGGTAAGACAACCACCGACAACAACAGGTAGGAAGCATCCCTCATCACCCGTCGGCTTTTCCTGTTCTTCGTGTCGGAAGACTTTTCCCACAGAGTTTGTTCTCCCTTCGCACACACACTGTTACACACATCCCACTGAGCTTTAGACTGACAACAACGTCACTCAAAGGCTGAGCAAGTTCTCCCTTGAGAGGCTCGTTCGTGACTATGAGATGGAAAGCTCTGAACATATACAAGATATTCATCCATTCCTGTCAAATAATATAGGTTTAATTCATCAAACGTTGGCGAGTTTAGATAGGTTTTTGCTCAAAGGCATGTTTTACGTCTCTGCTCGCTTCAATAAAATGGACAGCACTACGGGAGAAGTAGAGTCCACTGTGACGATTAGGATAGCCTCCTGTGCTGCTGATCTCATAGGTGATTGAAGAGTGGATAGAGAGACATGCCACCTATCTCGTCAGCAACCTGGAAAAGTTCCTGGAAAGAGACAGCGGACTGGTCTTTGATGGGATCCAGAAAGTAGATCTCAAAATTAATTTATTAGAAAATTTCGAAGGGAGCGGTTGTTTCACCCTCCCCAAAGCACTGGCTAGCAAAAAGGCTGTCATCAATGTAGAGTGCCAGTCCTAGTGTTTCAAGTATGCCGTCCTCTCCATTCTTCACTATGATGATATAAGTCTGTATCGTGAACGAATCACTCACTATCGTGAATGGGAGGATGAGCTTAGGTTTGACGGGCTAGATGTCAACACATTAGATTTTAAAGGTATCGCCCAATTTCAAAAACTCAATAACATTAAGGTAGTTGTCCATCTCTGGGAAAGAGGTCTGAAAGGCGTTAGGTATATTAATCGGCAAAGTACCTACGACCGGGTTGTCAATCTTCTCCTAGTCTATAGCGACAACCACCCAGAATGGCATCATTGTGGCATTCCTAAAATTTCAAAGTTATACCATCATCAAATTGCATATAGGAACAATTTCTACTACTGTGATCGCTGCACAAGGCGCTTTAGGTCAAAACCATTTTTTGAAGATCATTATGAGCGGTGCTCTCGGGGTAAGCTTCAAATGGAAGTGATGCCCAAAGATAAATTTTATAGGTATGAAGAAAAAGGCAATGAGCTGAGTCCCATTTGTGTCATTTATGCGGACATTGAATGCTATATTGATAGTGAAGATCAGACTCACCAACCTGCAGCCATTGCCTGTCATGAAGTTTGGCATTCTTACTATAGGAGCCAAAATAAACTGCATGTGTGGCAAGGTGAAGACTGCATCTTAGAATTTTTAAAAATTTTAGATAAAAAAGCCCGTTTTCATCAACGCTATGAAACGGAGCTCACTAGGAAACCCATGTGTTTCACGGAAGTCGATAAATTAAAATTTGATAGGATCACAGAATGTCCCCGCTGCTGTTCATCCTTTGATGAGAAGCAGCATAAGAAAGTGAGGGACCATTGCCATCTCAGTGGTAAATTTAGGTCTGCCTTGTGCAGTAAGTGTAATATCTCACTTAGGCTCAAACGGCGAACGCTCCCCGTCATCTTTCATAACTTTAAATGTTATGATGCGCATGTTCTTCTTCGCCATGGTCTAGGACATATGAAGTCATGGCCGATGAACGTCATAGCGCAAAGAAAGGAAAAATTCATGTCTCTGTCGGCCAAAGTCCACGTTGACAAGACGAAGGAGGGGAAACCTGTCTTTTATGATGTTAAGTTTATGGACAGTTTCCAGTTTATGTCTTCTTCATTAGCCACTTTGGCTAATAATTTAGACTCACTTCCCCTCACGAAAAATTTAAAGAAAGATTATCCTACTATTAGTGACAGTCTCATGCAATGGAAAGGGGTGTTTCCTTATAGTTATTTAGTTCAATGGACACATTGAAAGAAACATCCCTTCCGTCCATCGATAAATTTAAGAACGATTTGACGGGTGCGGACTGTTCGCCTGATGACTATAGGCATGCACAGCAGGCATGGCAAGAATTAGGTTGTCACTCGTTTAGTGACTATATGCTTGTCTACTTAAAATTAGATGATTGCTCTTAGCCAATGTCTTTGAGGCTTTTAGGAAAGTTACACTGGAGCAGGACGCGTTGCACCCCGTCCATTACATTAGTTTACCGGGGTTGTCCTACCAGTCAGCTTTTAAAACGACTAGGGAAAAAATACATTTGTTTGACGATCCCGAAATGTACACCATGTTTGAACGCGGGATCCGAGGTGGACTGACGTTTGTCAACAAGCATGTTGTCAATGAAAAAGTCGATGGTGAATTTGACACACAACTGATGTACATCGACCAAAATAATTTATATGGAAATGCTCTGTCGAAACCTTTGCCACAATCCCACTTTACTTGGCTTTAACCCCATGAGGTTGAACACTTTTCCAACCCCCAGCACATTTTAGGACTGGAAGATGAGGTCGACATAGGTTATTTGTTTGAATTCGACCTCACCTATCCAGACTGCATTAAGAATAAGACATCAGACTTTCTTCTTGCTCCGGAGTCTGGTATAGTGACTGAAGATATGTATTCTCCCTTCATGGAGCAACTAAAATCTAAGTATGAATAAGAAAATAAAATGAAATATCATCCTTCTAGAAAGCTGCTGCTCATCCAGTATGATAAAGAACATTACATTGTTAATTACAAAATTCTCAAATTTTATTTAAGGATGGGCATGCAGTTACAAAAAGTGCATAGGGGTGTTCAATTTCATCAAAAGGCATTTTTGAAGCCTTACATAGGTTTTAATTGCCAGAAACTTGCTGCCTCCAAGAATCCTTTTGAAAAGGATTTCTTCAAATTTAAGAACAATTCCCTCTTTGGTAAAACCATGGAGGATGTAAGAAAACGCACCAATTATAATTTGGTGACTGATCGTGAGGAAGCTAGAAAAATGGATCGTTCTCCACTCTTTGTATATGCTGATGCCATTACCAAAGATCTGGCCGGCATTAAGATGATTAAACCCAAAGTAGAGTTGTGCAAACCCATCTACATAGGTCAAACCGTTTTAGATCACTCCAAGCTTGAGATGTACAACCTCTACTAACACACGATAAAATCATGCCCACTCATCCATCATGCAGAATTGGTAGGCGGAGATACTGATAGCTTTTTCATTCTTCACTCATCACTAGGAAAAGAGTCAGCAAGGAAGATATTCTGTACCAGCTAAAGCCACACTTTGACAGCTCCAACTATCCCACAGAGCATCCGCTTTATTCGACCTTAAATAAAGCAAACCTCGGTTGCTTCAAAGATGAATGCACCGGCAATAGGATAGAGGAGATGATCTTGCTTCGCCCCAAGATGTACTCTATGAAGTTAAAATCATCAGAGCCTTTCATAAAACGGGCGAAAGGCATCTCGAAGTCCATCGTTAGGAAAATGACACATAGATACTATCGAGACGCTATAAATTCAACTAAAATAAGTTCAGTCAATTTGACGATTTTAAAATCAAAGGTACACGAAGTCACGACAACAACGTTTGGGAAACGGGCACTCTCTGCTTGGGAAGACAAGCGATGCTGGATGAGTCCTAATCACTCATTACCGTATGGCAATCCAGACACACATCTACCTCCACCCAAGAGACAGAAACTTTCTCTTCCTCCGTCCGACGATGTATGATAATGTATGTTTCCTCTCTGTTGTGGTTGATGTTTTGTTTTTCTCTCCATAGCGTTTTCTATGGAATGTTGTAAGTGAGCGCCTTGTAACATGCGCCCAACTCCTGATCACAACATATCATCGATGGGGTATCCAGTGATTTTGCTGACTTTGTTTTGCCCTTGTACAGTTTCCGGCACATCAGTGACTTTGTTTTCTCCCTGCACATGAGTGACTTTGTTTTCTCCGTGTACAGAATTAACTATGTGTGACTGTGATGAAATGTCTTTCATTCAATAACATATCATGTACGGACTGTCTCGTTTTTCTTTTGACACAAAGATGGGATTCTCACTCAATAGACAGAAGTAAAAGTTTTGATCATTTTGTAAGATGGGTAGGGTTAGAAATAAAGTTGATGATTGTGAAGTTTGAATTAATGCTAGAATCATTTCAGAGTTTCCAAGATAAACTAAGATAAGTTTCCACAATAAAGTGACAAGCATTTCACTGTTTGTAAGATAGGTGAAGAATAAAATAAAGTTAGAATCATCTCACTATTTGTAAAGTTAGAAATAAAGTAGTTGTTTGTAGTGTTAGGAATAACGTCATTCACAAATGGTTAAGTTAATAAATGCACTATACACTAACGGTTAACATTCACTTGTGTTATGTAAAACCTAAATCCCTAAATCCCTAAATCCCTAAATCCAACCGTAGCTAACCCTATCCCCATAGGGTATGGACTTTGGCAATTTAGATATATCATTCACAAATGGTTAAGTTAATAAATGTACTATACACTAACGGTTAACATTCACTTGTGTTATATAAAACCCTAAATCCCTAAATCCAACCGTAGGACTTTCAACTTTAGCAATTTATAGGTAAAGTATAAAATAAAGTGACAAGCATTTCACTGTTTGCAAGATAGGTAAAGTATAAAATAAAGTCATAACCATGTCATAGTTTGTAAGTTAAAAAGTTAACATCCTCAAGTTTCCAACGAATCTAACATCATGAAAATGTCTTCGGCTTAGGAAACATCAACCACTTTGCTGACTCATGTCTATAAATAGCTCTGACTTATGAAGTGGTAAAACACCAGTCAGTTAGATAAGAATCTAATCAGTCTTGTTCAACCTTTTCACCGACAAGTGTGTGGGCGTGTCATTCAACATCGATGGCGCCTCACGTCAGACAGCGTGACCTTTTCACCGACATGTGTATGGGCGATAGTTCATTGCGATGACTCATTCAAAACACATCATGTGAGTAACATGATTCTATTAACTGTGACTCATACAGATAACGCATTAAAGATTTAACAATGTCAGCTACTTTATTGATATCACGCAAACCGGTCATGATACAATGTCCGTTTTGAAACACTGCAATATGTACAGGATGCCACTTCCGAATCAGAGCAGCAGGAAAGAGTTCAGTTTCATAAAATATACACTGATTACTGGTTTTAATGTTTTCTAGATTCACTAACATCTTCAATTGAACAGACACTACTATATTCTTCAATGTCAGGGGACTGAGGCGTAGATGAGGCATGAGTGTTCGCATTTTCTTGACGACTTCGTAACACATGGACTGCATCACGAAATGAAAAAGGTTTCCTAGGACTTGGATTTTGCCGCAGCGAAAGATTTGAAGATTTCGACCGTTGTTCATGCGAAAGACCAACATTTGCGGATGACCGCGATGATAGACTGAATCGGGAAGATGAGTATGCAACTGTTCTAAATCGATGTCTCTTCTGAGATTCATATCGCGCATAGCGTTGATGATGCGGATGAGGAGCATCATTCACAAAAGACATGAGGGTTGAGTGAATTTCCCTTTTATACTTTTCCCATGAGGGTTTTGGAATCACGATGTAGCAGTGATCATTATGTAGAATCATCTCTTGAATGCGAATAAATACAATGCCTTCTCCTACGTTGATGACACGGCAAGAGTTGGATAGGATAGCGCGATGCAACCTTCGTAGTTGAAAGCGTTCTAGAGTTATCTGAAGTTGACGTTTCATATCATGAAATGTAACACCCTGACTTTTCCATGACACATGGAGTCATGCTGATAATTTCCACATGATCATGATTCAAACCTGAGTGAAGAATGTAATGCCTAAGAAAGAAGGAGAGAGTAATGTTCATGTGTGGCATGGTGAGTGTACATTTTTTCTTTCTTGATAAGGTGGCCGTTAGGCCTTGGTCTCATAAAGACCGATGGTGCGTTCTCAGTGTGTGGAGAGTGTTACTGTAGTTGATCATCATCAACATGGACATAATTTTTAAAAGTTATGGAGACAAGATAGGGATTCAACATAAACAACCTTCCGTCCCTTGCCCTCCTTCCATCTGTGGCAGTGTTCGCCGTCCAAAAAGGAACGCCTCACCGTAGGATGTATTATATCGAAGGTCTCCACCTCACGTTGAGATGACTTGATAGCCAGACATGAAACGTGCTTGATAGCAAGCCGTGATTCACAAGCGTTTTGCAATGGAGATGTTTAGTAGCCACCCATGACAAGATAGCTAAGACTCAACCGATTGGCGTTCAAAGTGCTACGTTGAGAACTGTGTCAAATGCCCAACATGAGTTGCCCCAGAGGTTTCGGTCTAAAATATGACACACTCCCTTGCCACACTTATCACTACGGCATCATCCGCCATCCCGAAGGAACACCCTGTCATTGGAATATTACAGCAAAACTCTCCGTACCATGCATCCGACACTTGCGAAAGGCAAATGTGGAACGTAAAGCAACATCTCTTCTTTATAGTGGATGTTTGATGAATTATGAATGGGCGAGAACGCTCTTTCAATGAGAAGACTGGCTCAGACATCATTACAAATCCTTTAGTTGAATTCAGCAGGGTCGAAAACCTCAGAAAACCTCCAAAAATAATGAATTTAAATTTTTCAGCATTTAGTACTACTTATGAAATTATATAAATAGTCTGTAAGTATAGGTCTGATCAATAGCTATCGAACCTTTTTTGAATCAAGTCAAAGGGACTTGTAGAAGCAAAGTTGCAAGCCTTTAAAGTTTTGGAGTCTTTTATGGCCTGGAGACTAAGGCCATCTCCTGGCTAACCTAAAAGTCTGACACCTTTGCTGATATCAGCAATGAAATTTTCTCAGTCGAAATTTGGAATTTCCGATGTTATCATCGGAGCTCCGGAGTTCACCTACCCAAAACAAGTCGGGAGGAGAACTGATTCCCACAAGGAGAGACTCTACTTATATAGTTTGTGGCGATCAGCTGATGACGTAATCTCAATCATCCAAAACTTTAAAAACTTCTATCTCCGGTTCTAGTGCTCCGATTGACTTCAAATTTTGACAGTCACGTTTTTCTCGCTCTCACCTTTCATTTAAGGCATCCCTCGACTCTCTACGATTACCAGAAGCCGAGTTGAAAAAACTCGTCGTTTTTTCGAAGTATCCAAAATCTTGGAAAATGCGCAAAAATTCGATTTTAAACATGCTCTCATTGGGAAACGAAACCTTCCACAGATCTGAAAAGGTATGACCCTAGAGAACAAAGTGCGCTGTTTCCATTAAAAGGAACCGGATCTCTTCATTCACTTTCATTCCTGAGATAGTCGTTACCAACGTAGGCTACAATTTTACTTTTTCACGAAAAAGTCCTAAGTTCACCATTTCGCGATTTTCAAAAATTCAACATTTTGATCTCACACCTAAACCAAGGAAGACTTGGACAAACGATGCTTTTCACTGCAGTTGGATCATTCTTAGCTTTCAAACGCGCTATCACACGACTTTCTACGATCACTCCCACCCAAGTTGGAAATCTGACAGGAGGGGGGGGGGAGGTAGCGAAAACTTTTTGTCACCGATTTACTTGAAACTCACCCTCTAGATGCAGAATTGCACGCTGAATCGGAATATGCCCTCCATTTGTCCATCCGAATTCTCCTTCATGCCGAAATAGGACCTTTCTCACCCCAAAATGTCCAAGACCTACACTTTCCTAACTCTTTCGTTTTTCGGCGATTCCTACCTTTTTCAAGTCATTTTCCACTCTAAACCCAGAAAAACGTGGACATATGGTGCTTTCCACTGCATTTTTCTCACTCTTAGCTTTCAAACGAGCTATCGCACGACTCTCTACCATTCCTACAAGCCAAGATCGAAGTCTCGTCCAGGGGGGGTCAGCACTTTTTCTTCCGATGGAGCTGGAAATCACCTCCCTAACCCAAAATTTCACGTAGAATCCGAATCTGCCCTCCGTTTATCCATCCGAACTCTCCTTCATGCCGAAACAGGGCCTTTCCTCTCCCAAAACGTCCAACACCTGCCCTTTTCTAAAACACTTTCCTACCCTTGCCTCACAGGAGAGTTCCTCCTTCCTTCCAGAGGGGGGAGGGAACGGTTTCCTCCTCTCGGACCCATCCTTCCATCACATCCTTGGCAACTTCCTTCCAGAGGGGGGCTGAGTCAGCATGATGACTCATCATTTCACATTTTGTCCTTCCGTCTGGGATGGACTCACTACTGTGAGCATTATAATCCTGCTGTCGGTGGACGGTAATTCGCCTTCTAAAAGTGTCCCCGGTTTGGCTAATACGAGTATAATATTCGTATAATATTCGTATAATATTCGTATAATATTCGTATATAATCTCGTATAATATTCATGGCAATTCCGACATTGCAATTTGTAAATGACATTAGACGATGTACAGATAGGTTCTGATCTATCTCAAAATGTTTGGTGCCCAAAGGGGTTTGGAATGTAATGCTTTTACCGGTAATTAGAGTGTCGCAAGCTTTAAAGCGACTTTCATTACAGCGCCGGACCCCGAAAATAGTCATTCTATTTTCAGAAATCAATGGTCTGGGTTGGCGAAAAGTTGACCCAAGCTCTCAATTACGGAAGGTACTGGACAAAGGTTTGATCACCTCGTTGAAAATATTCGGATTATTTCTGTTGTATGTTCTTATGAAGGGAATAACAGTTTTGTGCGATTGGTCTTTTGCTCTGGTTATATGGGATTCGGCTTTACGAATGGCATCGCCTATTAGATTGTTAGGATAACGTAAGATAATTCTATTTTCAGCTCGTGATATCTTTTGTGACGTACAGGTTTATCGGAGACGATGCGCTTAATACGATGCGCCAAATTATACGGAATATTATGGAGAATATGACGGGGATGGGCCGAATTGAATGGTGCGAAATTCATTGTATCTGTTAGTTTACGGTAGATATCTGTATGAATGGATTTTGAGTTGCAATCATATATAACTTCGACATCCAGAAAATTCATACTTTTACTGTCCATACTTTTAGTGAATTTAATGGATGGATGTAAATTTTGAATGATGTCATAAAATTCATCAACATCACCGTATTCATTTCTACAGATAATCCAACAATCATCGAGATAGCACAGCCAAGAGTGTTCAATATCATGAGCTACATTCGGATAAATCTCCCGAACCTTCATGTACATTTGCATTTCCAAATATCCCATTACCAACGAAGCATAAGTTGGGGCAACTTTTGTGCCCATCGCAGTACCAGCAATTTGTAAAAAAACTTCATCTTCAAATAAGAAATAATTCCGTTCGAGGACAAGTTTAAGTCCATTTAAAATCACATTCTTATTAAAACGGATAGGAATGATATCTTTGCAATTCTCAATCCAATATTCTATAGCTTTATAACCGAGCTCGTGCGGTATGTTAGTGTACAAAGACACCACGTCAAGCGTTATAAAAGAAAAATCACCTTCACTCGTCTTGGGTAAGCTGTTTAAAAATATGGTAAAGTGTCCCTGCAATGACTGCTGATATTAGCCAGAATTAACTTCAGAAGTTCATTCAATTAATTACTGAGATGACTGGTAGGAGAGTCTTATAGAGACTTATAGGACGGAACTTGAGATCTAAAGGAGCTGATTTCGAGATATAGCCATGTTTATCAGGAACAATATTAAAAACGTAATTTCTCTCTTTATGCAACTTCGGTAACCCGTACATATACGGTAATCTAGGATGAAATTTTGTTAAATATTTTATTTCAGTAGAAGTCAAACACATATTATTTTGTTTGCAAAATGAGAAGATTTCGTTTAAAGTGGTTTGACAATTATAAGATGTGACCTTTTGGTAAGTACTACTGTCAGAAAGATGTTCCTGCTTCATACGGTTACTGTAAAAATGATATTGCAAAATTACCAGCGCTCCTCCTTTGTCTGCTGAAGCACGAGTAAAATGAAGATTTGTCATATTTCGCATTAAGTTTAAGGCATCAGACTCTCTTTTAGTCATATTGCATTTCCTGCCACCCTCAGTATTACTGATAGCGCGGATTTAGATTGATTTTCCATCAATTGTATAATATGATCCAAGTCTACGTTAAGACCCCTGGAGGGTAGGTAGGAAATCAGATTTACTGTGGCACATACTACGGAGGCTGCTACTAAAGTTTTTAGCCTTGACCATTTCCCATAATTTGATAGTCACACAAATTCATTTCCGTGAACTATAGCATGTATCTAAATTAAACAACCAGTTACAGATTGATCGAATGCATTTCATGGCCACAGGACACGATTCTTCAAATGAATGCTGAACATTAGTGAGTACACCGACAACCATTGTCTCTCTTCACCGCAGTCACTGTCTCTTTTATCATGGAGTTGAACAGATGTGATTTCCGTGCAACGATTTTCCATGACTACAAGACTGGTTTAACTGCCAATGAGTCGTTTGATCGCTTGACTGTTGCTTCCGGTGTTTCTGCTCCATCTTGCGCAACCATCAAGAATTGGTTCGATGAATTTCGAAGGGGAGGAAGATCACTGGATGATGAGGAACTTTCTGGAAGGCCATCAGAATCTGTGACAGAAGAGAATGTTGAGTGTGTGGGAGCCATGATAGAAGCCGACGCAAGAGTGACCTATGCAATGATTGAAAGAAGTCTAGCGATTCATCCTCCTCAAATCCATCGAATCCTGCATGAATTTCTTGGTCAGTAGCGGATCCAAGGGGGGGTTTCATGGGGTTCAAACCCCCCCCCCTCGGAGTTGAAGGACTTTTAATATAATTGCTACTTTTCCTGCATTCATACAAATTTATATCAGATGATCTAGAGTGAACTGGAAGTTTAAGTGTAAAACAAAATTCAAATCCATTGGACTTGGCATTCTTCTATTCTGACCAAGCACATTTCTTAACACATGGGAAAACGATTCCGCAAGGCATAGGGCGAAGCTGATTATGTCATTCCACTAACAAGCAAAGTAATTGAAACTCGCCATCAACACAATTTTCTTTGGTCTGAATTTTAACGATTCTTTGCTGATGGTATTAATTTAATGGGTTATCAGCGTCGTATGCATCTTCAGTTCTGCTTTTATTGCCTGTGCATAAAATGTTCAACGCATTTGCTGATAATATTTCGCACATAGCCTGAAGCAATTCAAGTGTTGCGGCGGTCATCGTTGTGGACTTCCGGCTGAGGGATAACGCGCTGGGAGATTTTATGAAACAAAGCCCGTGGGCTGTTTCCATTAACCGAAGCAGTGTCGCCCCCCAGGTGAGTTTGATCCGTGCGTACATGTTTATAACTGTACTTTTTCCAATCAACACATTTTAAATGTGGTTTCTTGCAGAGAGATCCAGATATATAAATGATTTTAACAATTGACAGGATCTCCATTCAGGACAAATGTAAGACAGCAATTTTTAACACTCTGACCTTCAAAAGGATCTTATACAATTATTTATGCTGATAAACGTAATTAATGTGTTCACGCTACTTTGTACACCTATTTCTGTATCTTACTTTGCCGTGGTGCTTTAAGCACTTATGGGTGTATTAAAAGAAATAAATTGATAGTAGGCCTAATATTGACTTGTACGTCTATCAATCATACCTAATTTCAGAACCTGCTGGTGATAATTATTCGTATCCATGGAACCACCTAGAAAGAAATTGAAATCTGCGAATCAAGTACAAATAACGTCTTTCTTCAGGTAATTGAATGATCCCATAAATGAGGTTTATTAAAAAGAATAATTCTCCTTTCAGAGATCAGAGGAAAACTAATAATAACAAACAGACGGCTGAGGTGTGATCGAGTCTCTAGTCAAATCTTATTAGTTGTTAGACGAAACTTATTAGTTGTTATTTGTTATTAGTTATTAGTTGTTAGGCCCATATCAGAGAAGCATTTATCGACTTCTGCTACCTAGAAAGAGCGACTGGTCAAGCTGTATCGTCAGCCATTTTTGAACTGCTTAAAAAGCATGAGCTTGATATAGGTAATATGCGTGGCCAAGCTTATGATGGAGCTTCTTCTATGTCCGGTGAGAAAAATGGCGTTCAAGCTATCATTAAAGAAAGAAATCCTCTCGCGCTCTACACCCACTGCCGCTCACATGTACTAAGTCTTGCCATTGGAAATTCATGCTCTGTTCAACCAATCAATCATATGGTTGAGGTCATCAATGAAGTATTCTTATTTTTTGACCATTCTCCAAAGAGACAGCGCTTCTTCGAATTTGTCCTTGATGTCTACTCTCCTAACAGCAGAGTAAATAAGCTCAAAGGTCTTTGTAAAACCAGGTGGACAGAAAGACACGACTGCCTAGAAACTTTTCATGCTCTCTATGTATATATCTACACCACCTTACATGCAATTCATGATGCTGATCAGTATCCAGACCTCGAGGAGGCAAGAGAGAGTGGTGAAAGATGGAAGTGGGACGGAGCAACTCGAATCACAGCAGAGGGACTGAAATGCTCAATGATGTCTGGTTGCAACATAGTTGCACTAATAGTTCTCCTCAACGGTCTAGATCCACTTAAAGGGCTCAGTGCAAAACTACAAAAACGTGATGCAGATGTAGTGACTGCGTATGGCAGCATTGATAAAGCCATCAACGAAGTCTCTGGTCAAAGAGCGAACATTGATACGCTATGGATAGATTGGTTCGAAGATGCTGCGAAGATTGGTACAGACATTGGAGCAAAATTTGATCTTCCTAGAACTGCAAAATTCCAGAAACATCGACCAAACACGCCTGCTGATAATCCCAGGTAATCTACTCAGTGCTAACTAATTCAAATTAGTGTTTCAACTATTAATAGCTATTAAGTGATAAAATGTAATTAATTTAATCAATGTTTAAGAAAATTGATTGATAATAGCTATTTTCTTCACTCTTAATACAAAACATTTTGCATGAAAATAAGTCGCATCGGTACTCAACATACAGACACTATGCCTCTCACATAGGGCTACATGTATAATATTGTGCAAACTTCACATATCTATGATTATTATTCAATGTTTCAGCACATACTACAGACGAACAATCGGGATACCGTTCATGGATAATCTGGTTCAACAGATGAAAAGTCGATTTTCGACTGAGAATAGAAGGGTGACCGCAATAATGTCACTGGTTCCCCGTGTGATCTGCGAATTGAGTGATGCTGATATGGAACTATTGGAAACTCAATTACAATTCTGGGACGAAGATATGCCCTCTCCTGACAGTCTTAAAGTAAGCATATGCATAATCTGTACGTACACAACTGCACATTATTCATATTTTAGCTACATGTAATTATTCTTGAGTAACATAATTTGGCTCCGATATCAATGCCATCAATTTGAGGTTCAGGGAAGCTATATGTTAATGAAATCCATGAAACCTGCCGAGCAACAAGGATAAATGTAAAGCTTATCAATCGTTGATATTCCGATATCTTGATATGTGCATGTTTGATATTTTAGTGCCATTGAATTTTGATTTCCTTGATATCTTCATGTTTTGATGATATTTTAAATTTGTGTCCTAGATTCTCTGATGTGTGAACAGGCCGTTATACTGGCGAAACTTTATAAATTATAACAAAATACATTCAGCAGCTTAGATTGATTTATTTTTGCTTTATCAAATTTTGGTTGATTAAACCGACAATGATTGCAAGGATCAATCATTTCGTACAATCGTAGAAAAAGTTTGTCTTCCTTGCTTTGTAGAGAGAACTACGTCGCTGGAAATCATCATGGATCGAGAACTCGACTTCAGCGACTCCAATTCCTGCAAACTTGGTTGACTGTCTGAACCATGCTGATGCTGACGTCGACCCCAACATCCGACAGCTTATCCTAGTAGGATGCGTCTCTCCAATTGGTTCTTCAGAGGCAGAGAGATCGTTTTCTGTTCTCAGACGTCTGAAAAATCATCTCAGAAGCACCATGTCAGAGGAAAGATTGGCGGGACTGACAATGATGGCAGTGCACTATCCTGAAGCGTCCGGTCTCTCGTCTAAACAATTAATTGAACGCTTTATTAAACAGCACCCACGAAAACTTTTTTGCCAATCGATCTTGTTTGATTGAAAAAAATCATTGATTAAAAACCAACGGATTATGTTCTCATTTAATACTTCCGTATCAAGGGAAATTCATATTATTGATTTTTGGTATACATGTATTAAGTACATGAAGTAATACAGGTCAATATTATTGCATACTTCACATCATTTTTGCATTGTATCAAGAATTTAATAAAGACCGATTTGTAAGTACATTATATTTATTACAGGAAAATAAGCTGTTCCAAAAAATTTTCAGTATACGCCGTTTTATAGTGCCAAACCCCCCCCCCCTCAACAAAAAGCTGGATCCGCGCCTGTTGGTGTGCGGAAGCTAACCGCTCGGTGGGTACCCCACCATTTGACTGAAGAAAAGAAGACAGCTAGGGTGGAGTGGTGCATGTTCATGAAAAGCAAGTTCAGAGATGGAAGCGCGAGAGAGTTAGCCTGTAACCGGTAACGAAACTTGGATTTACCAGTTCGAGCCAGAAAAGAAGCAGCAGTCACGAATGTGGTTGTTCCCTCGCGATGAACTTCACGTAAAGTTTCACAGAGTTCGAAGCTGCGGCAAGCAAATGGTCCTCACTTTCTTTTCCTCTAGCGGCCATGTTTTACCGTCGGTACTGGAAGAGCAAAGAACTGTTAGCTCCTCATGGTATTGCAGTGTTGGTCCTCCAAAATTGCTCGATTATGTCCGAGAAAATTTATCAAGGTCAAGAGCACGAAAAATGCATCTCCACCATGACAACGCACCGGCCAACAAGTCGGCACAGACAATGGCTTTTAGCTGAAAACAATGTCCATCTTCTCCCGAGCCTCCCTACAGCCAGGATTTGTCACCAGCCGATTTCTTTTTGTTCCCAAAGGTGAAGTCAGCAATGCGTGGTATTCCTTTTCCCATGACTTTCATGGATGAAGTGCTAAAACTGGATCTGACTGAGTACTGCAATTGTTTCAGTGGCTGGTTTCGGGGAATGGACAATTGCATTGCCGCCAACGGTGCATCTTTTAAAAAGTTATGATCAAATGCAAAAGAAATGTATGCTTTTGTTTAACACCAATTGCTTTTTCTATATAAGGTTAAAAACTTTAATAGTGCCCCTCGTATAACCTACCCTGTACATCGTCTAATGTCATTTACAAATTGCAATGTCGGAATTGCCATGAATATTATATTGGCCAAACCGAGGACAGTTTTAGAAGGCGAATTAGCGTCCACCGACAGCAGGTTTATAATACTCACTACTCTTTCCTCAAAGTAAGCAAGCATGTGGTAAAGACTTCTATGCCACCCCTTTCTATCAGCTACCTCCTTATGCAATAGAAAGGGAAAGGAAGGAAGCTATATTTATCAAGAAATTTCTTCCTTCTTTGAATGCCTAGTATATTGTATAGATATGCATGTATCCTCTTCTCATTCTTTATTTAATGCCATGATAAGCAGTCAAACTGTGAAATCGATCAGCATAAACATTATTTGAGAATCTGGCTGATTTTTATTTTACTTATTTGGCGCCGTTTGGGTTTCCTGTTTTTTTCTATATATATATATATATAGAAATATATAGAATATATAGATATATAAAATATATATATATATATATATAACACTAAAGTAAAAGGATGGAGTAGGTCAAAATATAAGTAAAATAAAAATTGAAAACTGAAAAGACGTCTTTTCGGTTTCAGTGGCTTTATTATTCAGTTACCACTTCTTCAGACGCACTAACAATTGTTTAAAAATTTGCCTCCGTTTAACAGCTACCAAATTCAAGCCACTTATAAACAACCACAATCCTTCTTGTCCTACGGCGAAACATAAATGATGAAATAAAAGGTGTAAGAAAATGTAACGAGAACAAATGCGAAACTTGTCATTACATAATTGAAGGAAAGACATTTCATTTCCGCAACAGAACATTTAACATCAAACATAACATGAACTGCTACTCTCATAATGTAATTTACGTGTTGCGATGTGGGGTGTATGGAGTTATATATTGCTCAAACTGGAGATCTATTAAAAAAACAGAATGACAGTGCATAGACATCATATTAAGCACCCAGATGCAGCTCCATTACCTGTCAGTAGACATATTTCTCGATGCGCTGCGGATAAAGACAAGCAGTTTGAAGCAGAGTTGGAAGTGGGTCGTGGGTCATGGATCAGGTGGGTCAAGTGGGTCACAAAATCGCGTGGGTCACGTGGGTCGTGGGTCATGTTTTTCCGAAAAGTTGGTGGATCAAGTGGGTCGTGGGTCACAAAATCGCGTGGGTCACGTGGGTCGTGGGTCATGTTTTTCCGAAAAGTTGGTGGGTCAAGTGGGTCGTGGGTCACATTTAGCGTGGGTCAGGCGGGTCGTGGTTCAGACTTCGTTGACCCACTTCCAACCAGTTTGACCCATGATAGATTTGACAATCTCAAATACCGTAAACTTCATTTATTCGTATTCTTGTCATTCATGAAAAGTGATTGAGTCAGTGCCACTGAAAGGGTTGATGGATGCATACAGTCGAAATGTAAAACACTATTGACTTTCACACGCCTCATACAGTTTCGAAAGGGGGCGGAATTCACACAAATTAAAGGCTGGAAGACAATTGCTGCTGTCTACTGAGAGATGTCGGTTGGTGGAGAGAAGTTGTTTGAGTACAATTGTGTATGCTCGATTCTCTGTCGCTATGTCACGATACCCAATGATGTGTAACCTTGATTTCAGAGATACAGCTACTGAAGAAGTCAGGCATTCAGAGGTTTTATTCATCTTGAAAATTTTCTTGCAATGCTTCGAGCTGACCTTCGTTTTGTTTGTTTCGTTTGGTTTTGTTGGTCTTTCGTAGAAAATATCATCTGGTAGAGATTAGTATGGTAAATCTCTGTAAAAGATTGATCTAAATATTTTTTAAAAAATTATATTCGAAATATTCTAATCAGAGCCTAAACATTTTCGAAATATGTAATTGATCAGAATATCTTGATGATATACATGCTTCATATCTAAAGTATCTAGCCGTTCAATCTACTTTCGCATCACACATGTTCCATGCATCTCATTGCTCATTCGATAATGATAATCTGAAATACGATAATTCACACGACGGTCATTGATATGGACTTTTCCTTTTCACACAGACTTATTACGGCAGAGCTCTGTAAAATATTTTTTGAAACTTCGCATCAATAAAAAGCTTCGTTTTGATATTTGATTTGGCATCAATAAAAATAGGAATATTTTCATGATGTCGCTAGTGATTGCCATCATAACGTACTCGTAGATGTAGCGCCGCTCAGATATATCAGTTCAAATATATGTACATTGTAAGCTAATTCATGAATTATAATCTTGTCCTCGTGCAATTTTCTATTTGCGCGTTACGCATGCTTGCTCCATTTGCTTTTCAATTAATTTCATTCTTACATCAAATATACAACTTTCTACTTAAATCTAGCATTGGCAGAAGTTAATGAAATTTGAATCGATTGCCATCAGAAGCAGCAAAGCATTAGTTTGACGATTTCTCTGAGATAATTTTCACACATGTAGTATCTAATATAATAAATGCATGAATAAGTGATTAAGGCCTACTGCAATCTTATTTTTCAACTTCATTTGATTAAGAAATGCAAAATTTGAAATTTAGTCTGTAGGGCCCTTAACTTAACCAATCATCTCTCTACGAGTTAAATAGGTAGCACTAAAAAGGATAGTCAAGAATTGTAACAAGAAACATAATCGCTTAATTGTTTTAGAAGCTTAGGCATTTGTGGTGCATGAACTTTGATTATAGGATAATTAGGATGAGATTACATTTCTATTTATCATGTGACAAGTGATCTGATACACTTGAATCTTCATAACAAATCTTAACAGCAATTTTGATACTACGAGCCTCTCCCTAGACCTAGAACCTTGAATGAAAATGAAACTAAAGATGATACCAGAAAAGGAAATTGCTCTCACATCATTCACCCTTGCAGCATGTGGGTCAGGTGGGTCAAGTGGGTCAAAGATGTGGTGGGTCGTGGGTCAGGGTACACCGTGGGTCAGGTGGGTCGTGGGTCATGTTTTCGTGAAACGACGGTGGGTCAGGTGGGTCGTGGGTCACATATGCCATGGGTCAGGTGAGTCATGGGTCAAGTTTCGTTGACCCACTCTGGTTTGAAGTGATGCCTTTCTTTCAGCTTTCATGGAACACGACTAAACATATGAGAGAAATCAAAGAAAGCTGCTTCATTTCCCAATTTAAACCTTCTTTGAATTCTGTGTAATTTTTTCTTTCCATTCAGTTGTAATATTGTATTGCCTAGCTCCTGATGCATGATTAGATGTAATAATTAATACATCGAAACCGGTAGCTACAGGAATTTGACTTTTAGTCCATATCATCTGTTATTTATTTATTCATCTACGCCTCCATGTTATTTGCATTATTTATATACATGTATATATATATATATATATATATATATAAGTAAACAAGAGAATTAAAATGGTTAAATGATGCCAAAAGTAGACCCAAAGAAAACTCGTTACTCTTACATTCCCAACCGGTTTCGCTCCCTAACTTGGGAAGCTTGTCAAGGGAAGGACTTTATTTTCAAAATTATCTATATACACAAATAAGACATCAACCTGAAAATTCAAAATCAATAGTCATTTAATGGCGGCTTTAACAGAGCTATGATTTGGCGCTCCATAGATTCCCTGTCAATCTTTGTGCTTTCAGGTGACATTTGGAATAGAGGAGCAGCTTCAAACTTAGATGCTAGATCTTTAGCACAGCTCACAAGATGTTTACTAACGCTCAGAATGCTATTTTCAGAGTGAAACATCTGCTGTCTATGAATAGTCAATAGTAGTGAAAACTGTGCCCTACTTGCGAGGGATAGGTACATGGATAGGTACATGTAAAATTTAGTGTTATCAATAGGTACATGGATAGGTATATGTATAATTCAGTGTTATCAATAGGAACATGGATAGGTACATGTATAATTCAGTGTTATGAATAGGAACTTGTATGAGATCTGTTTTACTGGATAGGTACATGTGTTTGGTACACTCGGTTGAGTACACTGTGTTTCGGAACGTCTATGATCGAACTTGTGTGGTTTGGTTCTGAGCACTTGGGTACGTACCGATAGACGTCCGTTGTTTGATTTTGAATGGGTTTGCTCAATTGCGACTATTGTGACTATTGAAACCATTGTAATCAAGATGACACATTGATTTTCCTTTTACGTAGACAAACTAAGCTATAAATATGAGATAGTTGTTTGATGACATACATAATGATGACTAGTATCCCAACGTCGTGGGTTGTCGCAAGAGACCTTGGATATTCGTTCAAAGCTATAGAAACTGTAACAAATCTCAGTGAAAATATCAACGTGGTGATTTAGTTGATCGACTAATGGATCTAGATGAGCATGCTATGAATCACAATTTGGATCGTAGGTGGATAGAGGATTTCTCCATGCTACACTGCAATGATAGTGAAATTAGGAGGATCAAATTGGAACGATATGGAAAGAAGGAGACATCTGACAGTGTTTTAATAAAAATTTCTCCCAATAAAAGTGACTTCAGAAGGAAATTAGAAGAAGAGACATTTAAATTATTATGTGAACGGAACTGCGTTAAATGTTTTAAACAGGAACGATCCCTTCTCTTTTTGCCATGTTCTCATAGCGTTATGTGTTCTACATGTTATGTACCCCTTGAAACTTCATCTTGTCCCCTTTGTGATGAAGAAATATCTTCAACAGTCACTGTATATCGTGCATGATGAGTCATCATGCAGGTCTGTGATTGGTCACTATTGTGTCTTTGTGTGACTTTTCTATATAAGGAGGACATTGTACCGTTCTATTTCAAGCATAATTTGAGGCTAATACAATGTCAATCAGCATGTCGTTCACTAACAACATTCCCATTTCAATAATTTACCGAAGTCAACTCTTCACCGGCAATATATTTTATTCTGCCGTAAATATAACTGGCTATAAAGCGGATTTGGTGGATCTGATGGAGGAAATAGTGAAGTATTTCCGCTGCGGAGAGGACGTTGTGGTGCAGAGAATGCTAATGAGAGTCGTGAACAACGCTCTTACACGAGTTGCAAGATTCTGGCTCAATGAAGTATTTCGCCCACTAGCTCAAACGGAGATTGTACCGGAATACTCTCGCTGTTGGTGCAGCAGTATCCAACGGAAACTCAACACATGTCTCGATAACATTATCACCTCCAGCTACTATGACGAGAAGGGTGACAAATGTAAATTGGACTTATTCAGTGGACCGCCATCAGTAAGCATCAATGTGGCTGCTCAAGGACATTCTGAGGTAATCAGTTTGCGGGCATACTATGCCAATATTTTAAAGACTTTCAATTCAAAGCCCTGCTGTATGTGCTGCCCAATTTCAAAACATCTAATGAAAGACATTGAGCAGCTCATAACTGCTACAAATCAGACTCTAGCCGATGTGAGTGTATATCAGTTTCCCTCTACAACTTGTTAAGTGTTTCATGTAATTTTATAAGTACCAGCAACAAACTCTGTGTGAATGCTTGTAAACTTTTGTGTATAATGTTGTAAGTACTAAGCAAAAATTGTAATTGTATTATCTATTTCCATATTAGAATAAAAATGTCTGTAAAACGGAAGGCATCTTCTCGTCAATCGAAACGGTACTTCAAACCTTCAAGTCAGTTTAAAAAGGCGTTGCGAAAGTTAAACAGGATACATGATAATAGGAAGAAGTGTAAATTGATTCAAAATTCAAGTGATGATTTCATTCGTGATTTAGCTTTTGCAATACACAAATGTCTACCTATTTACAAGCCTCTATTGAATGCTGGCTCTTTGAATAGCATAAAAAAGTTTTCAAATCCAAGGAGTAGTAATAAGAAAAGGCTAAACTTAATTCAGCGCGGTGGTGGTGGGTTTCTAAGTATGTTAAATGATATTGGAAACAGTATTAATGGTGTAATCAATAGTCCGCTTGGAAGGATTGCAGCAACTGCTGCAATGTTAATATAAGGTTAGCGAATCATAAAGTGACACGTCATCACTTTGATTGATGAGTCATATATAGGTGTATATAAGGAAGACGCTTTAATAATATTTTACCACTTTCAAGTGACAATTCATTTGCGCTGGTTGAAAGCTCCGAATTAGTACTTGTTGAAACATGACTCAGAAAATGTATACAATCAGAGAGGAAGGTGACGCTTTTGAGCAAGATCTCTTGAAGCTTCGTCCGACACGAAAGGTGCAAGGGATTGGAAATACATTCTACTTTCAAACCTTGAATTATGGTGATGATGGCTTTTATCTTCAAGTTCCATTCTTCCACAGTAATGGTATGTCTACATCAGGGTATAGCAATATGAGACAAATGCGAGTGACTTTTCCAAAATGGCAACAGGTGATTCTTAAAACTATTGACTCTTTCGCGAAAGAATGTGTTGAGCTGCCTGAAAGTGCTCCCACTCATTGGAGAAAGGCATTAGAGGAAGGATTTGGTTACAAGGAATTGCCGGAATTCGATGCACTGTTTTTAAAACTATCGGATCATTTTCAAGCATTCGATCTCTTAACAAACGCGATGGAATGTGAGGATCTCAAACGGGGTCGCTATATGGGCTTAGTGCACGTTACCGGACTTTATATTGGCTCACATGGTTCGACTGGTAAAGTCACATCTTTACAAATGAAGGTTCTTCAACTAGTCTATGAACCACTACCAATTGATAAATGTTTAATTAACATTGATAAGACTGTTTCAAGTGATGGGAAGGAAGAGAGCAAAAAGCGAGGGCGGAAATCTAAAGATGGGAATCCTAAATTGAAGTTGAAGCGCCAAGATGCTGACTTGAAAACTTTCTATAATCCTAATTGTGATGAGGAAACACAAATGTTTTAATTTGTAAATGTTTTAATTTGTAAATGTAACTTGAAAGTTTTTATTCTGAATGTAAATAAACTTGATCTGGAACATGTGTCTGTTTTGTTGTTCTAAGCAAAATTAGCGGGATGATGAGTTTAATGATAATGGAATTATAAGATGACAGATTTTCGTCTATTCACTGATCGCACAATGTGTGTCGCTGGACCAAGTCAGTCCGGTAAAACTACATTTGTAACTGAATTGCTACAATATAGAAATGAAATGTTTAACAAGGAAATTAAGAGAGTCAAATGGTATTATGGAATATTTCAACCACAACTACATTCTGCACTTCGTCAGAAAGGTTATGAGGTGAAGCAAGGGTTGCCATCAACTGAGGATATCAAAGCAGGTGACTTACTAGTATTAGATGATCTATTACGAGAAAGCAAATCTTCAAAAGATGTAACTGAAATGTTCATTCAAACTGCACGTCATAGGGAAGCTTTTATTATCTACATCACCCAAAACATCTTCGATGGAGGGAAAGAGCAAAGAACTAGAAGTTTGAATACACATTATTTGGCAATATTTAAAAATCCAAGAGATAGCAGTCAGATACATCATCTCAGTAGACAGATATTACCTCAACAACCTAAAGTACTTTCAAAAATATATGAAGATGTAACAAAGAGACCACATGGTTATCTATTTATTGATCTAACCCAGGAATGTCCGGAACGACTTCGATTTCGAACAAATATCATACCTAATTCCGCTGAACCAATGACAGTTTTCTCGGTTCACAGTTAGTTTTAAGCAATGTACTTTGTTGCCTTATTATTTTCAAACATGTCGTATTCAAAGATGGTAGTCATTCCTCAAAAGGAGTATGTACAATTGACTACATTACAAAGTGCACAGAAAGTCAAAAATATAGATCAACCTATTACGAATCAACTTAAGGAACTAACACAAAAGGATATGGAAATTCAGAAGATTAAGGATCCCTATCGACGAATGCAGTTAGCAGCTGAAAACATTGACGAGAGGCGACAGATTCGTGACAAATTGCGACGATTTATAACCTTGTCAACACCTCGACCATATCGTGTGCGCGCTGAGCGATTATTTGACTTCATTGATCCACATGTGAAGTTCAATGAGAGAGGGGAGATAATAGATGAAACAACTGGTGATGTTATTAGAAATAGTCACATAGATGACCTTCTACAATATGCTGTCAGAGATGTAAGGCGAAAACTAGGTGCACCACAAGGGTGGACATATTTTCAGAAAATTTTATCTGATCAAAATGTACCTCACAATATTATTGGAGGACCGACTGTGAATGAATTGGATAAAGGTCACTTACAAGATGGATCAAAGAGTAAAACACCCACGATGGCGGTCAAACGAGAGCTTCATGATCCCGATGATCTGCAACCAAAAAGAGCTACTAGGCGCTCAATGCGTGTTGCGAAGGAGTATAGTAAATATTAAGCAAATATGAATTAAGCCTTGCCTCTCTCATATCATGTCGTTACAAAAATTTTGCTGTTGTTTGAAATCTGCGCTCGAAGGTAAAGAAGAAGAGGGCATAGAGGTTGATATCAATTGTGTTAGCAGTTGCTGTGCGAGTTATACGCGTGCAAATCAGAACAAAGACGATGAGTACAGCAGTGAAACTCAGAAAGATTTATTACGACTTAAATCATCCCGCAAGTTTCAGTCGTCCGGAGCTTCTAGCTCGTGCAGCAGGTGTGGGAATAGAGAAAATCAAGAAGTGGTTGAGGAGTCAACCGACTTACACTCTTCACAAAAATGCAAAAAGGAAGAAAGCGGTTTCCAACAAGAAAATATGTTGTTAACAATATAGATAGTCAATGGCAAGCGGACTTGGCTGACATGCAACAGATATCACAGTACAATGATGGCTATAAATACATCTTAACCGTAATAGATATTTTATCTCGCTATGCTTGGGCACGTGCGCTGAAATCTAAACGAGGACCAGAAGTTGAAGCGGCTTTTCAGAGCATTTTCGATGAGGGGCGTGTTCCGCAAAGAATACAGACCGATCAAGGGAAGGAATTCGAAAACTCTCATGTTCGAAGTCTCCTTAAAAGTCATAATGTGGAATTGTTTAGTGTCAAAAGTGCTTATAAAGCTGCCATGGTTGAGAGGTTCAATCGCACACTGAAGACAAAAATATGGCGCTATTTCACTGCAAAAAATACACATGTTTGGGTAGGTGAGCTGCAGAAATTTGTTAAGAATTACAATGAAAGCTACCATCGAATCATTAAGATTAAACCAGTTGATGTTACCCCAGATAATGCGATGGATGTATGGCTTCGATTGTATGATAAGAAAGCGAAAAACATTTCCAATGAAAAGAAAATTAATGTTGGTGATAGAGTTCGGATTTCAAAGGTTAAGTCTACATTTGAGAAGGGGTATCTACCTAATTGGACTGAAGAAGAGTTTTTTGTGGATGAAGTAAATACAAAATTTAGACCCACCATGTATAAATTAATAGATTACCATGGCAATCCCATTGAAGGAAAATTTTACTCTTATGAATTGCAAGTAGTAAACAGAAGTGAAGAGGTGTATATGATTGACAAAATAATTAGGAGGAAAGGTCATGGCAGTCAAAGGAAATATCTAGTTAAATGGAAAGGATATCCTGATTCATTCAATAGCTGGATAACGCACCAGGATCTACAAAATGTGGAGATGGGAGACACTCGTAACTTTTAAGCTAATATAGCATGTGACTCTTCCATATATGAGTTTAACATGTCTACTAACTTCAACATCATTCTTCCTAGCAATAGCAACCCCAAGATATTCCCAAGTAACAAACCATCTCTATACTCTGTTGAATTCGCTAATCCAATTACTCTGCATGGACCCCATGAAGTTGCTCTAACTGAAATTACTTATTACAACGATATCAGTTTGCTAAAGAACAACTATTTTGAATTACATAAAGAAGTGCGAGAGAAGGATGATTGCTTTCGCATATTTCAAAATAGTCTACATGGTACATGGGCTTTTCATCATCTAACTTTACATCCTTTTTCAACATCTTTACCATCTGTCCAAAACATGATTAAAATTCAAAAGGCATTTGCAACGTCAACTTTTGATTCTAAGTTTCCCACAATGAGCTTGCAAGATACAGAAAAGGAAATCGGTAGAATGTTTGAACGAATAAATGATCTCTTCAAGCTGACTTTGAATAAATTCTACAAACCAGTCATAAAGGGGTCAACAAAATTGATGAAGGAAGGGAAGCATGTTCTTCTTGTATTAGGTAAGGATTTGAGTCATACTTTTGGGTATTCCAGAACAACTTTCTCATCAAGGTATTGGTATAATGGACGTGGGTGGAATTCGGAGAGGAAAGTCACTGATTTTCAATGTAGAATTGTGCCATTGTATGCATTACAAAAAAGGAGCATCCGAGTAAAAAATAAATTTGAGGTCATTAGAAGTGTTGAAGACTTTGCAAGAAAGTTTCAAGGATCAGTGCCAGAAACATTAATGACTTGTGAATATAAGAAAGAGAAAGTAACTTTATTTACTGTTGAAACGGGGGCAGAATTTATTGTTTTTACTAAAAAGACACCACTGGAAAAGTCTGAGTCCGCTGTTATTGAATTCGGATCTGAAATGATTGGGATGTTTAAGGGCCTTGAAAGCGCACCTTGGTTGACAGAATTAAATGATACATTCAAGGTTCAATTGTCCTCTTCTAAACTCAAAGCATCAACAAATGCTTCATGGGATATCCACGTATACAGCGAAGACATATTGGGTGATGAATTGTCTACTTCCAGTGAACTTGTAAAAAGAGTTAATTTGAACATTGAAAGCTTGAAAACGCCATCTGAATTGTGTACAAAGTTAAATGAGTTTGGTGTAGATTACCTTGATGCAGATGAATATCACTTTTCTTATGACCCACATAAGAAACGCATGATTGTAAAGGTAGGGAAGAACTCTCTTATCAAGCTGGATAGCGTGTTAACGACCACATTGGGATTCTCAAAATCAACTATTTATGAAGGCACATCAATAGGCGATACAGCCCCATCACTAGAGCGTGATATAAGTAACCTATACGTCTATTATAACATTATTGAATATACAAGGGTTGGCGACATTGAGGCACCACTTCTGCGCACATTTCCTCTCTCATCCGTAAGGAAGCAACTAATCAATCGAGAATTTTTTAACACAATGTATCTACCAATCAGCCGAAATTTCATCAATAGAATTGACATATCAATTCATGATGACGCAGGAGAAGTAGTACCGTTCTGTGGTGGTGTTACTGTTTTGACCCTACATATTAGGTCAAGAGAATAAGGCTTTACGCTATTGTGACTTCCATAGTTATTCAATAGTCATAATGACAGGCATTTACAGTAGACCATCATATCAGAGCGGTTATCCCGTGTTTGTTGGAGGTAGACGACAAGTTGGAGGAGGCATATTTGGTGCACTAAGACGTATGGTTCTTCCAACACTCAAAAAGTATGGCGTACCAATCATGAAGCGTGTTGGAAGCAGGGCTTTAGATTTTTGTGCAAATGTTGCAGCTGATGCGCTTCAAGGTGAGGATATCGGTGAATCTATGAAAATGCGCGCGCAGCAATCTGCCATAGACGCATTAGATGATTTAACAAAGACGAGACGTACAGTTTGGAAGAAGCGTAGGAAGTCAAGACAAGTTGGTTCCGGTCAAGTTACTAAGCAAAGACGCAGGAAAAGTAAAAAGCCGACTAGAGCAGCACGTTCTAAATCTAGACGTCGTGTGAAAGCAAGAAAGCGCAAACGAAATTCCACTGCGACTGGAAACAAGTCAAAACGAAGGAAGACAACATATTTGTAGAGCTAATACGATGCAGAGTATCAATTCGGCTTTGTGTTTCTTCGATTCTCCCCCTCATCAGACAGACATCATCTCCTCAACAATTGTAGACATAGTCCCCACAACAAATATCGATGGTAACCAGCAGCCTATTCAGTTTGATATACCTGCCAATCCTCAAGATTATATTGACTGTCAATCCATTGATTTAGAGTTGTGTATACAAATTAAAAAGACTGATGGTACAAATATCGATTCATCCAAGGATAAAGTGGGATTAGCAAATCTTCCTATTGCCAGTCTGTTCTCAGATGTGTATCTAATATTGAATGACAAACAGATTGAAGGAGGGGATCGAGCATATCCATATGGAGCATATATACATACAATGACTCAATTTCAAAAGCAAGCTAAACAGTCACACTTGCAAGTTTCTGGGTGGTATGATGATCAGCAAGGGAAATTTGATGATGTCTCATATACAGGGTTGAAAAGACGAATGGATTTAACAGCAGATTCAAAGGAATTATACTTGAAAGGACCCGTCTATCTTGATTTCCTTCGTCAATCTAGATATCTGCTATCACAGGTTAAAATGCAAATAAAATTTATTCGTGCTAATCCTGAGTTCGCGTTAATGGCTTTTGGAGCTACAAACTATCAAGTCAACATAAGTAATGCCGTGCTCAATATAAGTCGAGTAACAATGAACCCGTCAGTCATCAACGAACATGCGACAGGATTGAGGAAAAACAATGCAATATATCCAGTTAATCACAGTGTGTTGACAAACTTCACAATTGGTGCGGGATCATCCTCACTACCTACCCAAATCTTTTTCCCACTGCAATGCCAAAGGCGGTGTATATCACATTTGTGGAAAATGAGGCATTCATTGGTGCTTTTGAAAAGAATCCATTCAATTTCCAACACTTTAATGTTAGCAAACTAGCACTCTATCAGGATGGGAAATTTGTATCTTGCAAAGCATATGAGCCTAATTTCAAAGATGACAAATTCGCACGTGAATATGGTTCTATTTTCACCGCCCTCAACATGTTTAATACAGACGATTCAAATGGAATTACAATGGATATGTACAAGAATGGCTACCTCTTCATTATGTACAACCTCACAGCAGATGCAGATCTAGGTGGTGAAAGCGTAGGAGTTACAAAGCCTGGAAATCTACGACTGGAGGTATCATTTTAGTCACCTTTGAAGAAAACAATTACTTGTCTCATTTATGCTATCTATGATAGCAAAGTTGAGATAACAAGAATGAGAGACGTGACTGTCAGCTATCAGAGATGAGTAACTTAAGCAACATAGAAATCTTGAGGAAAATGAGGAAAGCTCATCCCTACTCCTAGACAATATTTCTCAATGTCTTTTCTAGAGATAATTTACCTGATTCAATTCCTTTCTATCCTTGTTCGCTTATCATCAATACGGATACCAACAATCTTCCCGGAAAACATTGGATTGCTGTATACATCAATCGTTATAAAGTTGCCGAATATTTTGACTCTCTTAATCAACCTCGTTTACATGATATCGCATTATGGATGAACAGGTTCTCCTGGACTGTTAGGAAAGTGACATCGTTCCCACTTCAAAGTAATACATCTCTAATGTGCGGTGGCTATGTACTCTATTTTGTCAACGAGAGACCATTGAAAAATAACTGTAAAAGTGCTTTAGAACTATTTTCAAAAAACTGTGATAAAAATGATGTAATTCTTACTAAATATGTTGAAACAGTTTTGAAATAAAGTTTTATGTTGTATCATTAACTTGCTCTCTTTTTTCCAAAACAAGGGTTTATAAGGAAAACAAAAACATATTCATATTTCATTATCATCTATTCACATATATACAAAATCTATTCACATATATACAAAATCTACAATTTGGTTTTCATGAAACATTTTTTCAAATCACATATGATGGGAGGCACATCACTTATGTCTTTAATGCCGGTTATCACAATCTTTCCATTATGGAACACATGAACATGATATGGATGCCAGTTAGTCAATTGAGCTGCTGGAAATAGCTCCACTTCATAAGTTAGATTATGTGATGATGTAACTTTACGGAAGTCATAGTGATAGTGTAATTCACATAACACGGTCATTGTCTTCATTTTCCAATCAGATAATGAATCACCAAGTAAATGTTCCAAAGTTAAGTGTAGATATGAGAGATCACCCTCCATGACCCTTCCAATACATTGGATTGTTCCATTTGGAAAGAATAGGATAGTGAGAGATCTATCCTTCCTCTGAATCCTCCATGTTAACATTGAGGGTCTTCCAAGATGTAAGCTCGTTGTCGGCTTCAATTTGCGTTTTATCAGTAACCATTGTTTTCGGTTGGGTATATTCCTCTCGATCTCTTGTAGATTGAGTTTTGACTTTGCTTTTGTAGTTAACATCCGATTTACAACTTCCAACCGTTTGATGTCCTCCATCTTTAATGAATGACGTTATCTGTGGTAGTATCTCCCTTGTAAAGGTTTCCCATGTGACGTCACTGAAACGAAAAAATCGATATTCAACATCTTCCCGTTTTGGTGAACAGACGTATAGTTTGACTGATGAATCACACTTTATCCATACCTTGTCATCGAGAGGAATCTTGATCCGAGTCTTATGGTTGTCAATGAGATCCGCAAAGTCTTTCAGTGAAGGCAATGAGTCAATACTAATGCAAACGCCACGATGTTTTCGAACACTATTTGCTATTGAATGACGAAATGCTATTCTTTTAGAATTTGTTATGTGAACGTTTTGAACGTCACTAAGTTTCCATGTTCTAATGTAATGAGGCATGTTCCGCAATCTATGTTTCAAATTTAGGTTTAATGTTTGCCTAAAGTTTGTTATTTTTTTAGCTCAACATATCGGAATGATGTTGAGTACAAATTCTTCAAATATTCATTCACATTAGGACTACCTATTTATTAGTAATCATTTCTACATATCGGAAAGATGTAGAAATTTCAATTTTAGTAAGACTACTTATGTATTAGTAAGTGTTGCTACATGTCGGAAGATGCAGCAATCGCAAGATCTATTACAAGTGGAATATTATATTGTTTTTATTTAGACTTATTCTACATCACCTGTGACAGGAAGGCATCTCCTTCTCTTCGACGGTGGGGGAAGACCTAGGCTGTAGTGTCCATATGGTAATGATAAATTTTTATCCAGCCAACAGCGCTTATCCTCCCAAAGTGAAAGACCTCGCTTCCTAAATGATTTTGTGCTTACTATGTGATTTTTTGAATTTATAATTGTCATATCTTCAGTTGTATCATTCTCACTATAATAGACACTCCTATAGTCATCATGTTTCAATTTTTTAACTGCTGCTCTCTGAATTCCTTTTGCACGTTTGATGCTATGATCCGTAGAGTCTAGATATTTCATTGAATACATTTTCGGTTTTAGCAGGATCATTTCCTCAAGCAACTTTCCAGCACACTCATCCTTAAAACAACCTAATCTAGCTTTGTTTGTGGTTGAGTATAGTCGGTGGTGACTGTCATAGTTTGAAGAGTCGAACTTTTCACCGAAGTATAGAAGTATATCTTCCAGACGGACAGATGGTGATGTGTATAAACATAGGAAGAAACTGTCGGTATCACCTCCACAAAGCCGCGTTCTATTTATCAGTGGACATCCTTTTAGATCATTGTAATATAATTGATACATTTCCAACTAACTATAGTCAAGTACTGCTTGACCAACATATATTAATTTATTTAAAACTATTGAAGGTTTGTACATTTCCATACCAACCAGATCTTCATCAAATATTTTGTGTTGAACATAGAGAGGATGATTTGACAATTTCAGTAGTTGTTTCTCATTGTTGACTAGTTTAAATTTTTTCCTTCTCCTTACATTTTCCATTGTTTTACCATATAAAGAATTATTTTTCAATTTGTAGAATGACTTTTCGAAGTCAGTGTTTGATTGAGCCCTCTTTTGAGAGTTCATATCAATGTATGTTTTTAACCAAGGTTTTTGTGTGAATTTTATGCCACTATGAATCTTCTTGATTCTCATGCCCATGGTCAAGTAAAATTTTAAAATTGAGTAGTGGACTACATAATTTTCCCTATCAAATTGATGGAGCAGAAGTTTCTTGATAGAAGAAAACTGTGTATTTGGTCTTACTTTTTCATATAGATTTTTCATATAGTGTGAAAACATTCTCTTTTCAATCATCTGCATTTCTGGAGCTAATGGGAAATCGGCAAGGTCATCATGAATGGCTGCAGGATACTCTAAATCTAAATCAAAAATGTAGCCGATTTCACCATCATCATCTATATTTTGAACATTTTCTTCATTTAAAAAATTATCTAATTCACTTTCATTCAACCATTTGAAATTTGAGTGGGGTAGATTTCTACTGAGTGAAGAACCATAAAGGTTATTAACATCTAAGTAGGTCAAATGTCGACTTTCATGTGTATTATTTCCTAATTCTTCAATGCGTGCACGCGCTCGGTGAATGTTGGTGAAAGTCATACCCCCTCTAATTCCTCGTTCAAATAGATTGTACATATTTTCATCTTGTATGTAGTGTGGGGGATCATTGGAAGAGAAATTTAGTGCTGAGGTAAAGCTAAGATGTGGGAGACTGACAAAATGTACAGGGTCGACTTCATCCTCACGTTGACTCAATGCTCTAAACACTTCAAATATGTCTGCCAACAAGAAAACATCTAACTTCAGATATGCCAGCATGTAATCACCAAATGTGCTACAATTAAATTCAATCCACGCCTTGTTAGCGTGTTCATATTCACTATCGGAACAGTGCTCACGAGTAAGATCATTATAGAATTCAAATTGTGGTGGTAGACAGTCTTCCGTGAACGTGTTTAAGTTTTTGAAGTATGAATATGGAAACACTCCCTTCTGATATAAAACATTATCACTTAATTGTGGAAATTCTACCCTTAATGTCTCTACATGCTCATACGTTTGCAAGCCCTTGGCTAATTCACTCAAGGATGCACTTAGAAATTGATATGAGTCTAAGAATTTTAGTTTAAAGTATACTGTCTTCCCTTTGTATTCATTTACAGGGACACTGGCGGATAAAGTTATATATTTTTCAGCAGTTGCTGCTACAACATCTAATTTCCAAGACTTCATTCTTCCAATCGCTTTATAGCAAACGATGTGACTATCATAATTTTTAAAATTGTGGAAAAATATGGGGAGCTCCCGTCTGTTAAGTCTTAACCGGAGATTGCATTTCCTACATAATGTTTGCCTATATCGTCCGGTGATATGATCATGATCACAAACTTTTATGACTTCATCGCTGAATTTCGATTTACATTTGTTGCAACATTCTGCATTCTCATGGCGTGCTTTTTCATCCGCTGACAGTGTATTGGCTGCCTAGTTGTTGCACATTGGTTGTCATATAAGTCTTGGGCTACAGTTTCTAAGTGGTGCAAGAAACCAATAATGCAATTTTCTCCCTCAAAGAGGTAATACTTGTTTTCAAATTTTGATTGAAGGGCATTATGCCAGACATGATAAGCTCCAATGGCCGCAGGTTTATGTATTTTATTATCAATGTAGCACTCTATATCTGCATAAATTACTAAAGGAGGACTTAGTTGATATTCCATGCTACTTGTTAGTACTTTTAGATCCGATGGCATTTTTTCTATTTGTGCTTTTCCTCGAATACAAAACTGGAAGTGTCGCTCTAGTGTTGTTTTATATGTGAATGACTGAGTGCATCTTTCGCAGAAGTATTTATGTCTTTTTAAAGTTCTCCTATACAATCTTGACAGCTTTGGAATTCCACAATAGTGTGCTGCTCCATTGTTTAGAATTAGCAAAATATTAACCGTTTGCCTACCAGTAAAGTTACTATTGTAACGAACACCTTTGAGTCCATTTTCATAAAAGTGAATGTTAATTTTAATATCATTATTTTTCTCAAATTTTGGAATATCTTTGATTGATACTGGTGTGGAAATGCCTTCCATATTTAGCTCAGATGTCCACTTACTATATGATTTTACTTCATTCCTTGAATAAGGTACTTCATTATAATGCAATATTGATAAAACTGCATATAGGAAGCAATCATTTGCATTTGAATTAACATTAATGACAGCTTTAGAGTTTTTTAACTTCTTTGGTAGAGGAAATGATTGTCCACCTGACAGTATTGGACTTGTTATTACATTGAACTCTATATATTGTACATCATCTATAATCCAATTGCTACCCTTTTTTGTGAAGGCTTCAATATGATTTATTAGACTATTTAGATGATCCTGAAACCAAGCATCATAGTCATAAATATAGTTTGAGGATGATGAGGTAAAGTGTGCGAGAAAAGTTTCTTCTTCTTGAGGATTAGAGCGGACATAACGAATTTGTGCAATCAGGCGACCGCGCAATTGATAGCTCCTTAGTAAGTCAGACACTAAATTCCCTAACATGGAACGCATGCTTTCTAAGAATGATGTTATGTCCACAGTAGGTGTTGTTGGCGTGATATCATACACACGTGCATGGCCATTGAGTGCGCTTTCGCTGAGACTAACAGTTCCATAGTTATTATGCATATTCATCTCACTATTTGTGTTATGTACATTCATATGCTGTCGAAATCTACTTATAGAGTTATACGTTTTGCCACACCGAGAGCAGTATTGCATAAAGTTTTGTATGTTAGTTGAAGCGCTGGTCGTTGGCTTAGAAGTAAATCTATTTTGATTATTTGAATTTGACTCTGTTATGCTATCATTCGGTTTATTATTGCATACAAGTTTATGCCTCTTAACCCTGTAACTACGGTGGGGTCGCTAGCGACCCCAAAGCTTCCTTTCATCGTATTTTTCAAGTCCAAAAATTATTTTTTGCTGATTATTTCAACCGTGTATTTTTAAGTTGGCGTATTAACTGTGTCTGGACGATACCGTTTACTTATACCCCCTTTCACAAAAAAGTAGCAGTGATTTAAAAATATTCAAACGTTACTTACGCCTGGGGTCGCTGGCGACCCCACTGATATTTAATGTTGTTGCGTATATTATGAACATGAATTCCTTTCGTAAATCCATGGCTGTATAGAAAAATGACTCAATAAACATTATCTACTGTTAATTTGTTTCATTATCAAAGGTAAACAATTGCTGAATAGGCCTACACTGTTACCTGTGAAGTATTATAGGCATACTTATTTTCATCTGCACATAGGTATGGCTCATCCAGGAATGCACATGTATCTTTAAATGAGAATTGCATTGACATAAATTTAGAAGCCATAAATCGACATGTGAAGTGGATACAGAATATGTGTTTTCCTGTCATAGCGATAAGAAAAAACAAAGAAGTTTCATAATTCATAAAGATCAATACGGCGCGTTACGATGCAGAACATGGTAAAAATGAGACAGACACTAACAGATCATTGACAAGATGTACATAAAATCTTTAGGTGTTTTTGTTTGCAAATTGGAGTGTTGCAAGTACTACATCTTTCACTTGTCTTTCGGTCATCTGCTCAGGGACATAATGAACAACGAGCTCTTTTCCGATTCATGTTTGTCTGTCGGATAACATCTCGCTGATCTCTCTCGCGAACATGCTGTAATGGCCGCTCAGGGATTTTGGAATTCACAGCGTCTGAAATGAGTTCCTTTCCTAACTGCTCCAGGAAAAGGCGTCGCTTTTGAGACTTGCCGGAAAGCAGATCAGGATTGACCATGAAGAAGATGATATACGCGTTCAATGCGGTGATGTCGATTAGATGGTGAAAAAATATCATCGGCCAACGGCGAGATTTGCGCTGACAAGAGTATGTTCTCAGGAGTTGATCGGCCGTGTCCACAGCTCCTTTTGTTCTATTGTAGTGGATAATGATCTCCGGGTTCTTGTCTCTTCTTTCACTGATCCGACCATCATGATGCTGTGATGACATCAAAATCACATTCTTCTGCTTCTTAGGAACATAAGAAACAAGAGTCAAGTCTTTGGTGTACGCGAAAACAGAAAAATTGATTTCTCTTCCTTGCACGTCAGAGATAATCGGAGGGAGAAACCTCCTGTTCTTTCTCACTGTGCCACAATAAGTCACATTTCGCGCTTAGGATTCGGCCAAAGCTTTCGAGGAGAAAAAAGTGTCCGCTGTGCACCCTCTTCCCGAACCTTGTAATGACGATGTCATATCCAAAGCTACGCGAGTAGCTTGTCCAACTTCCGGACTTCGGCCAATCTTCCCAGTATATAGTTCAAAATTACAAACATAAGACGTATCCACGTCGCAGCAGGCCCAAACTTTCAAGCCATATTTACCTGGCTTACTAGGTATGTAGACACGGAAAGGACAGCGTCCACGATACACACAACAAGTTGTTCGTCTACACAACACTGAAATCCAGGTTTGAAATTGTTGCGACATCTGCTTGCAATTTTTTCAGTCACCTCGCGAATTGGAGCCATCTTCTCGTAGACGTCGCTCCTGTCTGGTTTCTTTGTCATCAAAGCGCAGCACACGCGTCAAATGTTGGAAGCGGTGACGCGCCATAGCCTGTCGAAATATCGAACGGCCGTCTTCCAGATTCCACAGATGAGCGATGGGTTCGTGTCGTCCTCGATAGACCCCAGCAATAAAGATCAGTCCGACATAAGTCCTTATCTCCATTGCGGTGGTATCAATCCAGTCATCATATACACGGTGTCCTTCAGTATTTGTAAATTTTTCGACAATGTCAATTATCTCAGGTGTAACGAAGCTCATGAATGTAGCACTTGGAGAGGAAGCCGCCTCCCTAACCTGACGAGAGGGTCCGCTTACGTCTCTTACGATGTTCGATAGTGGACGACGGCCGCGATTGTACGTGATCGGATGTGGAGACCACACTTTCCCATCCGGTGACTTGAAGCTGTCAAGACGAGAAGCGGAATCAGTAATATCACGTTGCTGTAGGCCTATTCGCTGTCGCAGAGGGGCTATGTCTTCGTCGTCGCTACTCATGTGTGAAGAGTCATTACTTTCGGCATTAGATACAACATTGTCAATTTCTTCGGAGTCAGAGGTGTCATCGCTGATGATATCCTCTTCATCATGAAGTTCTCCAAATAGTAAATTGGTCGCCGAAATCGCAGCCTGTCGACGTTCCCTGCCAGTGGCCATGACATAGGTTACGCATCTGAATGATGACACATGCATGAGACGAACCAATTTATTCCAAGGACGTGATTGCTTCAAGTATCAACCAATGACAATCAAGCTCACCTCGTAGGAAAGCAATGAAGTCTAGGCCTACAGGAATTATCGGCGTGAATGCAGTGTCATCCACAGTGAGTTAGTTATTGATAATAGCGTCCCCGTTAGAACAGCGCTTCACTCCCCCTTCAGAATAAGCTTTGTATAGAAGAACACACATGTAGACGACAAGATAGTTACTTACACTGAACTCGGTGCTGCAATGTCTTTGTCAACTATCAGTGTAATAGCTGGTCTTTCAATTGCCTAGCACTGCATCGAAGAAGAGAAGGCCATATGTAGGCCTATTAGGCATACATATAAGGTATAGCCTTAAATTCTGAAGGTTTATGCCAATTATGTTGATCCAATACTTGAACTAAATGATTCCCCTATGACTTATTTCAATTGTTTGATAATGTATAAAGCAATTCAAGGTCATTACAATATATCAATCAGATAATTCTGGAATTTTGTGATTGGGGTCGCCAGCGACCCCACCGTAAGTAACGCTACTATTTTTCTCAGTAGTTATAGGGTTAAGATTATCCATCCTATTCGTCTTATATGGACACTTGCTACATTGATATGTTTTTCCTAACTTACAAAATTTTTCATGTCGTTGCAAATTGCCTATGAGAGTGAACACTTTTCCACACTTGGTACAGACAACCATGATTATTGATGAGGATTGAAATTAGCAAGCCCTTATATACATCTACCATCTAATGACGTCAGCGTCATCACCAGCCAATACCATATGTTCCGATCTGTTGTAAAGACAAAACACATACAATTTCAACAATTATTTTTTTTTCAAAAAAGAAGAAAATAAAAGTTAAAGTAATAAATTTACAGTTTAACACATTTGACAATACCACTATGGTAGAGTTTTAGGTGACTGCAGCTGTCTCTACAGCCACCCAAATCGTCCATCCTCGTAAGGCGCACTCTTCTGATGCCATTTTGGGAACATTCGAGGTGCACAAGCGTTTCTTTTTTATGCTGTTGGCTGGTGGTTACTTGGGAGGCCAACAGGAGGTTTGAATGAGTAATATTTCTTAGAGACTCAATCAAATCTCTATTGTCCTCCTTCAACTTAGCCTCGCGGGCCTCAACCTCCTTTAGGCGCTCTTGGCAACGACGGAGTTGCACCTCAACGTCTTGTACCTCTTCTGCTGTCGCGTCGAGATCCACATTGTGCTGCCGAACAGGGAGAGCAGCTGGAGGTGCGGGCGCAGCAGCGTGAGGGGAAGGATCTGCGGCTGGGATCGGAGAGGAAGGAGCTGCGGCTGGGATCGGAGAGGAAGGAGCTGCGGCTGGGATCGGAGAGGAAGGAGCTGCGTCTGGGATCGAAGAGGAAGGAGCCAGTGTCATCATCGGTGATAATGGAAGGCGCACACTCCAGCTCGGAGAAGCCCGGATGTGGCTGAACGAGACCTCCTCCTGAGATGCACACATCGCGGAGTCCTATAATCGAAAGAAACAATTGTTTATCATCTATTTAGCATTTTACCATTGATGAGATACAAAAGTGAATTTCTCTTACCTCCGGCTGGATTGTGACCTTCTGATCGGTTCCAACCTCTGTCTCACGGGGCAACGAGTCATTCTAAAAGATAAATCAATCTATTACAAACAAAAAACATATTTTAATAGAAAATTCTGTACTCATGCAGTTGACCAACTTTGATACTTACATTTGTAACAGGATCATCATCCTCATCGGAAGATGTCGGGAAGAAGTCGCTGACGACGTTTCCTCATCAGATGAAGTCGCTGACGAGGTTTCATCGTCCTCTGATGAAGACTCCCGAATCGAATAGGGTTTTTCTTCATTGTCTTCCACCGATGTACTTGTCGCTGGCGTCGAAAGGAAACTTCGATGCTTCCTAAGGGACAGCGATCGCACCACCTGCAGAGAAAAATAATATAACATGCTCGCAACTCATTGAGAAGCATACATGTTCTTGGAAATACTTCATGCATTGAGAAATATTATTGACAAATAACTAAACAATGACACTTACGGGACTAGGAAGACACTTCTTCTCCGGTGTAGGCAAACGGGGTATACTGTTCACACCTGTAAACAGCTGAAGAAAAGATCATATTCAATTTCACATAAAGAGCTAATGAATAACTTTAATACTTACATTTCTCAAGCATTCAGCCGCTTTCTCCTCTTCAAAACTGACACAGGTCTGTTGAGGCAACTCACTCTGAAATGTTGTGACAATGTTGAAATACTTTTTACATGGTAGAATAATTAATGGAGTAAATGTATTCTCACATTTTTAGTGATGATCTTTTTTTGAATTAAGACCTTGGTCTTCTTAGGAGGAGGCATCTCATCATTATCCTGAAATATTTAAACGATATATGTTTTTATGCATAATGGACCAATAATTAATTTATTCGGTTTTAAGAAGCTATCCTTTGAAGGTATTATGTATGATTGGCAGAACTCACCTGAAAATCACTTAAGGTGTCATCGATGAACTGTCGTGACTTGGGGGCTTTCTTTGGGACTCGGGACTTGACGGGTTTCTTTATTGCGGTAGGTTCCTCCACCTGTGAAAGAACACCTTCCATCGGCCTCTCCTTGTTAAATAATCGCTCCAACCTCCTCTTTTCAACCTTTGAGGTGAGGTTGATGCCCTTCCTCCCATTTTGCTGAGCACATGGCGTGTGCTTTTCAATGAATGCCTTAGAGGCTTCGGTATTTACCTTTTCATTGCTCCATTTATATGACTTGCAAGTTAGGCAGTAAAGATACGTGCATTCACTTTTGAAGATGCAGTTCTTGTGACCGCTCTTATTGGCATGTCGAACGGGTAATTGGCATGTTTCACAGAAGTGAAAAATTAGGCGCTGTCCTGCAAGACTCTCTTGTCGGACCATCTCTATAGAGGAAAAAAAATTTGATTATAATTTTATCTCTTATTAAATGAGAACTCATTTATATATCATCAACAAAACTTTATGAAGTACTACCTTGATATTCAATAAATCTTAGAAAGAATTGAAATCTGAAGTTGAAATTGAAACCGAAAGTCGAAAGTTTAATTTTCATTCGAAAACGGTTTGCTCATAGAAAGAGTTGAAATTTACAAGTAGCTGTCTTGAAATTATTTAATTTCGAAATTAATTTAATGGAATGAAAGTGAAATTTCGAAAATTTCAACCAATCCTCAATTTGTTTAATTAAACAAGCTTGAGTTTTATACATCTGTTAGCAGATGACAGACTAAATATTTAAAATGGATGAAGGCTTTATTTAGATATATTTTTATTTATTTACAAACTGTGAAAATCTTCTTGATTCAAATACACTTACATTTAAACTGATATATTCATGTCTCTTGCTCAATGACTTAATATAGGATGAAAAATTAAAAAAAACATAAAGTGTTCCTATCCTAAAAACCCAAGCTTCTATATTTAAAGCTATTTGGTTATAAAAACTTAATAATGTTCCTACTCCCGAATATCCTATAAAGTAACACAACATGACAATGAAACTCACTTCAGAATTGTAATAAGAACCGGAGAACGGAGGAACGAAGAACGACGTCTGCTATGGACGCTGAATAATTCGAAAATGAGTGAAAATTCGTTGTGTGCAACTTCTTTATATATGAAATTGACAAAGCAACTATGAACAAAGACCTTATGACATCACATCCTGGAATTGGTACGGTTAAACAAAATTGATAACTCAAACAAGAATTGGAACAGCTGGTTTATTTTTAACCTTAGAAATGGAAGTGCCATCATATGTGTTGAAAGATTTCTACATGTAAACAGTAGAGTGAATTCAAAGTAATATGAACTGATGGACTGATGTATTATTTGATATACATGTTATTATTAATAGTCATATAATGATTCATATTTGAAGATATAAAACGTGTGATTTGAATAGAATATTAAATTTGAATTAAGCGCTAAATTTCGAAAATTCAAATTTCGCGCCAAAATGTGAATACTCAAATTTAAAGACTTTTTTCGAAAATTTGAATTTCGCGCCAAAATTCAAATAATCAAATTAAAATACTAGGGTTAGGGTTAAGGTTAGGGTTAGGGTTAGGGTTAAGGTTAGGGTTAGGGTTAGGGTTAGGGTTAAGGTTAGGGTTAGGGAAGCAAGAAGAGTATCTATGGCACCCGGAACCCATGGGTAAATAAATTTTCGAGTGCGCAAAGCGCACTCGAAAATTTATTTACCCTATAATCCGAAAAATTTCGAGGGCGCGAAGCGCCCGAGAAATTTTGAGGCCCCCCCCCCGCCGTGTATGAAGGTCAAAGGTCAAGGTCAGATCTAAGGTCAAGGTCAAGTGTAGAGGATTGTATATTATGGTCATTTTTAGTTGTAAAACTTTAACTTTGAAAATTTGTAAACTTAGTCCTTTTTGTAAAAAAACTTGGAATTTTTTCAAGTTGCATACAGATGCATACAACTAGGATTTTTTCATCAAATGGGTACATACAATATATCATTCGAATGCTCTTTTCATGCTGATTCTAATGGTGTATTGTATGACACATGTATGACATGTAACTAGAGAGCTACATGTCTTTAAAGAATGGGCTAAAAACTTAGTGAATTTAAAAATCTAACATTTGTCTGCTTGCATACAGTTGCATACAACTAGGATTTTCCCATCGAATAGGTACATACCTTATATCATTCGAAAGGTCTTTTCATTCTCATTCTTATGGTGTCGTGTATGACACATGTATGATATCATCCTGGACTGCTACAAGCATTTTAAAATTAACAACATAACTGTTTCTTTAAAAGTTATATGTTCCTATTTATTTCAAGTTGAAGTCTTCATATTTGATTTTTTGTTTCAATTCAGTTATTGAACATCATTAATTGTAGATAGTTGTTCCCCTTTCCCATTCAGACCTTAATTGAAGACCGATTTGTGAAATGATAAAACAAGTTTGTTCATATATACAAATGAATATTAAATGAAGAGATTAAGAAAAAAACACACTAAATATCATCAAGGTAAGGAAAGGGTACAAGTTTTTTCAAGTCCACTTGCACATGGATCCTGGTCTTTTTGGGCGCACAGGGACAGCGACGTGGTGTGTCAAGGTCGATGACCGAAAATTCGAGAGCGGTTGTGAGGTTCCGCTCGTTCGGCTCCATTCGCATGAAGACCCGTTTCGTGTGGTACTTTCTCGGGGCGTTCTTGACTTTGACCGTGACCCTTCCATAGAGTGGCGTTCGCATGGACTTCTTATTCATGTGACGCATGGTCTCGATTGATACGTCACTATCCTCACCATCATCACTCGAGTAGTCGGGCGATGCAGGGGCTTGGGTGAACACCACCGGCTCGTTTGGTGTTGTCGATCGCTCCATCGGAGATTGGGGAGGTGTATTGGTACGTTCCACTGGCGAAGTGGTACGATCAGCAGTACCGTTCTCAACTGCGGCTTTCTGTTTGCGATCCATTATGACTTGTAGATTTAAAATAATTGTAACTTGTAAACGTGAGGATTAGAACCTTTGATAAGAATTGGTACAAACCTCGGACTTATATACTTTTTAAACAAAGGAAATCCTAACAGCCAATCAGAGAGGTACCGAACTTCCATAAAGAATATATATAACTATATAAAGGATGTCATTGTTCCAAACTGTTAAGTACTTATCCTCAACGTTCCATAACAAGAAGCATGTCCTCAAAACCACTATTTTATTTTCAAAATGACAGCCAAGTCATTATGGGAGGTCAGTTGGATATGACCGTGCATCTCTGTTGCGGCTGCAAAGTGGCCCTATGGAAAACCTTGACTGTGTCAGCACTTCAAAGGCGGAGTGGACTACCGGTGAAGTGTCCGGTACACGAGTGTGACCATGACTTTAGTAAAAATCAGACATTTCATGAATGGTGTGATGACTTCCTGAAGATCATGGAGTCGCCTGAGGGACGTGATCTTTACCCGTCATTTATTTTTCACGCTTAAATTAAACTTACATTGTAAATCTCTTGTCTTTTCATTTTAAACATAGTTCTGGAATTGGTTTTCTTATTGGGGAGCAACTAGATCATAGCTGCACAGTAAAGTTTCACATCTAAATAGTGCTACATTTAAAATAATTGTCACAATAGTCGCAATTGAGCAAGCCCATTCAAAATCAAACAACGGACGTCTATCGGTACGTACCCAAGTGCTCAGAACCAAACCACACAAGTTCGATCATAGACGTTCCGAAACACAGTGTACTCAACCGAGTGTACCAAACACATGTACCTATCCAGTAAAACAGATCTCATACAAGTTCCTATTCATAACACTGAATTATACATGTACCTATCCATGTTCCTATTGATAACACTGAATTATACATGTACCTATCCATGTACCTATTGATAACACTAAATTTTACATGTACCTATCCATGTACCTATCCCTCGCAAGTAGGGCACAGTTTTCACTACTGTCAATCTATTTCTAAAAATATCACCTGTCTGATCAACGTAGACATTTTTACAGCCCAAACACCTGATGAAATAAATAACATTTTTGGAAGTGCAAGTAAGATTATAGTTGACGTTAAAGATTTTTTCAATATTTCCAACTCTGATAGGAATATTTTTTCCGACAATTAACGTCTTACAGCAACAACTCTTCGGCTCTTCGCATTTGAAGATACCGACAATACTCCGTCTGTTGTTCTTACTCAAGAGGCTTAATAGAGATTTCGGCTGTCTGTACGATCTTACGACTTTGCTTTGTTTGAAGGGGTCCATAAGGTTTAGGCTCTTGAGGGCTGGTAAAATAATCCTATTGTACACATCAGGGTTATTGCGATTGTAGGTGCTAACGAAAGGAATAACAATTGATTTTGTTGTCGAACAGTCAATTTTGTTTTTGTTTTCCACACTATAACCACTTTCAGTAAGAGTATTATTATTTCTAGCTTGATTGAATTTATTGTCAATAAGTTTTTCGGGGTACTTTAATTTTAGCAAAATATCTTTTGAAATAAGTAACTTTGTTGGAGCGACTTTCCATAAGAATTTGATAATCAAAAACGATAGACTTCCACTGGCCACGCTTGTTCTCGAAGGCAGATACATCAAGAATGAATTTGATAGCAAACTAACTGAACTCAAATCACATCAAATATCCAAAGTCACGCTAAAAGCTTGCGACAAAAGAAATTACGCACATAGAAAGTCAATGCTATCTAAAATTTACTTGACACATGATGATACTCATAAATTCTAAAGTAGACAGGCATTTACAACTAAAAGTCATTGAAGAATGCACAATACTGAGGCTGGACTAACACAAACGAAGAATGAATAGTCGTTCCTTCTGACAGCAAAGGACAGGTCTCAAAGTGCGGATGGAAACACTTTCCAGGATCGACAAATACAGCTTAGTACGGGCGGACTTCAGAACGGAGAATCCTTGCTTATCGGTAGGTAAAATATCCATCTTCTTTTCACAACTGCACAGGTGTCGGGTTACAGCTGACTGAGGGGCCTTCTTAGACTTCGGTCTTTCATTAGACGAGTACAGCCATTTGAGAATATGCTCGGGTTGACGCTGTGAAAGGCCACGTTCGCTCTTGCCCACGTAACTTGCTCCGCAAGCACAATTGAACATATAAGTAACCATGGGTTTGTTGGCAAGAGGGACGATATCCTTCACCTTATCCGAGCATAAAGTTCTCGTGCAAAAGACAGGAATTGCTTTCAGATGGAAAATTGTCTTCTCAATTTCCTTCCGCATTTCGTTTGCGATCCTTTCACTTTGATTGCCATAATATTGTACGTCAAAATAAAACCGCTTCTTTTCGACAGTCACAAATTTTTCATATTTTCTCTGAGAATGTTTATCAATAAACCACTTTGGGTATCCATTTTCTCTGAGGATTCCATTGATAAAATCGATTTCAGTCTGTAGGTGATTAGGGCTACACAATGCTTTCGCTTGATAGAATAAAGTGGATACCAAGTTTGATTTGTATCTCCTAGGAGAAAATGAACCAAAGTTGTTGTACAGCGAAGTGAACGTATCTTTACGGTAAATTGATGTCGATATCGCACCATTATTCTCGAAGTGAAGCCTCAAATCCAGAAAGTGATTTGCTGTTTCACGGGTGGACTCCAATGATGGATGTTGAGCATTGAATGTTTCAAAAAGTTCATCACATTTGGCTTTGTCTTCGGCAATTAAAAACGTATCATCAACGTACCGACAATAAAACTTGAAAGAATTCAATGTGGATTCCAGTTTCTCCTCAATTGATCTCATGAATATCTCACAAAATGATGCGCTTATTGGTGAACCCATCGCGAGGCCATCTTGCTGTGAATATGTTTTGCCATTGAAAGCAAAAGAGATATCCTTTGTAAGCGCCGACAACAAAATGCGACAATTTGACTCAGATAGCGGAGAATCATGCAATTTTGGATGATGGGAACCACGTCAAAGGAGACTAGAATTATATCTTCAATATTCTCTGTGTTAAACCCAGATAATTTATCCAGGAAATGAAAAGTATCTCAACAGTAACTTGGAAGATATTTTAGTAAAGTTTTAAGGATTTCATCTACAAAACAACTTAGGTGACTCGTGGGGGCGTAAGTACTCGAGACAATTGATCGAAGCTTCAAATCATGAGGCGGTTTTATCTTGATATAACCAAAATTATCTGGTTGTACCATATTAAAGTACTGATGATGCTTATGGATTTTCGGCAAACCATACAAAAATGGCATACAATAATTGAAATTCGCTAAGTAGTCGAGGTCTTTGTTAGTTAATTGACATGTGGATTTATTTTTCTTGCCTAGATTCTTAATTTCGGTTACAGTGTTATTAGGATTATAATAATGTATTTCTTTGCAAGTGTTCGTATCAGAAAGATGCTCTTCAAATATTCTTTGTTTATATAATGAATAATCAAGTAAAACGAAAGATCCACCTTTATCAGCTTTAGTGATGTGTATATTTTTATCCTCTCTTAATTGTTTTATACTTTGAGATTCATCTTTCGATATATTGTACTTACATTTGATACTGGAAACTTCAATTTGATTAGGATATCCTCTCAAATGCTCACTTACACGAGTGTTGCCGCAATCGTCTGCCAAACTGACACAATTTCCTCTGTATGAGTTGTATGAATCAAAGATATCGAACCGCGTGACCCATAGAAATAAACTGTTTATCTGAAGTTGGCTAGAATGGAAACTGACTCAAGGTCGCGGCACATCTGGGGGAACTAAGTTGGGGCATGAACCACCAATTAAAAGCTTCGATTTACACATGTGACTGATTCTAACCCAATCATACAGACGTTGGCAGGTGCATCCAAGTGAAAATGTGTGCGATTTATGTGCCGTTATTGTGCATTGCATGAAGCTTAATTTCCATTGTACATGTAGAGGTTTTATTGTTGTCGATTTCTATGGCGTGACCAATGATTTCTGAAACCGTTTCTTAAATATCGACAGGTAAAATTTCATTCTCATTGTGACTTCTTACACCATTGCTGTGCGACAAGTGGATGCTAATGTGTGAATATTGGTTTATACTACATGCCAAATAACTTTTGGAATGCAGATTCTGACACAAAGCAATCGTCCTGAAATCAGTTGCATGCGCATGCTATGCAAAGTAGTAGATTATTAATGAGATTTCTGACCTGAAAATACATTTCGAGATAAATTGTTATGGTTTCATACCATCTATCACCGGCAAGAGAAGTCGCTTCAAACTTATTCCACATATTTCTATGACCTTCAAAATCTTTGAAAGTAATATGCGATCTATTTTGTAGGCAATTGGCACACACATTTCTTGAAGTTGAAAAGGTTCTAAAATTTAATTACATAACTCAATCAATATTTACTTTGAGACGTCAAAAACTATGCTTTCATAATTAAGATAACAATGCTGAATGACGAACAGATAAGAGCTCAATGTCGCAATTCATCATCATAACTACACCCACGTGATAGAAGCATGATAAACGAAACAGGTTCGACCACTTGAAAAACAGCCAATAATTCATGACATTGATAACAGTCGGTTTAGAGAACAACTCGTCCATTTCCGTTTTTGAGCATGTCTGCTCGAAAAATGTTATTGTTTTCTTCCAGTTTTTCTGTATTGATAATTCTTAATACATGCGCTTCTCAATCTGTCTCAGAGTATACGTTCGACAATAACAGAACCATTTTTAGCCCCACAAAGTTTGTAATTTTCAAGAATGGTACCTTAAATTTCAATTTCTCTGTGAAGTATTATGGAATCTCCTCTTCCACAGATTTGTATCTGATCTCAAGTGATCCTCAGTGTGCATTTAACAATTCACTTAAACTTGTTCATGGAGTTTATCAAATAAACAGCAATTCAGTGAAAAAGCAACTCAAATGTTGGACTAGTTATTATACTGTTTTGGTAAGTACCAAAAGCGTATTATCTTTAAAAGAAACCATTGTAAATTGTCCATTTGTAGAAACCATTTGTAGATTGTCCCATCATTTTTTTCTTTGTGTATAAAAATCCTACACGTCATGATCAATTCAAAGGAAATTAAGTTCATATGTATTGCCAGTCAATCGGTATATTTCCCGAATGTCAAAATTGATTAGTAATGTTTATTCAATATAAGTGAAATTGAGTAAGTTCAGATTTTGTTACAAGGACATTGGCCTACCATAACTTATGGAAGCAATAAACATAAATTGTCGAAAAAAATTGCCTGATTGCAAATGATGTTCTCACAAATAAGACTAAGGAAGCATAGTAAAGAGAAAAGTGATGTATTTATACTAAAACGTCGTACTTCCGAATTCATCGCATCCGATTTGGTCGCAAAAAGTCGCACAGGAAAAAGGTCGCATCCGAAAAAGTTACATCCGAATTCGTCACATCCAATATATTCTATACTGTATGTTTCTTTATCTAAAGGTATCTATTTTTATGTTAATGTTTTCTAAATATTCATTCGTCTGATTCAGCTGAAATTCATTTTTCTAAAAATTGTCAAGATCAAACATATTACGAAAATATTTTATTAAGTTACTGCAAAAGCCATGCCTATTTACATGTTGCATAGACCTATAGACTTCATTCCGATCAAACTATGAACTATCAACTGCGACCAAATCGGAATCCAATTGCGACGAAAATGGAAGCGCGACCAATTACGATGTGATGTTTTCGTACAATGCGAAAAGTGATAGAAAAACTAGTTTTGTGACTGGGAAGAAATGCTGACTTTGGCCTGTAAGAAATCCTTTAGAAGTAAAATGAGTTTCAGAGACTTCTTACATTTTTGCACTTCATCAAAATTTCAAAGGTTCGAATATTGAATTTTTGATAATGGACGGGAAGTTATTGAAGCTAGAAAATATTCGTCAACTACAAAATGATGACAAGAAATATTGCGGTGATCTTATTAGAAGTTGTGCTTCCATGTCAGTAATCCAAACCAGCCTAAGACTGATGAGGCTCACCATGGTAAACAACTTAAATCGAATTAAATTTGATATTCAAAGAATCAATTTTTCAATTAATTCAGACATCATTTTATTGAAATTATCATATATGTTGTTCTTTAGATTTCTATCAACAAGTTATAAACTGGTTGGGAAATGTTTCTTAGTGCTCCATGTGGTGCAACAAGAGGTTTGAGCAGGTTGGCTACAAAGCTAGCAAAGGTAGAAATGTTCTGGAAAATGCCCAATATCAGCAATGCTTGCAAAAAGTTCATTGCGCAAACATTTGAAATGTGAACAAGAATGAATATCAGATTAAAAGCAGAATTGACGAAATCTGTTTGATCAAACAGTGGCCAATGAAGCATTTCTTTACCTTTCTGCCGCTTCTGAGGAGGAAAAACTAAGCTGAGGAGGAATTACCTAGAATTTACAATATTAGTCGTACTTATATGATTTTGGTGACACAGTTGAGTTGTCACACGTTGGGGAAGAATTTTTTGTGAAAACTAGTCTTCAACGACCATGTATTTTCGATTCGCGACCTCAATTCAAACCTCTTGCAGTTCAAAGTTTTAAAAGCGCTGGTTCAACGGTAGTGATCATGATAGCGGACATAGTTTTGGAATCAAAAGAGAGCGGCATCAAGTCAAGCGATGCAGAAAGAAATGTTCTTGAAGATCGTGGCATGCTGCTGCAAATGCACTGCGTGTGGGCGAGTGAACGCACTACTTGTAGCAGCGGTAGATCGCAGATACGAGTGACCACCTTGCATCAGCCATATTGACAAATATTCATCGACCCGTGCGATCTGAATGTCGCCCTTCCGTCATATTAGCGCTGCAAGAGATCAGGTATCTATGCATATATGCTGTTGTGATCTAAAGGTCCATGCACAACGGACGCGGCACGACCCGTTCAATCCAAATGCCTGTTCACACCGAGCCGGGTGACGTGGGGAATGTCACGCAATAGTAAAATATGCAACTACAGATGCCATGTCATTATGGACACTTCTTATTGCTAAATAATTAACATACAGTATTCCCATTCTTTGTGCTACACGCATTCGAATGAGTCCTGACAAAGACATTTTCCCGAGACAGTTAAATGACGTGATCAGTTTTGAGAAATTGCATGAAATCAGATGCATCATTTCCAGCAAAATGACTCGAAACTGATGTCTAAACGACACATTTTCGAGGAAATAGGCTACAAAAGCATTTTGCACTAGATTTACGAGCGTGAGGAAAATGTGATATAATCAGGTTCTTAGATCTATGCGCTTCATCCGAGGAGAACATTTCGTCTGTGATGAATTGAAGTGCTGCTAGGGACAGACTATTTTAGAGCAATTTCCGAATAATTGCACAATGAGTCTCGGCCGACTAACGGCCTAGAAAATATAGTCAAACTGAGAAGATGTTTGATATGGCGATTAAAAGGCATTTCGTCTTGTTCAGTAAATCCGAATCTACATGAATTATTCTCTTGAGCATCAACATCTGTAAGTTCTGGCTGCCGCATGATTCAGAGGGTATCAGATCAGATATTTCACTGCCAATACTATTTATAAAAGCCAAGTGCATACAATCGGCTGTCAAGCTGTCAACACAGTTATAAACTAATCGGCTACAGCTACACACTGAACGATACAAACGAGTATTTTTAAGGAGAATAAATTGTTGCTGGTTGAAAAAATAGCCATTATCTTCTTCGTGAAATTTCCTTCGTAAATGAAGTGCGTTTTAGTTAATTTGGTTCAAAAATCTACGATCTACATCAAATTAATGGCACGTAGCGTTTTAATGACTTCATTGAAATGCTTGTAGGAGTGGCACACAATTACAAACACATGAAAGAGACCGACATTACTAAAGTTATTTTTCCAATTGCAAGTGAAGTATACGGCATACGTCTGGGTGATTGACACTGTAAATTAATCGTTGAGATATGGCGATGCTAGAATCTACATAATTTAGCGAAAATTAATGATTTGATATTTCACATTTATAAAGAACAGGGTTTTAGAGGATATACATATCATTACACATTTTCATTCATAGGATGACAACCCGGCACAGATACAGATTATGAAATATAACTGACGTACCGATTGACTTTATCATGATTAAGCTCACAAAATAACCTTTATAGCCTACAATGTCTATTCCATAGAGTAATGGTCTATTCTATAGTAATCGAGGGTACCATTCTATTGAAGATTATCGCATAAGTTGAGAACGATAACAAATTTCTTGTCCTCATTTCCGACACTCGTTCTGCAGTGAATAAAATACCATTTCTCTCCAAATTTATTTATGAATTCGAATTCATTGTTGATAAAGTATGAAAGTGCATTGTTTAGGAATTTCGATATGCAATTGGCCATGTTGTCCTTACAAAAGGTCAGAATTGTCAGATGTCGAAAGTCAGTCATTTGTCTTCACGACAGTTTAGTAACATCTGCTGTCAGTCAGCGACATGACCTAATTAAGTGATGCGGTGTGACCTAATTTGATACTAATCTTGATATCTGAGCAGTTTCGAAAAAAGTGAGTGGTTTTCTTTATCATCAATCATTCGCCTTTGTAAAATTCGCAAAAATGCTAGTTGCGATGTGCAGGGAGAAGCTCCTCTCTCAAGGAGAGAGCGGTGCTCCCTCCTTTGCTCAAGCACTAAAAAATGAGGTTGTATGAACAACTTACACTGCAAAATATACACATAACTTAGCGAAGAAAAAACATTGGCTAAATGAGCTGTTCTGAAACTCTCTAGTCTGCTGTATTCGTCGGTTTGAGGCGCTCCACTCCATAGGATCTCTTTTACTGGCTCTTCAATCAACTCTATTCCGCAATTGGAGGTGTTCTACTCCATTTGTCTAAATGTGCATTCGTCGGTTGGAGGCGCTCACACCACATTTGTCAAAATGAGGTGTTTTGGTGACGTTTCAATCCACTGTATTCAACGTTGGGTCTAATCTTGGGGTACACCCCAAGACCCAAGACCAAGATTGATCTTGGGTATAATCTTGGGTGTCACCCAAGATTTGACCCAAGATTGACCAGATTTCAGTAAAAGATGTACAACTGGCAATTCTTGAAGACATACTTTAAAATTTATTTTGTTGATACGAAGCATACTTATTATTACTTATTACTAACTAACTTAGCATTACTTATTATTAACTATTAGCATATTTATCCATCGTCTTTGCTTGATATTCGTCATTGGCTTACAATATTCGGCTGATATTCAGCTTTGATTTAATGTTGATAGCCAAATATCTGATAATTCTACAGGCCTATCTTATTTCGAATATATTTGGTTATTAAACACGGTATCAAACAAGAGTATACAGTACGTGGAGTGATGATTGTACATAACTCGAAAGATTCTTTTGTAGAATACGTTGATATTTTTATATAGAACTCGTAAAATTCTTGTTTTAACGATTGCAGTGAAGTGTCAGATGATATAATGAATTCGTGTTTTGTAATCATGATCTTCTTAGTATACCTCCTTCTATACATAGTATATCGGCCTACATTTATAAGCTTATTATTTTGATATATTCAAATTAATACAAATATCAATTCATTCTTAAAACAGTTATATAGCTACATTTATAGCTATATAGTATATAGTATATAACTATAGTTAAACAGCTTACGGTATATCTATACTTCATTAATGTATTATTATAGTTTTCTGTCAGAACTTGACCTATTTTACAAGGCTTTAAATGTTTATGCTAATAGAAGCAAATGATAAAAAGCTTAACATTGTATTAAGCCTTTATCATTTCTTAGTTTTTACATTTGCATAAAAAAGCATAAATGAAGTACAGTGTAGGCCTAAATAATATTAACGGTTTTATAAATATAATAACGGTAGCCTACACAAAAATGATAATTAGGCTAATTATTATTAGATGGTGTAAAACATAGGCATATGTTTGATTACCATGTGTAGATATAATTTTGACTCAAAACGACTACAATAATCAAGTGTAGACAAATACACATTTAGGCCAAATATTGTAAAGTACTCAAAGTGTTAGATTCTCTGATTTGGTTGAAGGTGCTAACATACTGATTTCAAGGACTACGACTTTTTTGATTTTCCGGGTAAATTCTACATACGCCTACAAGTATGTATTACACTTGTATTTTTCTACACTATATATTTTTTAATCTTGGGTTTTAAATCTTGGGTGTCACCCAAGATCTAGGTTCGGCACCTCAAGATTCTTGGGTACCCCCAAGATTACCCAAGACCCAAGATCCAACCTTGCTGTATTCACCGGTTGGAGTCGCTCCGCTCCATTTGTCTAAGAGAGTTATTCTAGTAGCTCTCGCATACATATCAAATAAATGCACATACACGTCTGTTGATCTGCACGAGTTCAAAAGCTGAATAGATAGGGTCAAATACTACCAAGGTGTGATAAAGTCATCACATTTGATTTTGATTTGTAAACGCTTTCAAGTTTAGTTAACGTATTTTTTCGAACATAACCCACGGGTTATTAGTTTTGCGAATACCGTTGTAATTTACAACAAGATAAAAATCTCAGAATTTAAGTCATTTACCGAATGATATGAAAATGCATATTTCTAGCATCAAATTGCAGTGCTACATAGATAATTCTTACCACGCAAAAGTCAGCCTATAGAGCAATGGTGGGCTACCAAGTTGGGATATCGGGCCACAAGGAGTGGCCCGCGAAAAGACTCGCGGGCCACTAATTTTAAAGGCAGTAGTATAGGCTTAATGTTCTCTTATTCCGTACTTTTAAGTGCACATGGGCTGCTGTACCGTATGTGCATATATAGTGGTCGTATTACATGACAAGATTTCACATGTAAATGTATACAGCGGTATTGTGCGCAACTAATTTGTTTAATGTTAAGGAATCGCAATTTACTTTCTACAATTCATGTAAGTATTGAGGAGCGAATAGACCTATAACAAATCACAGAAGCTTTTTTATGTAATTAAATGGCAATTTGACTTTTTTGGTGATTTGACCGACATTACTTTATTTCATCGAAAAACAACGGTCTGTAAGTGCAGTGCAACTATCCGCCTGAAAGCCGCATAAGATAGAATTGATTTTTCTACAATTATTGATCATGATAAATGTGGATACGTGCTAATGCCAATCGAGTATACGAAATATATATTAGTTGTAGTATGCAAATGAAATTCAGCAAGAATATCATAAAAAATGTTGGCCTGTCAAAATCTTGGGGTTGGCTTCCTCCATCCGTAGTCATAAGGCCTAATTAATACAGCCTCTTTCCAGGTTCATTGAGGCGTGGTTTATTACATAGAGAATCATGCTCACTGTGCATCGAATACTATGTGACTTAGCATAAATTCGCGCAGGTGATGACCATTTTGCGCTTATACGGGAAGATATTCATTGCGAGAGGAGCATGGTTGGATCATTCGAATGTGAATTTTTGTTTTTTTTGTGCCATCATATTGCTCATTGTTGCTCAATTGTTAATTAATGGTTTTGCAAATACTAAGGAGGATCCCTCACCCTTAGATGCACCTCCCAAATGTCGAAGTCGGAGTGAGTCATTTTCACATCATCGATTCAAATAATGTCCGCGGGCCACTTTAGATATGAGAAGCGGTATTATATGGGAAGCCACCCACTATGTCCCGCCCGTGGGCCACACATTGCCCACCACTTCTTTAGAGGATAACTCGTCGGGTTCATATCTGGTGTAAAGTGTTAAGTGTCAAACTCCGCATATTTAGCCGGTTTTAGTGAATTTTTTCTCAATGGGCTGCACAAAAGGGTACCTACATGTACCTACATGACACAATGAAATTATAAAGCGCTATCAGATCAAATTTCACAACCACCAAAATGTCATAAAATTCAAGAAAATTCCTTTTTTCAGGATAATTCTTCATGGTGATTAAATCTTTCCGTTCATAAACTGCATAACTGCATAGAAAAATTACTCTTGCTGATGACATCTTTTGTCTGTTCAGTTTGCTCCGACATCGTAATGAGAATAAAAAATGCACCCATATCATTTGTCTTTCGTTGTCTGATGAGATCTGCCTGATTTCAGTCTACTTTCGGGAAATTGAATAAACAGTAATAGTTTTCATTCCGTCACCAAGCCCGTGACATTTCGTTTTCATGAAAACGCTGCCAAAAGTCATTTATTCAAACAAAAACGGCTTTACCCCAGAATTTACACCGACGTTGGAGTAAACTCTAGTGCTAACTCCGAGCTCGGGTAAACGGAGTAAAATTATGAAACAGTCCTTAACTATTTGAATGTTGGCCATGGTCAATCAGCATCGACGATTCACCTTCCCATCAATGCAACATAAATGCATAATACAATTTTAGACATGTAACAATGATAGACTATTCATAGATATAATTGTTTTAATTTTAATTGTTTATTGTATAATTGTTTATAATTTTTAAGGCATAGAAATTAACAATATCATAGAAAGTCCACTATTATTAGTGTACTATTATCCACTTCTATGAGTCAGGTTAATTTATTTCTATGCATGCATCTCCATCTGGAATGTGTTAGCTATCTTAGCATCCTCACGGTGGGTTTAAAACTTTTTAACCCTCGAAAAATTGTCCATGTTAAATTTTTGCGCAATTATGATCTACAGTGGTTACTGATTGCATCGACACAAATTTTAAAAAAATCGACAGCTGTCTCGCTGATTTACAGTCAAAAAACGCTTATCATACTACTTATAAAATTGATGATGCATTATAGATGAAGACGACAACTTTCCATGACTAATTTTTAGATAACAATCATCTACACTGGTTACTGATTGCATCGACACCAATTTTTAAAAAATCGACAGCTGTCCAACTGATTTACAGGCCAAAACGCATATCATACTACTTATAAAATTGATGATGCAATATTGAAGAGAACAGCAGTTATCCAATATAATTTTGAGCTGGAATGCATTTCTTGACTACTGAAAATAATGTCTATTGACCAGCAACTATGTTCTAGAGTTGTCACCGGTCCACAGCGGTCCTATTTGTAATCATTTTATGTACTAGGTGTTATAATTGAGCCGACATAGAGTCCAATATTTTTCAAAACTTCATAAAAGACATCATGGCATGATTGATCTATTGGTAGTAAAAACACAAGCACAAAAATACAAAATTCGCGCTCAACTGAAACTGCAACATGCAAAACAAAACAAGTTAGAATGAATTAATTGTCATTTTTTCCGCAGACAACTCAAATATGTCGACTATTATATTCACGCACTGCTTGGAGAAGTCTTTGAGAAAATGAGGGATGATTGAGAGGCACCTGGTATTTCAACCAAAATGGTTTGAAATTAGAATGTAGGGACTCAGATGCCTGCTCGGAATAGGGCCCTAGTGGAAGACATTTTCTCTCACAAAAATCAATCACATGAAACATGATAGCATGTATTTTTGGAGTTACAGGTTTTTCAAGACTCAAGTAGCTTGTTTGAAAATTGTGTATGTTTTGAACATACTCTGGACTCAGTCGGCTACCAAAGCAGATGTCGACAACCTTTCGCAAGTCAGACAACACTTGAACATACTTTAAAATGTGAACTGGGCATATTAGACGGAGCAAATCAACATTCTTAAGAAGTTTTCGACATGAGTTGCCGTCAAATGTGCCACCACGAATAGTTGACCTAATTAGATGACAGGAATCGGGCCATTTAGTAGCCTCGGACCATTCTTTCAACATGTGGTCATAAATCGAATTTACAGCACCCATCATGAGATGAAGCTCTGGGGGAGGTATGAAATTAACTATCGCATTTTCGTCGTCATCCTTTATTATCAGCAAATGAACACAGTTAGAATAATTCCTTGCTAGTTTCGGATCAGCACCCTCGCGATGCCAGCTCCAGAAACTTTCTGAAATGGTTCTCAGAGTTCTCAATTGTCCCCTACAAGAAAGTTTACCTTTCTCAACGTCGCACCATGCACAAGGATAGCAAGAAGAACAGGCATTTAGTCCCAACATAATGTTGATCATCTTAAGATCGAGAGCGTAGGTAGCATTTGGAATTACAGTCTTTTTCAATTTCTTCTTCAACTCGCACGCAATAACACGCCTCAAGTGTGTGAATAATGTAACGAATGACTCATAGATTAATAACGACATCAATAGCTATATATCTTTGATGAAGGCATTCAAACATATTTCTATTAGTGCAACTGATTCCATGGACATCTTTGATCTGATAGATATCTTGTCTTGATTTGACAGAAATGCGTGATAGAATGATACAATTCAATTTAGGACTGCTGGCACACTTTGCCGACAGCAACCGTGATACGAAGCCAAACGATTAATTAAGATAGATATCTGAAACTAATAATCCAGATGTTGCTGATGACTTTCATCTGAATACTCAGGAAGACGGATGAAGTGAGAAAATGTTAGAAAATTGATTACTTCCTAGGTAGTCTTATTAAAACACATATCAAAGACAACTGTAGGACACAATTGTCAAACAGTAGATATTATTTGCAGAAGCCAAGAAATACATTCCAGCTCAAAATTATATTGGATAACTGCTGTTCTCTTCAATAATGCATCATCAATTTTATAAGTAGTATGATATGCGTTTTTTGCCTGTAAATCAGCTAGACAGCTGTCGATTTTTTTAAAATTGGTGTCGATGCAATCAGTAACCAGTGTAGATCATAATTGCGCATGGACATTATGACAATTTAATTTGCGCATGGACGCAATTTAACATGGACAATGTTTCGAGGGTAAAAAAGTTTTAAACCCACCGTGTCCTATTTGTGGGCCAAACTATGACATTAAGAAGTCTATGGCCATACTTTGAAATACATGTACACAGTAACCTACTGTCTACGAGGAGTTACACGGTGAGAATCTCCGAGCCATAGATCTATGTTGCGCTCTATAGATCCATTTTTATAACAAACTTAGATATTTCAATGAAACACAAACTTAACAATATCTTAAATATCAGAGTGATTTCAGCGGAGAAATACTTGATTTTGAATTGATCGGAGAAATACAAATGGAAGTATTTGATCATGTAAATCTAAGAATTCCACAAGATAGGTCAAATATAGTCTATTCTTTTATGAAATAGGAGAGGAACAGCACGGTCATCAACTATGCAGTAGTGGACTTTAATGATGAGCTGTTTAACTTTGACATCGAGAAAAAGCAGTAGAAAAAGGCTGCGATCAAATAATGAAGGAATTGAAAGAATTCCAGACTCAATACTAAGACGATAGAAAAGTCGCGCTTTACTTCAACTGATTCAAGCGAAGGCATGAATAATAGAAAGTGGCTCGTGACTACCAGAGGAAGGTATCAAGAGCATTGAATAAGGATTGCCTATCAAAAGATGGAGATGAACTATCTGTTTGACTGCTTCTTCATAGAGCTCAAGAAACAAAATGGCGATCTGTATCCACTTCCTACATGTAAATCTTTTATGTTTTCTATAATAATATTATCTCAACTAAACGAAAGGACGATGACCGAAGGGTTCCGTCTTGAATTGACGACCACCTCAACAGCACAAAGTAAGTCTTCATCACATTTATTCTTGCCATTTCAATATCTAAATTCTAAACTACTGAATGGATTAAAATGAACACGAATTGCATTTGCTCTAATTTATTTACCTACTCATGCTAGAATTTTTTAACCTGCAAATAGTTCATTTTTTGTGACATTTAGAAATTTATATCTAGGCCTACATAACAAAACACATGCAAAGTCGCATGATAGCTGGAATGTATTTATGATTAAATGAAATCATTGGCTAGCGAGCAATAGTGCTTAGTGTATGAGTATCAAGTAACGAAAATGAAATCAGTCATGTAAATATATAAAGTATGCATGTATATTTTGTATATGCTGCCCACACAGAGAAAATTGCCTCTTTGTATTTATGTTTCTATAATAGTCCATAAGTATTTTTCATTCAACACCAAAAGCTTGAGCTATTAAGTATATGGTGCAAGTTATTTAAGCAATATAAACTGGTAACGGAACGTATTCCATCTTTTATTTATTTGCTTATTATTTCATTCCAAGATACAAATGGTAGGATCAATGGCATCATATTATGATAGCAAATACTGTAATATACATGTATTTCTTGACTTCACTTCATTGACTACAAAATACCATAAATTTCTTAACAATTCTAATTGTTCAAATTCTTATAATTCTGTTTTAATTCCAGCTCTCCTTCGAATAATGGATCAATTGTGGTTGCGTCACACAGTTGCTATCAAATGCAAATTTTCAATGCCGTGGACATACTACAACAAGCAACAATTTTTCTAAGCAATGAGATCCAAGAGACGTGATGCAAATGACATAGTACTATGCCTTCTTTACAATGTTATAAAACATTACTACTTCGACATATTTATTGTCTTTTGGCCGGAGAAATATATAGTGAGAATTTTAAGTAGATATCAGGGTAATTCATCGTCAGAGTGGGTTACATGATGCACTATTTTTTTTAATCTAAATTTGATCAGTATTATACCTTGATTACCAGTATTCCTTACACTCCATTAACCAAATAGCGACTTGAAAATGAAAAGAACCGCAGAAATGATAATGAAGAAAATATCAGTGGTAAAATATGCGGAGACCGAAGTGGTGAATTTTTTCGAATATTGTCAGCTATCTGACAGAAATCCAAATTACCGGTAATGTTGATAATTCGACATAATTCAATTTAACATATTGTAATGCACCTAAGTTTCAAATGTTAAATTTAGGCACTTGTCAAGGATATTCAACGTAATAACAATCAAAATAATACATAGAGAAAATAAAACCATGACGAAAATAAACTTTGCAGCACAAAAGCTGACGAACTGCAAAGTATTGACCACAAAGTTGAACAGGGACTGAAAACTTCATGCTCATGCGCTATGAGTGCTATGGTAATATCAACTTTTCACATAGAAATTGACAACAATAAAACCTCTAGAATGGAAATTAAGCTTCATGTAATGCACAATAACGGCACATAAATCGCACGCATTTTCACTTAGATGCACCTGCCAACGTCTGTATGATTGGGTTAGAATCAGTCACATGAGTAAATCGAAGCTTTTAATTGGTTCTTCATGCCCCAACTTAGTTCCCTCGGATGTGCCGCGACCTTGAGTCAATTTCCATTCTAGCTAACTTCAGATAAACTGTTTATTTCTATGACTTTTCACCACATGCACAGAAATAAATCTATTTGAGCAATAAATGGTCGGCATGTGTTATTGTTCCATGGATAGAAAAATCAACCTTTAAATTAGATATTAGCTATTTATATAAAATTCAATGCTACTTGGTCAGATCATCAAAATGACGGGAAACAAAGCCTTTCTTCGACCAAGATATCTATTAGAGCAGTAAATTCTCCAACGTTTCACATGTTGGCAAACTAGTGAAATATTATTCATTAGGTGTTTTCTTATCAGCCAGAACATCTCGAGTCGTCTTGAAAGTGAATGAAGAAACCAAATCTTTTCCCTTGGGGTCGACTCAAAAGTCTGTGTTACTTAATATTGGCAATAAAAGTATATCTTGTTTATGAGAAACCTTGCGGGAATGGCCTTCGCTACTCCCGTACATTTTTTGCAATTATTTCATGAATAATTAAACACTATCTTTAGGATAGTAGGCCATTTTTTGCGTTGACATGGCAATGTTTTCGGCAGTCAGGCTTCTTTTAGCATTTCCACAGCGAAATTGATTATTTCAGTGCTATTTCATTCTTAGTTACTGAATTGCTAATGAAGATAATATTACCTTTCAAATGACAGCCTTAAAATCGTCGGCGCGCAACGCCAGACGATTTAGGCTGATCACTTGAAAGGTAACATATGCATTGCTACTGAACTTAAAATCTATGACATCAAAAATCCAAGATTTTGATGTGTAAAATACTCAAAACTGCGATTATTTTCTACATAGCCAATGCATCTCAGAACATTAAAGTATATATAGCTTAAGATATCTACGACTCCAAATTGTTAATCATAGGAATCACCTAAATTTCTTTTCACTGAGAATGCGAAGATGGAAGGTGAAATGGTCCTAGCTCAATGGTATTTCATAGCAGAGTCGATGGCCTTAATCATGCTATTAAGACCGTACAATTTGGAATTGGATATATATATATATCAAATCACAACAGATGTAACCACCACGAGACATGTTTCGGCCTGTTGGGCCTCATCAGTCATGGGTAGGTTTGAACCAACGACGTTGGAGCTAGAGGACGTGCAAGCATACCCTCACAAGGCCACCGGACCATCTGTTGAGAGCGTGAATTAGCCAGGAAGGTACTGCTTTAACGCAGGCACGTGGAGGGCGGGTTGCATTCTGCAATCACTTAATACCGCATCCGGGATTGAGGCGCTTCACGCAGGCACTACTCACCTGCAGGCGTGCCTGTGTTTAAGCAGTGCCTTCCTGGCTAATTCACGCTCTCAACAGATGGTCCGGTGGCCTTGTGGCTAGAGGGTATGCTTGCACGTCCTCTATCTCCAACGTCGTTGGTTCAAACCTATCCATGACTCATGAGGCCCAACAGGCCGAAACATGTCTCGTGGTGGTTACATCTGCTGAGATTTGATAAATTCATCAAGTGCCAGGTTACTTGTCTTGATGTATGTATAGACCAAAGTGTTAAATACCATGTGAAATGTCGGCTGACAAACCTACTCACCAAACAACAATGGGGCTTGGCAGGCGGAAAAACTTCGTTATTTCAAAAACACGGTTCAGCGCGTCGAATAATCATCTGATGTTAATTAGTGGCATGAAGAAAATACTCATTCTTTATTTTCAGTTCAAAACAAAATGCTCAAAGTATGACGTCCCGGTGCATTTGCAGGGCTATTGTCGCCCACCATACGAGGACCGTTATTTTGATATCAAGGAATTTTACAACAATCCCAACAATGAACTGAATCTTCAATCTTGCAAATGTAAAAGTGCTCAATTACAGCCTTATAACACATCACACCGTAAAGCATTCAAAGCTGTGGGAAGTAAATCTGGTGACTTCACCTGGCTCGCCATTGGAGTTGTACTGTTTCCATTCTTTTTGCTAATTTGCTACAGGATTCACATTCTCTATAAAACGATGCGACATCTTTCAGAATCAACAGGTAGGAAATTCTGATTGTTGTTTTCACCCTCAGAGACCTGAGGGGGGTCCAGTCGTCTCCGAAGCCCTTTCTTTCTATTTCACTTTTTGTTCTATGACATATCAACCGCTCATGTCCATGTAAATTCATCATTTTTGACAGTGAATCGGCTTGTGATATTTCATTTCAATTGAATCAGTAGAAGTGTGGTAGATAGGCCAAGGGGGTGCACTGAAACACCCCCCTCAGGTCTCAGAGTATTGGTACAAGAGTTGTACAAGAGTTGTACAAGAGTATCCAGTGTCAAGTATTGGCACAATGTTGGATAGCGACAATCTTCGAACAGCAGTTGCACTTCGTGTAGATGCAGCAGTTTGCCGAGGATTTCCATTTAGATGTGAAATGTCGTTTTTTTACAAATATGAACTGCATGTCCCATCTTGTCGATACAGTGCAGGACGAATCGCCAGACACACGGCCCTGAATGAAAGTGTTCGCCGAGCCTTGGCAGGATGCGGATTATCGCCAGTAATGTAGCCAGCTGGTCTTGACCATGGCGACACTTGTGGTCAGAGAAGTCGAAAGATGTGAATAATATTTCCATTTGATCAATTTATCACGGAGAAACATTGAGTCAAAGATATGCACTGCTCACTTAGCAAATGTTCAGACTTCAATGTAACAACGACAGCTCGTGTGTTCCCTAATACAACTTTCCTCACGCATTGCGCGTGCTTGGTCAATCACGTAAGCCAAAAGGAAGCGAATCTTTCAGCATCTCTCTACTATTGAATACAATGGCTGGGATAGAATTGCGTCACCTCTAGAGAAACAGCGACAGACGAATCCATCTCTGTGGATGCTGCCCATTCATAGATATATTTGTAGATTTCATTCTAGCGATTCGAGTGTGCAAGCACTTTTCACACAATATTCGCATCTTCATGTGGTGCATGCAATCCAAGCATACGCCTGTTTAGAATAAGTTCTCCGAACAAGCGAGCATTTTCAAAGTTTTCCATGACAAAATAAATGATTGATGCACACGCATGATCATTTGCAAGTCATCGACTCCGAAATTTTTTGCTAAGTCTCTTTCTTGTTCAAAATTCACTATATAATGAACGTTTTTGCTAATTATTCATCCCTTGCTTTATTTGATAAAAGCATTTTTTAGGATAACAACTATATTTAAGAAATGCCATCACGAATGTTCAATATGACCACCTCACGAAGCGCGAACAAAATCCCCTCGATAGTCATAGTCCACACATTTCGCAGCATTTCCGACGTTATTTCTCTGATGACAGTTGTAATACGAGTATTAAGTTTTTACTTAAGATTTTAGTATTCAGTGAAATTTTTTTATCAAAAGATTCAGTTTTTATGGAGATCACGTTTTTGTGGTCCAAAACATTATTAGAGCAGATTTTGAAAAGTGAAGTTTTTGCAAATTTATATACTACCGACATGAAGCCCCTTTATAAGTAGTATGAAAGAAGTTGGATATCAGAGGGAATGAATATTTCCTATCAAGCATTTTAATTAAGCGGAAATTAAGCTGGATCAAGGAAATTTCATAAAATGCATCATAATGAAAGTCCCTGCAAGTCTTCAAGGAAAAGTTGAGATCTTATTGAAGGCTTCTTGGGTGAGATGTCATTTCTTTAATTCAATTTCCAGCGGCATGATTTTGTGATTCACAAGCCGTCATTTGTGACATGATCACGCTTAAAAATTATCTTATTATGATATGGCTGAGCATATAGTAATGGTAACCCATCGAATTGCTAATTTAGCAAACCATGTTGCATCTCCAGGGTTGCTATGACATGGAAGATTTGTAGATTACTTTTCTTTCTTCTGTATTGCAATCATGATCAGTCAAATTCGTGTACATTTCTCCAAAAGTGTAAAACTGTGCATATCTCGCAGGTGTTGCGTGGTCTCGGCTCATGTTCATTTAATGAAATCGAAACTGTATACGCATTGGGGATTTAATAAATGCTGAGTTACCACTCTACCTAAATATACTTACTCTATGGAAGAGGCAGTATGTAAAACGCATCCTTGACATAGCCTCAAAGAAAAATCATATTGGGTGATGTCGAAGTTTCGTGACTGCCTTAAGGTGAAGACTGAGGCATGACGCTCGATCTAGAGTCGAGGATACCTGTCATTCAGGAGAAGTTGAACCGATGAATACCCTAAAACTATCGTTCTTGTCGCGGCCTAAGTTGTGGAATTCCTAAAAAATTGAATAATGAATGCAACCGCTAAAATAACATCGAGATGAAGACAATAAAACTATAAAAAAAAACTTCAGAACGTCATGAAGATATGTATGCGAACTTTGTAATACATAGCCTTGTCTTGTCACAATTCCTTTTCAAAGTTGAGACATTCTTTTGTCCTCATCCTGGATAATAAGAATTTAAATTTTCTGCCAATGCAAATAATCAATTTTATAAATTGATAACAAGATCGCAGCTGTTTTTCATTTTAATTGCAGATTTCATGTTTCGAGTGTCAACAATTTACGAACAACGATTTATACGACGTGAGTGTTGATGAAATTATGTTCTTGAGTTCTGTAGATCTCAATGGAAATTTATTTGAATCTAAAGTTAAAAATTCAATAGATATTTTTTTAGTTCAATAGGCGTTTTTTCCATTCTATGTACTTGTGCATCACGAATGTCAACATATCGACTATCGATATGTCACTTACTATCGAAGTATTTCAGCAAATTTGTGTTATATTTAGTTGTAAAGGATGGAAATCTATGTTCATCCGAGTGGTAGACAATTAAATGACCGAGCAAGTAAGTAAATCCAGATATTTGAGATCAGAGGTGTTCATCTACTTGAATGTTTTCCATCGGCGGTTGGTTCCAACTTTGTATTGGACGTGTCTTCGTCATCCACACGTGCACATATATTTCCATGTACATGTCTATGTATATATACATTACATATACATAAACATTTCAACTGATATGTACAGCTAATGTGAGTATGGACATGTATATGCAACTTAAGTAGGTTTTCTACTTTTGAATCCACTAAGTGAAAGTCAAATGAAAATATGTTATTAGTAAAAAGAGAAGAAGAAATTGGTTCTCTGGAATTTCATTATTTAATGTGCACACATGCACTGTATTCTGTCACCTCCTAAAATCAAAGAAACCTGCATCCTAAAGCGCCACAAAATAGAATTTTAGGAGGCTGCGTCAGAATAGGATGTTGACATACTAAAGAAAACAATAACCCTAATGAGCTAGCCTCCTAAAACGTTTTGCTTTAGGATTCATTTATTAGTTACGAACAGTGTCTTGCTTTAATGTGTGATTTAGGAGGTACTTGTTTACAGTGTGCTTTTAGTGAAAATTACAAGTTACCTGGGTCTTAATGAGCTTATTGCCAGGTGATAGAGACTGAAAACGTAGGGAAATTCAACAAAAGAAACTTTCGAAAAATATCTTGCTGGTCGTGACAGAATGAATGAGAGACGCGCGGACCAGTGTTGGAACGGGTTGGCAGCCGGTTTTAGTAACGCCAGCCCGGCCCCGGCCGTCGTCCGGTAATTAGACCGAATGTAACTAGACTCATATCCACCGTTGACGACATTCAGTCGAGAAGAAATTCCTCAGTCAATCATTGCAACAATAAGAGCATGTAAATGTAACATGATTTGAGAGTATGTGCACGCATGTTTTGTAGCATAAATATTGCGAACTGTCCCTTAAGCAGTTAAAAAATGATTGCCGGCAACACATACACGTATATGTAGCTCAACCCCTACTTTATCTATGATGTAGTTTCTAGACTCCTATATTCTAGCCTGCATGAATTTTGGAAGCATTGTGCAATCCTCAGTCATTTCTAGTAACACTATTTCAGATCTTGAAAAATTTCACTTTATGGGATAGTTTATGTAACACGTGGAGCTTACAGATGCAATGAATAATGAATTTCGATGCAACCTGAGGGACTACTACCCGAACATTTGACATTGAATCGTGGATAATTGTTTGATAAGCTAACTGGACGCCATGAATTTAGATTGACGTTGTACAGGGACACTTACTGAAATGAAAAATTGATGACGTTTGGCGAGTTTGTTGTTCTAGACTCTCACCTCCATGCGTCACCTCGCGGTCATCAATGTAAATTCAAAAGAATTTAAACTGTAGTTGAGAGAGTTTTCAATTGACGTCGCAAATCACTGGAATTCCATCACAAGTGAAGAAGTAAATCTCACTTCAGTGAATCACTTTAAATCAACTTTGCACTTCCCTGACAAAACATTTCGTAACATTAGCACTCAGCCAGTGATCAAATGTTTCGTCTCAGACTTTTATCGTTAGAAAAACTTTTATCATATTGGAACTTTGGATTGTTAACCGCTTAAACCTTTCTTGAAGAGGCAGGATATATTATTTTGGATGCACGTATATATTATTATCACATCAATGTTGTCATTATATCAATGCCCGCTTGGGTCGTTATTTTGAATATCTATTTTCAACTTGCTTGTGCTTGATTGACTGTGAAAATGCAGTTAACATTACTGTAAATCATTATTGTAAATTCTAAAGAAGGCCTACACCTCATTGGATTAGCAAATAGGTCATTACGACTATTGCTGCTTATCGCACAAAACATGTTATAAAAGTGCGAATATGCATCGTATTCGCATGATATTGTATTGCAATAGGTAACTCTTACTTATCCGGAGTACCGGTAGGCCTACGATTCATGCATTTCATGTATGCAATGTGGAAATTGAGTAATGTCTAATGGTATAAGCTGACCAAATAATGTCTGACGATCAAAGCCTTAACCAAACGCTACAGTGACGTCAGCCACCGTCCTATCCCTGTCCGGCCGGCTTTGAATACGCGGCCCGGCCCCGGCCGGTTCCAACCCCAGCGCGGACAATATCTGCTTCCCCTAGACCAAAGTTAACACAAACAGATCTCTTCACTTTTATGCTAGCCATTGTTTCGTGGTTATATTTTTCATATGAGAAGTATCTTATAGCAGTATATGAATGCATTCACTGACATGATAAATACCGGTATTATCAACATCATTGATTTCGCAAAAAAAATATATGGATAACAACGTAAATTCTTCTGCTTTCTTTTTCACAGCATTTGAAAATGGGAATAGAGAGAGTTCCACAGCTTCAAGTCCTGAACTTCCAGAACGTAAGTTTCCTAAATTGCGCATCATTTTAAAAATTCTCTACTACTCGTAGTGTTTCAATCATTGACCGGAGAGACAAAGTGGCGGCAGGCCCTTAGAGTTGGGAGTCCATATGAAATGATGTGATAAATGCAATAGCCGCTTGTAGATTCACAATTCTCAAGTGCAATCTTTGGGAAAATTGGTCATCATTTGGATCGTCATGATACGTTTTGTCAATGAGTAATCAGGGCGTTATATCAAGGATGTGAAGTTGGGCAGTGCACCTATTATCGAAATTTTAAAATTTAATCATGTAAGTTCCTTTGCGTCAACCTAAGACATTCACATCTAATCTATGCTTAAGTCAGTCAATTAGGAAAAGCAATCGATGACCCCGGGTAGGTCCTACCTTAGATCCTGTCAAGCTTTAGTACTTAAAGACTCTTGGATAGTCAAAAAGCTTGAAACGTTACGACAAATTTATGTCTGCCGTTGTGAGCGCACCACCTGCTTCTTAAAGGCAAACCATAGACTACATTAAGTAGACCGGTATAATTATATGTTTTACCATTCTTGTAAGAAACGCTTCATTCTATTTGATGTTTATCATCATTTGATGTTCAAATCATTTTAAAGTTTCAGATATATTAATGTCTATTGTAAAGTGCCCTTGAAGTCCGATCGGACAAAAATGTCACTTAAATCTGTCTCGTTCAATAAATAAATAAATAATACTAGATTCTGTAGTCTTGTCTAGATAGCATGCACACACAATGGTAATTTGCAAAAATTTGCCTATTTAGAATTTTTGTTCAATTCCTTTGGACATCAAGAACACAATCTCCTGTAAAAAATGAATCTTTCGGTATAAAGCTTTTACTGTGTGTCAGCATTTTTTGAGTTGATAATCTAGCCTACATGCATATACCTACACTGTACTACTACACTGCACCATGGCTTCAATAGTTAATTTCAAATCTAGATAGTAAACCAATGAAGTGCAACCAAAGAAGTCGGATCTGCAAACAGTCTTGCTATTTACTACAGGCCTACATGTAAGTGAATGTCTCGACGTCCATATTTTGATGTGTTGGGTCATTGCATGCATCAATTTGGATTGGGCTGATTGTCGGCCACAAATACACTGTTGGCTGGTCTTGGATGGAAAATTCGCTCTGTTTGTGCATGCATGATAGTCACTCCTTAAAGAGTTGATCGCTACTTTCCGCTGATTGAAGAAAATACACTTTTCTTGACCGTCACTATCTAATTTCATTAGACAGAATATAAGCATCCATGTCACGGACGCACATGGTGTAAAACGATATTCAAAGACTCTATGTATTTTTTAGTCTTGGTAGCTTTGTACCCGGATAAGATATGCTTGAGTTGTTTCTTAATTGAGATTTTTTCTCTACTTAATTCATGCGATACCATGTACTTTCGATTTCATACAAAGTGTGCCAAATTAACTCATAATCATGAAGAGTATACCAGACAAGTGAATAGCAACATTTTTGCTGTATGTTCTTTCACAGCGGATCCCATTGCTGATGATTGGAGAGATGAATTTTCTGAAGATGAGGAAAGCTCAAGACTTTCTAGTCCTGAATTTAGTAAGTCGCTTTTTGCTTGCATTATTTTTTTATTATTTTATTTTATTATCATTTTTTATCAAGGTTTGTGTTATTTTTCCCCTGCTTTTAGTTAATGGAAGTGCATAACTATATCAGCAGATTTGTTGCATCCTTCCTTTAATAGGGAGAAACTTATTGATTTGTACCCCATTCTGGTACATCCATAGCGACTACATTGAATGAAATAACGAAGTTTTTGAAAATTTTACCTCATTAAAATTCAATTGTAAATTTTAAAAAATGATAATAAAGCTAATGCAATTAAGGTGAACACTGCTAGTCACTACACATTTATCAATGAATAGCTAAATAATCTACAACTTATGTAAGAAGCTATGAGAAAACTAGCATTATGCACTCCCATTTTGTTGTAGCACCACTGCATTCAGTAATGATGTACTGTCAAGGTTCAATTGCATGATGCTGACAAAAATTGCGACCACAGAAGTAGATTGTTTAAGCGAGTCACTTGCTAGAAGTGGAAACTGATTCAAAACAATGTCACATGCTAAGACGGCAAAAAGAAATTTTCTTATACCTTGCAGAGATCTGAAAAAATAGTCGTGCGTCTGCGGATTGCTGTGAATTTCTTCAGAATGCTCAGATCGCCACGATTCCTTCAGATTCGAAGAATTCAGATCATTGCGCAAAAGTTTTTTCGATATTGTTGGGCCCTCCGATGATTACTAAAGAAGTTATCAGGCGCACGAAAAAGCGTTCACAAACTTTTCTGTAGAATTTGACATCGACTGTGTCTCTTTGCTGTGAAAGCGGGTTGATAACAGTCATTGAAATTTAACACGATTTGTTGTGTTTAATGTTGAACTGGCCGCTCATTGTTCGATTGCTGTGGTATTATGTCAGCAGATTGTGCCATTTTATTAACGTTACATTCTCCAATGTTTCCTTTCTAGTCAAACAGAAGAAGAGACAACCTGTCTAATTCTACGGTTGCGACTGCTAAGTGCGAAGGTTCACTGGCTTAATCGACAGCTAGCAGTTATTTGAGGCTCTCTCTTTCAAGATATTTCCTATTACAGGCTCATTCATTATTCCTTCGTTATTCTACATCATTACGTACGCCTATCACACGATTTGTTAATATTTTTGGATTTGATTGAGACACCATTTACTCGCAGATGATGGTTCAGGCGAAAAAAGCGTGAACGTGGAGAAATTTCGTTAAAATGAAAATTCTATATTTTCGTTTTTTAGGCTAAAAGTACTATGTCTAGAGCCATTACTTTTAACATGGAATGTGCATGTGTAATTATCATGCTTCTGATTGGCAATGTATGCGGGACTGTGGTTAAATGTGGATTAAATGTAAATTGCTCAAAATGTTTATGTTTGCCGGCATTAGGAGGCTTGCCAAATCTGAATGTGTATAGCTTCATAGACACGGATGCATAAGAATCATGGGAAATTATCTGAAGATATTCCATGTCAAAACTTGTGACTCAAGGCTTAGTACTTTTCGCTTAATCAGAGAAACCATAGATTATTTCAATTTTTGCCAAAAACTTCAATCTGCGTTTTATTGAATTAACATGTGTTTTTCTTTGATCGTGTCTGATAAGAAGAGAAACCAAGCAGAGCTCGGCAGACGCGCAGATTCGTAATAGGCACAGGGGATGCATCATTCTGCGAAAGTCTTATTTTCAGTCTCGTTCCCTGCAGAAACTCGCTCTGGCTGCCGGACTAGTACTACGTCTAATTATGACAATGTATCTGCAGATCGAATACAAAATCTATCTGCCAATAATTTTTCACACTCTCCGTCACTGCAAAATCCTTGGTATTATGTGCCACTTACTATCATGACTGAAAAGTAGAATGCGAGAAATGTTCTTAATATTTGAAGTCTGATATTCTTATATTTCTTTTCAAGCCTCTATTATAATCTTTTCTTATAACTCTATACTACACATTTCAAATGTCGAGTTACTCCTATGCATCGATCAGAATAAAAAACTTAATTAGGCCTAATTAATTCAACTTTTGTGATTGAAGGTGACTTAACGTAATAATCAAAATCCTTGTTTCACAGATTAATATTAGCAAAGTTACTATATTGGTTTCAAGTTTGTGGTCATTACAAGTCATCCATGCAATTTTCAGAAATCCTTCGAAATTGCTGGCCTATTTGGTGAAGTTAACAAGTTGCAAATCTCAAATTTACACGGGCATGGCTGCAACGTTAAATAGGCAGTTGTGTCGATGTTGACAGATGTGAACTAGGCCGGCTTATGATTCCTGATATTGGATGAAATAGCAGCTATTCAGATCTGTTTCCATTTTTCAACTGAGGATGCAACTCAATATTTAATTATTTTATTTACATTACATTTTGTGAATGATCATTAAAAAAGTTGTGATATGTTGTAAATTGAGTGATTTAACACTGTGTTGCATTCTCAGTTAAAGCATGGAAACAGACCTGAATAGCTGCCATTTCATTCAATATCAGGAATCATCAGCGCCACACAAAATGGAGCCACACAATTTCATTGTAAAATGAACTTTTCGGTGGGTTTTCATCACACGATTAAATTTCTTCCTGAACTGATTTATTGATTTTTGATGTCCTATTCGAAACAATAAGTGACTTACCTAAATCAAGAGAAAGAATTCAAAATCAAAGCTGTAGTATTGACAATTATGCATATTATAACACTCATCATGTAATATACCACTCTAATGAATTCGTCAGAATAAAGTTTTTGACAGATAGAATTCACATGGAAATGTCAGATTCAAATTCACAGCATTTCGATGACTGAATGAAGTGCATGACCTACCAATAAAGGAGTGGTGCTACTAAATATTAATGGAAGTACATGTTCCTGTAAACTAGTATGAAATAATTAGATGAATCTTGTTTATGCTCGGAGGCACATTAGGCACGGAGCCTTTCTTCCATGTGGCAGAGTTGTCATTCATCCCACTCTCATTCTTTGTGTGCTGAGTGTTTAGCATGAATGCAGAGTGTACCTATTTTAAAAGTCGTAGGTTTGACCCGTCCAAGGTTAGAACCAATGTTTCCCGGACGCAGAGCAAACACTCTACCACAAGGCCACTGCGCCGGTGGCATTCTGTTCGGTAGTGCGTGCCTGATGAACGAAGTACCAAATTAGAGAGGATTTATTACATGTCTGAGAAAATTGAACAATCGCGTGATTCTTCTGCGAGACGTAACGTTGCAAGCTCAAACCTTGTTCTTTGGTACTACAACTTCAATTGTGTCCATTGTTTGATGCAATGGTATGAATACTGAATAATGATTTTGTAAGGTGGTGCATTATCTGAATTTCAGAGGATCAATACATCGAAGACCGGATAATTTCTGATACTTCGAGTGAAAACTATTCCATTGAAGACCGGACCAGTGGAGATGCTGACAGCAGTAAGTATGGAAATCATTGTAATCACATTACAGTCCGAAGCGCGCGTGAAGTTGTGCGAAGACGAAGACGAAGACACACGAAGACACAAAGACACTCATTTATAACTATAGGGAAGAACGAACGGCATTCATTCTGTTGATTAAATCATGTTGTTCTCACATGCATTTTAGGGTGCACTAAACTGCAGTAGGGGTAAAAGAGGGTGCACTAAACTGCAGTAGTGCCGAATACTGAATAATGATTTTGTAAGGTGGTGCATTATCTGAATTTCAGAGGATCAAAACATCGAAGACCGGATAATTTCTGATACTTCGAGCAAAAAATTCGAAAAAATGGAGTCAACACCTTAAATGTCACAATTTTTTCACTGGAAATACATAGGGTTGTGTTATCCTCTCTATTTCTGAAAAGCAAATTTCCATTGAAGACGCGGACAGTAGGTTAGATGCTGACAGCAGTAAGTATGGAAATCATTGTAATCATGTATTCAGCATAGGAACCCACAAAGCTTCAAAATTCGATTCAATTTGTGAATCGCCTGTTGATTCGAGATTTGATTCGATTCAAAACTGTAGTTCGAATCGATCCGCTTCCTGAGGCAAAAAATTATTTCAATTGTTTTTTTTATGCGTCTTCCCGTTTGGTGACATACTTGAGTGAAACATTGCAATACGGGACACATCAGTTGTCATCGCAATTATAATCGAGAAATAAACATTCCGTCTAAATTTGACTTCAGGTGGGCCAGCAGCGGGGAATTGAAGTCCGCCAAAAATCAGAAGTTATTTATTAAAATGCAATTTACAACGTATAAAAGGAAATAAATTCTAGATCAAATTAACATGCAAAATAAATTGCGCCTCGTGAGACTAAAAGATCTATTGATTAGTAAAAGATTGTTCAAAGAAAATAGCAGCTATCAGCATTTTAATCAATGAAGAACACCGATACCTTTAAATACTAGACAACAGGGAAAAGAACTATATTCCCTGCTATGAGCATTGAAGAATCTACAGCCAAATTATAGGATGACATAATAATTCCCTCATGATTGCTGCATGTTAGATAACGCCAGTAAGTACAATCTTAATGCATAATTTATGCCGAATTGATAAACGGTGCTAAAGACCTCAGCAACCTTCGACATAAAAATGAAATATCCATCAAGTCATGTCAATTATATTTAAAGCAACTTTGGTATTTGTGCAGTTTACTGATTTTTTTACAACGATGCGTCGATGTGATGTTTGCATAGGGATCAGTAGATGACAGCTACATATTATATTATTTTATATTATATTGGAATAAGAAGTAAGAACTACTCGAAGTTTGCTGAATTTGGATGGCACTGTGAGCCGTTAGCAGTTTCCGTTTACGGAACTTGGGGCAAGAATGCTCGGTCAGTCTTTCAAAGAATTGCCTCTCGCCGATCCCTTCAAACTGTGTCCTCACGTAATGGAATAGACAGAGGTATTCATGGAAGACTGAGTCTTTGTTTACAGCGTGCGAACGCCCGTGCTTTGCTGCTGCGCATGAGGGCCAACGTAGGTGGCCAAGATCTTTGCGATTCTGGACTGCCATCTTAATTTCTTTCAGTTTTGTTTCACTGATTTTGCCTTTTATTGTTTCTTTCAGGATAGTAAGGTCATTTTGTAGATGAGTTGTAGTCGACAGGCAATTTTGCATCATTAGTTTATATATAATTCGCATGTATTTTTTTCAATCAATAAATATTTTATTTCCTGTGTTCCTAAGTTACTTCCTGACATGGAGCTGTTTCAAACTCATGGGATTCTTGGAGTGGTTTGGAGTCAAAATCTTTCATGGGAATTTCATTTTAATTATGTACCCTGACTTTTTGCGCAGAGACTCAATTGCCCCAGGGTCCTCAAACGTTTCTTGACCAAACATGATCTTTTAAGGTGTATAATGGACTGTTAAGATCAGTTGTTGATTATGGTTCCGCATTATTTGTTGGAGTGCCATCTGGTCTATCTGAAAGATTAGAGAGGATGCAGAGAAGAGCTCACAGAGTAATTTTCGGGGATGGTTGCGATAACCAATGAATATTCTCCATAATCTGGCAACGTTTTTATTTGGACACTATGTATTCTGATAATTTGTGAATGTTCCATGTATTATTTATCTCTACTTATCAAACTAAAATCTTCATTTTTCAGTAAACTCAACAGTTAATCTCTCGACTTCAAACGAATTCACATCCAATAGTGAACGCATTCATCCAATGCTATCATTCGGTAAGTACATCACTGCCTAGATATCCATGGCGGCTGCCTATCATCCACTGAGGCCATGGATCATAGAAATTGACAACAATAAAACCTCTAGAATAGTAATTAAGCTTAATGCAGTACACAATAGTGGCACATAAATCGCACGCATTTTCACTTAGATGCACCTGCCGACGTCTGTATGATTGGGTTAGAATCAGTCACATGAGTAAATCAAAGCTTTTAATTGGTTCTTCATGCCCCAACTTAGTTCCCCCGGATGTGCCACGACCTTGAGTCAATTTCCATTCTAGCAAACTTCAGATAAACAGTTTATTTCTATGCCATGGATGGATAATACGTGTATGCTATTTGTTTGGCCAAATGTGAATCATGTTCATGTCCAATAAACCGGTAGGCAGTCTGCATTTACCAATATTTATATTTGAAAGTATTGCAATTAACAAATATTTCAGTCACGTCATCAGTGGCCTACCTGAACATTGAAAGTTTATGTTCGTTTCAAGTTTGCGATGTCCTGCATGCTATGTCTGCGTCAGATGCACCAAGAAATTTGCCAAGAAATTTGAATCAATAATTGCGCATTTTGCTTTTGTTTTAAGCATGGTCTTATCTTGACACGTCGAGTAGAAAATATTCCACGCAAAATGTTACTTCCGAGTTTTTAGCGAATACTGAGAACTATCACGCTTTGCTGAGATTCCCAAGAGAAAATGACGCTTTATGAGTTGGCTAGTTGCTTACGATTATTCGTCTGTCGCCTGAGATGCTGAGATAATGTGGAAAATATTATTTACTTTCCAATTGTGTTCCAATGCTATGAGATCATTTTAATTGAATTGGTGATGAGGAATTATACAAAATAATTCAGATATTATTTTCGCAATTATATTTTTTCTGTAACGTTTTTGCTGTCTCTGAAGCTGATGTCTTCAGTTACATATATTGGAACTTCACGAAGACGCGAACCGATAATTGCAAGTGATGAAATATATGGAAAGGTTCTTGATTGTGATAGTGCAGTCGCCAACACGAGTTGCAGAGGAGAATGAGGCCGAAATGGAGCTTTGAAATGATGCATACCATGTGGCTGCGACGAACCTGCGTGTCTGTAGAATTCCACCTGAATCCTCTTCTGGTCTGTCAAGTTCAAAGAAAACTCAAGTAAATTCAATGGGAAACAGAATGAAACTTTCACAAAAATGAAATTTGTATGTGCTGTCTCTGATTAATTGAGGAGTACCACTTTATATTCATTATTTTGGGTCATACAATCATACGTTCGTGCACGTCTATGATTCTGGACACATTTATATGTAGGCTTAGTGAGCTTCTTAATATCGCCAGGCACCATTGTTAGTTTCAATTGTTCTTTATTATCAACTAAATCATTGACATTTCGTTCCCTTCAGAAACGTGTGCTGCAGGCCGGACTGCATGTGTTCTGGTTGAAGTAACTGGAAATTGATATTTGATATTTCAATGGATAGCGTGCTGGCTCTCTGTTTTGAAAGCATTAGGTTCAATTCCCTGAAGTCTCCATCTATCTATCAAATGCTGGCAACCAAATATCTCGATCCAACAAAATACATTGACCCGCAAAAAATGTCAGGCAGTGCATACACTTTGAATATACAAACTTTAACGTCATTTGCAGAGCACTGTTCCTGGCTTTAGAAGCGGTTTCCAATCTATAATACATTTTGAGACATTTGTTTGCAGCTTTGGCGCTTCACTCATTTCACTGTTCTTCTCAAAAACACTAATTTTTGCTACATTTTGCATCACGGTTGAACATCAATCATTCCGCATCCGATTTTCAATGTATGACACAGCTGTCGTACATCCATCCATCCATCCAATCCATCCGTATTCCCTGATCCATCCAATGAAGTATAAAAGACATTGAGGAAGTCTAATAAGGCTAAGATTTCACCCACCAAAAATCTGTAGGGACGGAAGGCGATTACTTCTCAATTATTTCAGACGTCAACACCTGCTGCTTCTGCAGGGAAGGAGGTCGAAATCAAACTTTTATAGAATGATGCACACCACGTGGCTACGACGAATCTGAGAGCGCTTGTCGAGTTCTACCTGGTTCCTATTCGTGTCAGACAAAGTCAAATACAGTTCATGTAAATGTAATCGGAAGCAGACTGTATCAAAACTGACATTTGTCTGTGTTTCCTATAAGTCGAGAGTCACAATTTTTGAATTGGAACGTCTTCAGGCAATGAGGCATGTGGTCATGTACTTTAGGCTATGAAGCTAAACACATTTAGATTTAGCTTTATAGAAAATTTTCAATTCAAAACAATATTTACATTATTGATCAATTTCCTGGATTTTTTTCCAATATGCACACTTTAGGCAGTTTATCGTGCTTTCCTTCATTAAACGTTAACAGGCATTGGTCGTGACAGCCGAGATTGTCACATCCCGTTTTTCTATTCATCCATAATCTCTCTCATACATCAGTGTTTGCATTATCTATTCTGTCTGAATAATAAGCATCCTTTATGGAGTAGGAGCATGTACTCGTACAATATTTGCTCTGATTTCAAGAAAACTTGAGATGAAAGCAAATCAAGTCGCCGACAAAAGCAATATCCAGTTTGCGAGAGATGCTGTGGACAAGTTGGCTTGTACCCGAGTAACCGACCGCCGGTGTTATATTTTAGAATTTCTTACGTATTTGGATTCCGATGGGAAACAGAATAATGGTTAAATTTTTCGGTGGGAAGTAAATTCATAGATTTCCCGCGGTAGATAAATGCAATTATCATTTAATTTTCCGATGGTGTAGATTTTCCGTCTCGCCGCCTAATATATTGTTCTTTGATGCACTTTGTGTCACTAAAGAGTTGGGTAAAGAAAAAAATGATGATGAGCTAGAACAAGTCATTTTGCTAACCATACGGAAATTCTAGTATGATGAGAAAATGTAATTCACAGCTTATGTTGTGATTTAAAAGCACCGGGCGGATTATCTATAACGCATGCATTCTATGATATGCTTTCCTATCGAAAAATGCAAATCATGACACCGGTTCAGACCGTCCCGAAACCGGGCTGATGTCGACTTGCAGTAAACTGAAGTCAGAACGGACCGGTGTGCCAGTCAATTTTTACTCCCGCCAATATTTACTCCCCCAGTAAATTATTAATGATTGACGATTTGATGAGAGCTTTTAAATCTTTATAATGATTGATGATAGTCAAAGATGCTAAATTGACAAGTTAACTTCCAAGCATGCGTCTGATATGTTCATAGAGTATTGACTGGATCATATATTGCAATTTTTGCAAATTTGCAACCCAGCAGAACCATCTTTGACAATGAATTTCTCAAAAACGGCTGCGAATTGTCGAAAACCGATTACAGATTCGAGGTGAGGAGCCCAAAATTGACAAAATGATACCACTCTCGACAAGCGGCAGTCACTTTCAAAATATGGTTCTGCTGGGTGGCTCTGCCGACTATGAAATTGTGAAAAATCGAAAATATGGGATAACTCAGTCAATTCTGCGAATTGAGTGGAATTGGACAGCAAACCTTTATGATGGAAGCAATTCACATCTTTTGGCATGACTTTCACAGTTCCTTGCTCAAAAAAATTAAATTTGACATTTTGGTTCTGTTCTTGGTTCCGCTCGATTTTCAGCGGAACCAATCTGACGACTTTGGAGCTAGATATCTCTGATATGAGATAGAATTTCACAATTCTGATTGCAGATTCGTTCTTAGGAACCTCAAATTGATGGGACTAGCATGAATTGAAGAAGACAGTAGTCAGTAACAAAAAATGGTTCCGCTAACTTCACAAACTGACTTCCAAAAAAGTAAAATCGCATTTACTGAGCAAAACCTGGGTTTTTGTGGGATAACAATGATAGATTTGATATCAGCGAGTCAAACTGCATCGGATAGGCCAAATTTACTAGGGAGTAGAATATTCTAGGCCAAATTTACTGGGGGAGTAAATTTTGTCAGGGGGGAGTAAATATTTCCTAGGCAAATTTTACTGGGGGAGTAAAAATTTCCTAGGAATAATTTACTGGGGAGTAAATTTTGTCAGGGAGTAAAAATAAGCTGTTACACCGGCCTGAAGATCTCCACCGGTTTCCAACTCTAGTCTGCTCTACTAAAGCACTGCAGTTCAAAGTTGTAACAGTTGGGTTGCGACCAGACCAGATATTTTCAACGGGGCGCGTTAATGCTTGACTTTGAACAAACTGAACTTGTCTACTACCTGACAGCAGACCATATTGCACACAATCTGATGTTGACAAAAATGCTCATGCATAAGTCATGTGATTGTCTGTCAATATGTGCGCATGTCGAGACTTGATTGTATTATATTCACATGCTCAATAAGCAACATATTTGAATACTGCGCATTAAGAAAACTCACTAATGCAATAAGAATAGATTACATTCAAGAATAAATAACATTCAGTGACTGATAGCCATGGATCTACACACGGTGCCTAATTTACTACACTAAGTAACATTGAATACAATAATACGAATATGTTTGCCACAATCCTGCGCATCCGCTATATCAACTGGCCTACTACTTTGTATCGATAAGGCCTATTCGTGAATTCTTTGAGCAATATAATAGATTGTGGACTTCTTTATTTTGATGCTTCTACTTCACTATGTGAATTAATGATTTTCAATGATTCATAGAATAAAACACTTACTTACTTACCTAAGCAACACGTTGAGGAAAATATATTTACCTTAGCGTACTATGGTAGAGGGGTTTATCTTTGAATTATTACTTTTATGTCTCAACTTTTAAACATTAACTACTTAGTGCTTAGCTTAGAATTTAACTTAAAGGAATTTTATTTGCTTTCAGCGATATAACTTTCTCACTTGATGACCTGATTATCGTTTCGTTGAGTAGGTAACCCATACGACTTGATTTGCAGTCAATTTCCCTTAAATATGCCTAGTTTTTAGCATGCGTAATATGCAATGTATTTACTTATCAACTGTCATCATACAAGTAACATCAGATTAAAGAGCTTGAGTTTAACCTTGATAATAAGCATCTTCTGGCAAAGTTTCCAAGTGTAAATTGACCAATTGGTCAATCGACTGGTACCCGACCGTCGGCTAGCCGGTGACCAGTTCAACCTCTGGTGTACATGATATTCAAGTAACTAATTACTTTAGGAATTCAATAAGCACCAATGTAAACTAATGAGCTCACAAATTTAGTAAGCAGTGTTAGTGGTGCGTAATTACTCTTGCAAATCCGATGTAATTGTGTGTAATTCAGCTTTGATCAAACGTTTTGAAAGCAACTAAAAAAAGTGGAATAGTTTAGGCATTGTCAAATACATCGGCAGTGTTTGAATTTCCACTCCTCACGAAAGTACTTCCCATGCATAATTGAAGCTTTCTAATCGTAGTTAGGATCCCAATTTGTTCTCAATCCCATGCATTCAGTGATTCACACATTTTGCGAATATACTCGCACCTACAGCCATTGAATTAGTGCAAAATACAATGTATCTTGTTTTTGCTTTCTGTTTTTGTATTGACATTGTAGCGATAAAAGCTGTCAAGGTCACTTTACCGAACGACTTAATTCTATGAAGACAGCCAATCACTTTCCTAAAGTGCGACCAACGTCTCCTATTTCTGTAGAAGTTCATTTGATTTCTCTAGATTCCTATATCAAGCAACTCCCGCTTTGCCTTTTTCATGATATCAAATGCTGAACATATTGGGAGTTTGTTTGAGATAACATAATGTTTTATTATGTCAAGCAATGTCTTTATCACAATTTCCCTCTGAAAATGCATGCATCTGTTCTGTGTTCGACGTCCATATACTCCAACGTGTTTAAATAGCATCTAAAAGCCACCAAGACGCGCAGTTATTTTCCTTCTGTTGAACTGTATTTCTCGAGTATATAACCCGTGGTTTGTGGAGTATTGAAATTTAAGTGCGGATTACATTCGAGGGCGGAATCTATTTTAGGACGCGCTCTATTTCAGGGCGGGCTCTATTTGGCGGGCTGGTTCTGTATGAGGACAGGTTATATTCGAGGGCGGATTCTGCTTCTAGTCGGGTTCTAGTCGATGAAAAGTTCTATAAAATTAAAGTTATATGTATCAAATTTCTAGTTTGAAATCCAAGTACATCGATCTATTAGTAATGAAACACAGACATAGTGAACATTGACGCTTAAATTCATGCATTGATTCAAATCATTGATAAATTGCTTCATTTTGACAAACGAAGAATCTCATGATTTCTTCTTCAAACTGATAATCATGTGAATACCATCATTTGTACCTATCATTGATACATAAGCAGCTATATCTTATGATGGTAAGCAACACCAGTGACAATATTTTAGCCTAATTAGGTGTTCACATAGATAGCTAGGTCAACAGTTGACCGCCAACTACATTGAACAATAATAACCATTGAAAGCCATCTTTAGACAAAGTTGTCATGTAGTCACTATATATAGTCACCACACTCCACTGTTCAGTAGTCTTGTTCTTAATTTCGTAGCGATCTCTTGATGAATGACTTTAGGTGCGGACCCTATTTCAGTGCGTGTTGCGCTCGAGAAAACACGGAGCGCCGGCATTCTTCATGTGTCACTGAATTTCATATTTCCAAATTCCATTGTCTACTCATGAAGATATTCATGTGAACATGATTGCATGCTGTACCTATTTTCATGAATATGCTAGCATGTACTAATAGATAATCGAGTAAACAGTTACGAATGTGTGCGTTTGTTCTTATGACATTGCTCATACCATAGAGTATATGTATTAGGTAGAGTAGCAACGCAGCAGTAATTAAATTCCCTTTGTGTATACAGTTTCGATTTTATTAAATGAACTCGAATGAGACCCAGTGTTACAACCCCACTCTATATAAATACATGCTTCACGAAATTGAGAACACGAGGTTTTTAAACAGCCGAGATAACGTAACTGTGCATTATTTTTTTTAAACATCCTGCACACTTCATATAGAATTATCATCACAGATAAACAAATCTGCAAGTGTGAGAATCAACTCAAAATCTTAACAAATGTTGCAAATCTTAACATTCCTCCCCTCTTAAAATCAGGGTTTACATTTACAACATCAGTCTGTAAGTCCATAAGTTTCTTCTTCCACATTGCATTCAGCAACTGACTGAACGAAGTTCAAGAATGTTCGACACTACTACATAAATGCACAAGTTTACAAATTCTTATATACAAAATTCACATATGATAACACAACAAAAGATTGCTATAACACTAGCTCTCAGAATGTCATTATATACAAAACTGCAAAGTTCAGTGCGACTTTCACATAGCGCGAAAGTCAGTTCACGATAATGAATGTGAACAGTCTAATGTCTCATCCGCATCTTCTTCATCTTCACTCCAGGATCCGTCTTCTCCTGCATCGTCCGTATCGAGATTGGCCTCTCACGAAAGCCAATGGATCATCGGCATCGTCGTACTCTCCGTCAGAGTCGATGTCTTCTGGGTCCGCTTCGATGATCAGTTGCTCCTCGAGGTCACTCTCTAGTCCTAGACCTACCGTAGCCTCACTATCCTCCATCTCCTCTGTGATCTCACTATCAGTCTCAGCCTCTACAAGCTCTGCCGTCGGACTTTCACTCAACCCGTCTTCGCCTTCACTTGACCTATCCTCACCTTCAGCAAGCTCTATCAATCCACCTGACAACTCTCCAGAAAACCTCTTCAACTGCCTGCCATGCACTCTCTTGGACTTTCCCCCGACTGAAATCACATAGTTTGGCCTACAAACTTCAAGAACTCGGTATGGACCATCATAGTATGGACTCAACTTCTTCACACATCCTGTCTCAACCCAATGCTTCCTCAACATGACTAAGTCACCAACATGATAGCCCTCACCCCACACTTCTTCTGATGTTTTGTCCTTGGAACTCCTAATCCTTTCAAGTGCATCTTTCTGCCATTCTGATGCCCTTCTAATCACCTGGCTCAGCTTACCACAGTACGTTCTATTTTCCTTCTCCACAACATTCTCATCAAGACTTGTCCGTGGAAGACGACCGAAAACAAGCTGAAACGGGCTGTACTTCGTCGTCTCGTGCTCCGTGATTCAGTAATTATAACTGATGACATTGATCAGTTTATCCCACTCAGATCCTGTTTCAAGAATGTGACATCGGAGCATCTCTCCCAACGTGTTGTTATTCCGTTCTACTTCTCCATTACATCTCGGATTCCATGCTGTCGTTCTCAACTTTCGTATTCCAAAGAATTTACATAACTCAGTGAACAAAATAGACTGGAAATTCGAACCTTGATCCGTCAAGATCTCTTTCGGAGTAGAAAAACGACATATCAACTCAACCACCTTGTCAGCAATGGTTTTGGCATGTTGATTTGGGATTGGAAAAAGCTCGACCCACTTCGTAAACAGATCGGTAGCAACAAGAATGAACTTGTTTCCGCTCTCAGTCATTGGCAAAGGACCTTTCACATCCAATGACCATTGGGTAAACGCTTCTCCATGAACTTCAATGCGACCAACTCCCTCCGTGTACTTCTTTCTCTTATACTTCGATCTCGCACAAACCACGCAACAAGAGACAAACTCATCCACCTCACGCTTCCAACCTTGCCACCAATACTTCGAATGTATCAACTGTGCCGTGCGCTTCTGTCCCATGTGACATTTATGTGCTTTCTCAAATATTTGGCCTCTAAGACCTTTTGGAACAATGAGAAGATCGTCAAAGTACAAATCATCATTTCCCATGCGAAGTTTATCCTTCAGCTATGAATATCGGTGAATTTCCGAATCCTTATCCAACGCATCGATCTCTGATTTTTTCATTCGTCCACTCATCAGCCTCTTAGCTCTTTGGAAATTCTCATCATCAGACGCAGCTTTAGTCCACTCCTCATCAACTTCAATCAACTTCACTGTCTTTCGACTCAGTGCGTCCGCCTGCGGGATTTCACAACCTGGCCTGTACTGAATCTTGATTCCAAGCGCATGTATCTTGTTCCACCACCTAAATAAAACTGGATCCATCAAGTTCGGCTGTATGTTTCGTAAAGGCAAATGATCTGTGGTCCAAGTCACTTGAGGTGCTCCTACTAAATGACATTGAAACGACTTGATGGCGTTAATGCAATCCCTCAGCTCTCTCTTCGTGGTAGAGTAATTCTGCTCGATAGCATTCCACTTTCCTGATGCAAAGTTCACAGGGTTGCCATCCTGCTCTAGAGTAGCGCCCCAACCAATGCCACTAGCGTCCGTCACTAGGGAAATAGGCTTGTTCACATCAAAAGCATGCCTTCTTGGCGCGTCCTTAATGGCCTCCTTCAGTGCCTCAAATGCCTTTCGCTGCCTGTCAGACCACTCAAACTTCCTATCCTTCTTCAACAACTCTGTCAAGTCACATGCGATGCTAGCATACTGTGGAAGACACTCGCGGTAAAATCCAGTAAAACCAAGAAAACGTCTCAGTTCTTTCAGATCACTCGGTTCAGCCCAATTCTCAACCTCCTCTATGAATTGCTCTGGTGCTTTTATGGACTCATGACTGATCTCATATCCCAAGTATCTGATGTTCGTTTCATGGTAACGACATTTCTCTTCGTTGAGTTCAATACCCATGAACTTCAACTTTTCCAGCACAATCCGACTATGCTCCTTATGTTCCTCCAAAGAATCACTGAAAATAATGATGTCATCAATGTAGGCTGCCACACATGGTTTGCCTACAAGCCTGTTGACTTCCTCAATCATGCTGTTCATCACTCTTTGGAATGTCTTGGATGCATTCTTGAAACCGTAAGGCATGACCATGAACTCATAGTGACAATCATTCACAACAAAAGCAGTTTTGGGGATATCCTCGTCTTTCATAGGAATCTGCCAGAAACCTCTTCGAACATCCAACGTGGTAAAGACCTTTCCCTTTGCAGCACTCTGCACTAGATCCCTCAAATCAGGCATCGGAAACGGATCATTGACTGAAATCTCATTAAGCTTTCTGTAATCAACGCACAGTCTAAGCTCCTGATTTTGTTTTGGGCCTATGACAACAGGGAATGCATTTGGACTGTCTGACTTTCTGATTATCCCAATTGACTCCATCTCGGTGAGCATCTCATTGACTTTGGAAACGTAGTGGAAAGGAATCTTGTACGGCTTCAAACTTATAGGAACTTCCGATGTGGCAGCAATGCTGTGCTCAACACCTCGGACTTTTGGACAACCATCACTGCGCACATCACTAACCTTCATCTGCTCCTCAACCTTGGTGTACTTCAGGACATAGGATGGAGTGTCACAATCAATCACAACCTTGAATAGCTTAAATGCGTCTCTGCCTAAGATCAAAGCTTCCATTATGTTCCTGACAATATAGACATTGAGCTCGCGCTGTATGCCATCTATCTCGAGAAACATCAAAACTTCACCCACTACTTCCAACGTGCTTCCTTCTACACCCTTAAAGCCTACTCTGACCGTGCCACAATGTAATCCTAACGACAAAGTGTTGGCGGTTGGTTCATTCATAATCGTCACTGGACTGCCTGTGTCGATGACAGCTGAGATCAAACGACCATCAATGCCTACATCTATGCAAATGTCTTTACTCGTGTCAATTTCCTCACGCTTCGCAACGTCAGTTTCCACTTGCTCTACAACGGCAATTTCTGTGGGTTTTGCAACTACAGGAGGATCAGACTGGTTAGACATCAGAAAATCATCTTTCAACTGAACTCTCTTGACAGTGGCTGTGGCGGATGCACCCGTACTTTTCTTCTTAGGACACTCGAATGGCATGTGGCCTATCTCTTGACAATTGTAACACTTTCTTTGAGGACAATCCTTGACAAAATGACCCGGTTCCTTTCACGCATTACAAGTTCGGTTCTGACCACTTGCCTCACTAGGTTTGTTTGTCTGCCTCTGCTGACTGGAAAATTTGCCACTTCGCGACTGAAATATACCGGTAGACCTATTTGGACCTGAGCCTACTCGCTTCACAGAAGACTCGGTTTTGCGGAACACGTCCATCTTGTTTATCAAAACGTCCAAAGTATCTAGAGGTGCTTCATACAACTTCCCCTTCCAGTCCTGGGGTGCCGCCTCAATCATCTGAGCCTTGACCATCATCTCAACAGTCTGCGGCTCTGCCTCCGGCATGGCCTCACGAACTAGCCTCTTCATTCTTTCCGCAGCCTCTCTCGGCGACTCATTCATTCTCAGCTTACTGTCGTGGAACTCCTTCAAAGCTAACGTCCGCTTTTCAGGTGGTTGCAACCTGGCGATAACATAATCCTGAACATCCGACAACCTTTCGAACTCTTTCGCCTCCAACTCGTCTGCTAACCATTCCTCAACAAAGCCAATGTGCAAAACTGCAGCCCCTACTTCCTTTTTGGGTCCCCACTTGCTTAACATAGCCACTCGAATCAAATTCTTGAAGAAAGATACCGGATTACGGCTGTCAAATTCCAACTTCTTGGCTAATTCCATGACCAACTTCAGTAACTCAATGGTCCTATTTTTTTATAGGGTCTAGCACATATATGCTTCACACATATATACACAGTTCACAAATACACTGGTTCTCAATTATTCCGTTCCTCAATCCTGAGTTTCAAGTATTGTATAATTTCAAGTTTTCAAGTATAAATCATTTCATTCATCAACGAAGAATCTAATCATTTCTTTTTGTACCTACCAATTCATGTGAATACCATCATTTTGTAATATGGTGAGCAACACCTTGTGTACAATTATGATGGTAAAGCAACACCAGTGACATATTTTAGCCTAATTGGGTTCACATAGACAGCTAGGTAACAGTGACCGCCAATAACCATGAACAGCCATCTTTATTGAAAGTTGTCATCTAGACAAAGTATATATCCACACACTATATATAGTCACCACACTCCACTGTGTCGTAGTCTGTTTTAAGTTCGTAGCGATCTCTTTGCGGACCCTCTAGGTGCGGGACCCCTATTCTGTTGCGCTGTTGCGCTTCGAGGAATTCGGAGCGCGCGGCTTCATCATCATATTTTGAATTTCATATTCCAAATCCATTGTCTACTCAAAATGAACTCGAATGAGACCGCTGTTGTTACAACCCCACTCTATATAAATACATGCTTCACGAAATTGAGAACACGAGGTTTTAAACAGCCGAGATAACGTAACTGTGCATTATTTTTTTTAAACATCCTGCACACTTCATATAAAATTATCATCACAGATAAACAAATCTGCAAGTGTGAGAATCAACTCAAAATCTTAACAAATGTTGCAAATCTTAACACCAGCATCACATTTTTACACTTTTGTAGAAATTTACATGGATTTAACTGATCGTGATAGCAAAACAGAAGGAATAATAGCATTTTACAAATCCTCCGTGCCATGTCAACCTGTGTGGAGAGGTAGTATAGCCGTCTAGATTAGCAATCCGTTGGGTTACTATCACTTTAATACATAGCCTTATCAATAGGAGCAATTTCTTGAGCATTATCATATCATTGCAAGCTATAACCTGCCACAGGGAGATCAAAATAGAATAACCACTGACAATGATCACAATTAACTTAAAGGATGTAAATGAGTCCGCATTACTGTTCAGATTTGAGTGAATTATAAAATTAATTATACCGATGAAAAATGAATTACAAAAGCTTGAAATTTCAGCAAAGAAAGCACAATAGGATGTCGACTTTTTTATGAAGACTTGCAGTATAATGCAGCTCATGAATTTCCCTTGATAATCAGCTTAATTTTCAGATTAAGATTAAATTAAGATGCTTGTTAGCAGATATTCATTCCCTTGTATATCCAACTTGTTTCATGCTACTTATAAAGGGGCTTCATCTCGGTAGTATATAAACACAGGAATCATTTGAAAAAATTAGCTTTTTAAAAACTGCTCAAATAATTTTTTGAACCACAGGAGCGCAATCTCCGCAAAAAACTGAGAAATGGCTTTTCTCTCCGCTACGTTCCCGACATCACGGAAAAGATTGAATGTTTCACATAACATGAACACGAGTATCAGTATTGAGTTGACTTTGAAGGTCTTCGCAAAATTACGTGTTAGGAGAACTGGCGCTGAAGCATCATACAGATGCACTCGAGATCAAGAGTGTGACGTCATTGCCAGTTATAACAAACTACGTTTTAACCTTTGCTATAGGCTTTCCTTCTCGTTTCTTTATTAATTTCTTCTCTATTAATCAAATTAGCAAGGGAGCGAGACACAATTAACAATGAATTAAATCACAAATCGAACTATTCAGTAAGTAAGACCAATGTGAAAAATAAGAATATAACACAAATGTAAATGTTGATAATATTCAAATGGTATGTAATGGAAAAAAAGGCCTGCGTAAATATAAGTAGAGTGAGAAAAAAATTGATAACTTTCACGAGAACTCCTGCCTGTCTGCCACACTGTGTGTTGGGCAGTGTAGTAATTGTGGAATTTGCTTACATTGACCTTAATAAATTGACTTAATTAAATTAAACTTAATCTGCAGGTCTGGTCGCCCAAATGCTTGTATATGCCAATTGCTTGTTAGTTAGTTATTATCAGTGGAATATTGTATTATATCTCTCTTTGGTTCATTTTCTAACATTTATTTACTTATTCGGTATACTCATATCATTTTGATCTCACTAATTAGTCCATCTTTTGTGTTCGTGCGATTTGACCGAGGAATTTACTTCTAGTATCTGTCTATAAATGGTCGTTCCTGTGAGCTAGCTTCTTTCTTTCTCATTATCGTGTTGCTTGTCAAATGTCAACGATTTCTTTTGCACGTTGTCATATCGCATGTATCAATTCGTTTCATTAATGTGAGTTGCAATTAATCTGTTGAGATTCACCACCAGGGTTTCTGAGTGCAGTCGCTTTTGAATATCCCGAAAATAGGCTGTGCATAATCAAATGCCTGTTTACTTTGCTTACATCGAATCGCTAGTAACTCAGAGTAAACTAGCTACTCAACCTGATAACAAAGTGGGACAAAATGATCGTGACATTACAGGACATATCGAACAGTTCTCAACTTTAACCAGATTGGATAGCCTGCCTGTGATTGAGAGATGTTGAAGTTATCGTTCTGTCTCATACCTAGATAAGAAATGAAGGTTTAGTGAAATCAAATAATGTCATGCCGTTGAAAAGTATCAAGGATGCCACAATTTCGTGACACTGGGTTACTGATACTGTGCGCTATATTCAAATAATATTGCAGCAGAAAACGAAAGGTTGTTGCCTACTCTATATGTTTGATTATCATCAGCCGATCTCTTATGCCAGAATTATTTACCATTATGCGAAATCTATGACGATGTCATTGATATTTTATGATGCTTCACCTATCGAATATTTGAAAATTCGTATATTCAAATTTTTCGAAGATTTAGTATTTCTGATGTCAAGGTGCATTTGAATAAATTGATACAAAATTGATGCGTTGGATAAATTGGCACTGTTTCGTAACTAAGGAATTCAATTGAGTAATTTGCATTCAGGGTACCAATCATCGATTCTCAACAATTTAAGAGAAATCAATTAATGAATTGAAATTCCACTCCAAACGGAATATCCCAGATAAGACGAAAGTCAACTCGTTTCTCAATTTTGATATGAAGAGGAATTGGATGGCTAAATATCTTCATTTCTTCTTCGCTTGGACAAACCATAATCTTAAGTGATTTCGGTGTAATATTATTTGTATATAGGCCTATATACAAGTGTGATCAAGCGTGTGTGATTATGAATGAATTATTGGTTATAAGAAAATGGAGAAGGCTCAATTATATCACTGCATCAATGGCAGACACATATTAACATTTTGAACACGTAACCTCTATATCAGTGGTTCCCAACCCTTTAATGTCTCAATACCACTTGAGATCTTACACGTTCGCCGCGTACCACTTAGTCTTAAAGAAATTCTTTTTATGTATGTCATTCAATAATTTGAGGATGCCTCTTCCGAAAAAAAATGAAAATAATTAATTTCATATATGAAATAATGGAATATATGTGGTATACCGGAAACTTAGTCTAATTCTAATATACGTGCAGGCGCGGATCCAGCTTTTTGTTGAGGGGGGGGTTTGGCACTATAAAACGTCGTATACTGAAAATTTTTTGGAACAGCTTATTTTCCTGTAATAAATATAATGTACTTACAAATCGGTCTTTATTAAATTCTTGATACAATGCAAAAATGATGTGAAGTATGCAATAATATTGACCTGTATTACTTCATGTACTTAATACATGTATACCAAAAATCAATAATATGAATTTCCCTTGATACGGAAGTATTAAATGAGAACATAATCTGTTGGTTTTTAATCAATGATTTTTTTCAATCAAACAAGATCGATTGGCAAAAAAGTTTTCGTGGGTGCTGTTTAATAAAGCGTTCAATTAATTGTTCAGACGAGAGACCGGACGCTTCAGGATAGTGCACTGCCATCATTGTACCTCTATTGGTGTTGGGATCCGCCGTGGAATCGTCTCTGTGTCCTCTCAAAGGCAGGCCCTGCATGCCACAAAGTCTGATGTCATTACTATACAAGACAGTATGTGCTTGTTTTTGTCTGACAGCTCCTTACGTTGTTGGTCGATGCGGTTGTCTATCCTGGACTCTGGTTTATTGTAGGCTTCCAAAAACGACTTGCCTAAGACAATTGCATCATGATGAAAATGAGCGCTGTCATGATTTGTCAGGTAGCCATCTTTTCCTTTAGCCTTGCTAAATGTTTTGAAGGGGGTTTTTACTAGAACACCCAGAGTGACCCTGGCCGATGGTTTCGCAAAGAAAACGCAATACTTGCAATATCCGCCACCTTGAGACGGCGAGTATGTCAACCAACTGTATTCCTTGAGCCATGATGATTGAAACGTGAGGGGCACCTGCTTTCCTTTTTTGCTAACATAGTATGTCGCATAATTACTTCCCTCGTAGGCATACATCAAATAGTGATATTTTTCGGTATCTGTAACGGCACTGACTGAGGTCTGTCTTGAGGCAACAATTCCGATGTCCCATAGTGGAATATGAACTTCAGCAGATGGACTAAGTATGTTCATGCTGGTCGAGGCTTGAGGGGAACGCGAATTCTCAGCACATCCACTGACAGATGCGGAATCACTCATGCTCAACTCTTGACTTGTCACTTTTTCAGATGTTCCATCATTGTACGTTTCGTCAGCGGTTGTCTTAGGTCTGAAAAAATAAGCAATATTTGAATAATTAAGATTAGCAGAACGGGAAATACATCTAATGTGCAAAATGCTAACGGCTAAAAATCTAAGGTCTAAATGTGGGTCTGTTACGAAATTGGTCATCATCCATATCAAAAAATATTTTTAGTTTTCTAAAAATTTTATTGTCAGAAATTACAAGGTAATACCCAAAATCATCGGGAGCAGTTATTTATTCGACCTCTTGATTCTCATTGGCTTTGGAAATTTGCTTTGAAGTTCAATTTTTTCAAAAAGTCATCTGTCGGACGTACAACACATTTTCGTTCCTAGTTCACTGAAAATTAGAATGATTATGGAAAAGCCATCTTAATATGAGAATGTGGTACCCACGCAATCTTTCTATGCAAAAAGTTTGATGAAGTGATCACCTCAGATAATATACCAGCCTTTCGAACGCGTCGCTGTACGTCCGACAGATTTTCGGCTCTATTTATTAATGCCACTATGTGAAAATTAAGTCTGCAATCGTGAAAGCTTCCAAAGTATCAATCATTTATATTTGCAATAATATTATTTCAATTTGACTCTTGTTTGGAAGATATTCTTCAAGAAATCCTGTGCTAAAGTTTTCCACCAAAATCTGTCGGACGTACACAAAATGTGTTTTTCTCAAATTATTTCAGCTGTATCTTCTTTAGATTGTCAACGCAGGTCATTCCAGTGCAACATTTGACATAGTTACCTAAATCTATGTACATGATAAATAACAACTAATAAGTTTCGTCTAACAACTAATAAGATTTGACTAGAGACTCGATCACACCTCAGCCGTCTGTTTGTTATTATTAGTTTTCCTCTGATCTCTGAAAGGAGAATTATTCTTTTTAATAAACCTCATTTATGGGATCATTCAATTACCTGAAGAAAGACGTTATTTGTACTTGATTCGCAGATTTCAATTTCTTTCTAGGTGGTTCCATGGATACGAATAATTATCACCAGCAGGTTCTGAAATTAGGTATGATTGATAGACGTACAAGTCAATATTAGGCCTACTATCAATTTATTTCTTTTAATACACCCATAAGTGCTTAAAGCACCACGGCAAAGTAAGATACAGAAATAGGTGTACAAAGTAGCGTGAACACATTAATTACGTTTATCAGCATAAATAATTGTATAAGATCCTTTTGAAGGTCAGAGTGTTAAAAATTGCTGTCTTACATTTGTCCTGAATGGAGATCCTGTCAATTGTTAAAATCATTTATATATCTGTTTCTCTCGGCTTCCAATACATGCATACATCTGCACTTTCAGCCATCTTACTAAATTCATATCTACTTGATGCAGTGTAGACTGCATAACTATAAAATGCAAATTAAATTAATATTCAGTTGGAATACAAGTAATAAGCGAAGACATATCAAAACAAGGTTCTTATCTTGAGTTTTCGTGTGTGTGTGTCATGGAGATTTATTGGGTCCTAATTCTTAACCTAACTACCTCCAAGATGAGACGAGACCATCATCCCACGATCGGAGCTGCTGGCGAATTGATTGCAGCATTAAACTTCCGTCTCCTCTATCAGGCCGGTCCTATCAGATGGTCAATCTGATCAGGGTGCCTGTTAGATTCACTGACTGTCGAAGTCGCTGCATTCAACACTACCCCCAGACAGGTCATCCGAACAAGGTAGGGGTGGAGAAGTCATACTAAGTTATTAAGGTGGCCAACTTAACTAAGGGGCATCCTATGTCTAGTGGCCGAGTCGGTGATACATCTAAGCCATGAGTTTTTCTTCCTTCGACTGCTTCATTAGCGTTACTCTAACGCATTCCCACCAAAGACAACCACCCAGAATTATTCCCGGGGCCGAGGGTTGTCACGTCGAAGTAAGTCGAATCTGCTGTCAGAAACGACGCAGCGACAGGGCTCTGGTGCCGCTGTGGAGGTTACTCCATACCGTATATTGTATCACCGACCTTGAATGAGATTTCATCATTTCATTGAATTGAACATTCAAGTCATTCATGTTGAGGCCTGTACTTACTGATCAATTAAATTGCACGTTTTCAAAATAGGTCAGAAAGTTTCGTGTAATGTAACGAGTCACAAATTACTGAGGCTGATAAATTGATAAACTCGGTTACTTTTATATTACATTGGCGAACAAATGAAATGCAAGAAACCACATTTAAAATGTGTTGATTGGAAAAAGTGCAGTTATAAACATGTACGCACGGATCAAACTCACCTGGGGGGCGACACTGCTTCGGTTAATGGAAACAGCCCACGGGCTTTGTTTCATAAAATCTCCCAGCGCGTTATCCCTCAGCAGGAAGTCCACAACGATGACCGCCGCAACACTTGAATTGCTTCAGGCTATGTGCGAAATATTATCAGCAAATGCGTTAAACATTTTATGCACAGGCAATAAAAGCAGAACTGAAGATGCATACGACGCTGATAACCCATTAAATTAATACCATCAGCAAAGAATCGTTAAAATTCAGACCAAAGAAAATTGTGTTGATGGCGAGTTTCAATTACTTTGCTTGTTAGTGGAATGACATAATCAGCTTCGCCCTATGCCTTGCGGAATCGTTTTCCCATGTGTTAAGAAATGTGCTTGGTCAGAATAGAAGAATGCCAAGTCCAATGGATTTGAGTTTTGTTTTACACTTAAACTTCCAGTTCACTGTAGATCATCTGATATAAATTTGTATGAATGCAGGAAAAGTAGCAATTATATTAAAAGTCCTTCAACTCCGAGGGGGGGTTTGAACCCCATGAACCCCCCCCCTTGGATCCGCTACTGACGTGTATCACGTATGTACAGTGGACATATAAACTAATGCAAACACTGCATCTGTTTGTTTTCCACCAGCTGATCAATGCGGGGCATCATATTGCTAACAGCACACCGAAGGTCATGACCAGGAGGCACCATCCGGTTCCGACTTTTAGATTTGATAGCCATATGAGGGCTGAAAACCCCTGTTCACATTCCCACTTTGAAGGGAAAATTAGCAGGTGAAGGATAACCTTTTTTGCTAACTTCGGATATGCGGAGTCCATACTTATCCAGAAGTAGGTATAAGAACTTTCTTTGTGCTTCACTTTTGCTGTTTCGTCCGCCTGCATTTCCACTATTTCTTCTTGCTCCCAAGTCTCGACTTGCACATTGACAGGATCAACGAAGAGTGGATCGGTGATATTCTCACAACAAACCATGTCTGGGAAATACTGCTACAATTCATTCTTCAATAATTTGAGATGTTGAATGACTTCTTTGGCAGTTTCCGCATTGGGTCCACTCTTAAGGGTACACCGGAGCGCTAACATTCCGTATGGTCCTCCTTCCCCATTATTCTCCCACAGCTCCAACTTCCTGATAAATGCTTATAGTTTCGATAAGAAGTTCGAGACACTACAATTTGGTCCCTGGAAAGACAAGTTCATATTGACAGTTAGAAGCCGTAAACTTTTGACAGGTTTATTTGCAAATATTTTTCAGTAGGCAAGCTACCGTCATCAGTGACAACGATAAATAAAAAAAGATGAAATATATACAAAACTTGATGACATGAAAAATCAAGTCTTGTATATATTTCATCATTTTTCATTTATCGTTGTCACACTGATGATGGTAGCTTGCCTACTGAAACATGTTTGCAAATAAACCTGTCACAAGTTCATATGGTTGAGAGCAGCAAAAATATCCGATAGATAGGCCAATCTCAAAATAAAGTCCTCGTTCCCCAGATCATCTTTAAAATTATGTTTCTTCTCCGTCAAGAATGTGGACACTTCTTTCCTCAGTTCAAAGAGAGGTCTCGTCGCATTGCCTCGAGAGAGAGTGGAGACAAAATTGAGGCGAAATCTTCAGAGCAGCTTGAACAACCGTGTATTCAGGGCGGATGTTTTGATGAAGTTCACTAATTTGACTGCGGGTTTCAGACATGATGGCAATCTCGAAGGGAGAACTTTAGTGCAAAGGGCGAATCGACGAATAAAGCAATGACAATGATGACGTTTGGTGACACAATGAATGAAAGGAAAACGTCACAAATCTCTCCCGAAATATATATAATGCCGAATAAACACAAAGGTTTAAGTAAAAATATAATACAGGTAAAATCAGCAAACGTTTCGCGTCCAGACGCTTGGTCACTGCCTTACTAAATAATTCGAACAGTAGGTGCAACAACACCCTCGTGACGCCTGTTCAATTCTGGCTTACGAAAATCGATCAAGCGAGATTCCATCAAACTTGTCTCAATCGGATCATGCACACACTTTAAGAAATTGATATTGAAGCTATCTATGTTGGTACACGGGTTGCAAAATTTTATATGATCGCTCAAGGCGCTATGACAATCACGCTTGATGATGCTATTTTTATGTTCGTTATACCGCAAACGGAACGGCCGAGCAGTTTTTCCTATATATTTAGAATTACAAAATTTACACTCAAATTCATAAACAACGCATGATTTATCACAATTATACTTATCAGGAAGTTTGACGCAGATTTCACAATTGCTATGTTTTTTACACGGACTCTTTCTTTTCAAAGCCTGGCGCAGTTTCTTATTTCCGGTAGTTACAAAGTTGATTTCTAATTTGTATTTACGAATGTTGTAATTAATTTTTCTTATTAAGCTATCGCTGACAAAAGGCAACTTTAGTGTACATTTCCTACATTGATTTTGTATTATTTATGCTATCATTTGATTTGTGTTTATTTTTAGTTTTGTTGCACTTCCTTATGTCATTGTTAGTATATCCGTTCAATTTTAAATTACTATTACACGCTTCAATGTCTGCCTTCATAGCTTCTGCAGGCAAAGTCGCACTACCACGAATTTCTATGTCATTAACTTTTTGTTGGACAAAATTCGTTTTTACAAAGCTGGGTAGCCAACTATCTTTTTTAAGAGAATTACCGGAAGAGATCTCTTTGACATATTTCTTATGGGTTATTTTTCCATTATTTGTCCAAACCGTTAAATCTAGGAAGTTCAATTTACCGGTATGTGGAGATTCCACGGTAAACTTAATGTTGTTGTCAATCGAATTAAAGGTCGTACTTATTAAATCGAAAGTGTCAGAATCTCTTTTGAGGGGACCTATTATAATGTCGTCAATGTATCTTTTATAAATAATGTTGTCAAAATTGAGTTGAGCTCTAATGGCAACAATAGCTCTTTTAGGATCTATCTATCTTTTAGGATCTCCTCAGTTCTAACTATCATTTCTGAGGCCTTCGTTACACAAAGTCTATTGCTTTTATCGGTAGCTGTAATTTTTTTCAAGAAATTTTTTACTGTTTCGCATTTTTTTATTGAAACTTGTATAGTTATCTTTGTGTTTGACATGAGACAATTCAGTTTTAACAGCTTCAATTATTTCTTTTTTGAACAACAGTAAATTGACTTCAATTTAATTCAATTTAATTAATTTTATTTTCAGAAATAATTCAAAAAAGAAATAATTGAAGCTGTTAAAACTGAATTGTCTCATGTCAAACACAAAGATAACTATACAAGTTTCAATAAAAAAATGCGAAACAGTAAAAAATTTCTTGAAAAAAATGACCTTATGATTACAGCTACCGATAAAAGCAATAGACTTTGTGTAACGAAGGCCTCAGAAATGATAGTTAGAACTGAGGAGATCCTAAAAGATAGATCCACGTATAAGCCAATCAATAAAAGTAAGAAAAATAGTTTAGAGAAGCAAGCGAACACTATGATAAATAATATTTTTAAATATAACTTGAGTAAATCGAATTTGCAGCGCTTGCATGTTTCGGGAAGTCAACCTTCAAATTTCTACGCGTTGATCAAAGATCATAAACTCAGTCTTCGCAGCATTATTCTTCATGAAACGAACAATACAAGAAGTTGGGCGCAGTTGGAAACGTCCGTTGATTCGTCGAGCTGAATAACGAGCCCATACTTTGAGTCTCTCACCCCTTCGATCACTTGGTCGGCTATGTCAAGCGACAAATCCTCAATACGGTGTTGTACGATGCTGTTAGACATGGAAATGCTGTCCAATTTCGACACGGCCTGTTCTCCGATCACGTACTTGACCAAGATCTTTGATGCCGGCATAACAAGGTTCTCTCCATATTTTTGGCCACGAGTAGAGCAATTTCGCATGATGTCTTCACAATTTCTGTCCCCTCAGGTACATTTGACCCATTTTGTCCAGACGCTGTTGACAATGTTTGATGTGACAAGATGCCGGCAAATTTCAGATTATGAAAAGTTCTAAATTGCATCGAATTTTGTCGTCGATCTAATTTTCTCAAGCTGACCAACACGCTTCCTAGTAGATTTGGTCTGTCACATGAATGGATTAAAATATTATCATGATACATATAGCCTGCTTCGGATAGGTACTCGCGGATCATCTGATGAGCCCTCGCGTACCACAGGTTGGGAACCTCTGCTTTATATGCAAACAAGATTTTCCATTCATGGACGACCTTATCAGTTATTCATTTGTCTATTTTTCATTTATTACAAGTATTTTTTTCGAATAGATGCGGTATATTAATTTTTGCAATCTCTGCATTCTAAAAGTCATTTTGACTACGAACGTGTGTATAAGCCGTCTCCCAGCCTTTCAAAGAAATTGTAGGTCAGAGGTGCGGTATAAACACGAGGATTTACGGTAGTAAAATGAATTATTTGAAAGTTTGCCACAGTTTGTTGGAACTTGAAAGAATCAAAATTTAATTCGTTTACTTTCAGATGAAAAGCGTGCGCCGTCGTGTACATCATCGTTCATCGTCGAATAGCATGTCAAACAAGACAGGGGAAATGTAAGTTTTGTGAGACACTTCTGCTAATCTGTCCATTTACTTTCACTGAGGATCAGCTATTTGTAGCATTAAATGGATAGCATTACTTATAAATCTATTGCGAGTAGTATTTGTATGTTATTGCTACTATTCATATAATAATTCCATAGATTTGCAGATGAACGACTATGTCATCGAGTAGGGATTATGGTAAGCATAGCTTCATATGTAATCTTTGAATGGTCTGTAAGTTATTTGAAATAAGATGCTTAATTTTGTAAGAAAATGACAAAATGTTCGATTTTTAAAAAGCACTATTAAATAAAAGGCAAAAATTTTGTGTTACCTAGGGCCAAATTTGATAAAAATCATGTTGGTCATCAAAAATGCGTAGGAGCTAGAAGTCCCAAAAAAGCGGAATTCAAATAACTTGGGCAATATCAAAAATGTGTGAGATCCAGGAACCCCATCCTCCCGGATTAATAGGACTAAATGATAATGATAATTCGTAGAACTTTTTAGGCTTCTCAGATTTGGGAGCAAACATTCAGATAATAGAAATGGTATAATACATCACTAGATGACATGCCACGCGTAATTCACGCGTAATTGCGAAACACCCCAAACATCCGTGGTTAAAGACGTTCTATTCCTCTACGCGCGTACATACGCGCTGCACCACGAGTCAGAAATCACTTGATCTGATGCTGTTAAAACATGGGAAATGTTTGTGAATACGTGCGGCCGAGCGTTTATAGTTTGCGCGTCGTCTACGGTTCTCTGTGTTGCCGCTTGAACCACGGATGAACCACTAAGCATGTTCTGTCATTCCTGAGCATGAAATTGAGGTCCTATCACATTGTCTAGCCTCTAATACATGCAGACACATGAGACGCAAAGTCTATATAACAGGACTGCCGACAGATGTTGCAGCAATATCACGCATAGCCACGGATGTTTAGGGTCATGTGTAATTACGCGTAGTTTAAGTGTGAATTACGCGTAATTGAGCGTGGCATGTCACCTAGTGATGCATGGATGCTACAAGTCAAGTGAAAGTTGATTATTAACAAGATGCATTACATGCGCTATTCTGAAAGTCACAGTCAGATGAAGTGAATGATAGTTTAGACATCGACATGGAAAAGTGGAAAAGTTGGGGTTTATCTCGAAAATTTCAGCAAATGAATAGATATTATTTTATAGATGGTCACTTTTTGAGATGATTTGTTGAGAAAAGATAATGCACAATTTGCTGACACTTTGCTATCGGTATAAAGTTAATACCGATGCAATTATTACCTTACACAATAATTTAGTCCATCCGTGAATTCCCATCATCGATTTTATCGAATTAATTTCAGACAGTTTTGATAGATACCTAAGTGATAAGTGCTTGATTAGCTTGATGAGTAAAATTTCGGCGAAGTAATGCAATTTCGTTGCGCATTATAAAGTTCAGGTGAGCACTTGCTAAGCAGAGATAGTAGAGACATGATGGTTGCTGATAACAGAAGAACAACATCCGAATGACTGACTATCTTGTCTATCTCTGCTGAGCACTAGGTCTATATCCCGCCTACAGTTGAAAACGAGCGACGGTGGGGTGAGCGCAGTCCGTTCTCACACATAGTGTGCTCCCGACAAAGAGTTCTTTCACCAGAGAGAGAGAGAGAGAGAGATACGTTTATTCAGACTGAATATGAATCAAAATTACAAGCAGATTAGAAAATCAAATCGTTGCGATAAATCAAAATACGAAGTCAAGTTAAGATCTTGAGTCTATCATCTTAGTCACAAAAGATATGACACTCCATTATGCAAATAGATGGCAGAAATGAGTTGGTGGGAATGGGAATCCTCCGGGAAATGCGATGGGAGTGGGGCGCAAATTCCGTCCCAACAACAAGTCTGCTGCTTTATAATTTGATGTGTTTGCTGTTGTTGACAACAAACAACTACAGCAAGTGTTCTATTACACATTTGCTCAACGACAGCATGCGTAGTTTTCGAGTATACAAACCAGGGATGCGGAGTCCCATCATTCTGATAGGACTCCGGGGGTTAATAGGACTCCGGCTTTTGATAGGACTCCGACTCCGGGTGGCAAGTATATAAGGCCTAGTTTTTTGAAAAAAAATGGTAACATACATCATAGATCATTATAGGATTACCTGAACCTATCTTTAGCTATCATTGCTGTATCAATTATCAATCATTTTCGATGAAAGTTTATCAAATGTCGCTTTAAGTTGAATGCATGCGACTCGGATCCTCCCATCTTGTTGATGTGTGCTTCACACGGATTTTCTCCAGTCTCTATCAGGCAGGAAAATCCCCATCCTTCTCCAAAACATGTGAGTACACCTTCGATTTTTATATGCGCTTTGGAGGAGATCACACACAATTAACGTGAGAGTAAGGGTAATGTTCTCAAACAAACTAGTATTTCATTTTTGTCTCTGACCTTTGGTGCGTAAGTGTGATCGAGGCTAGGAAGGCTTGTCTTCTCTATTAAATCACCGAGTGAAAAGACAATCCTCTTTTCACTATCACGGTTCATTCCCTCAACTATTACAAGCTTTGCATGCACTGCTGTCTCTGTGCCTTTGTTTGACGGTGAAAGTTGACATCAAGACAATGACAGCTATACACGAGGATAAATAATTTGCTTGTATTATGTCTCTGGTCTGGTTATAGGCCCGAGTCCGGAGTCCTATCACAGCCTATCACAGAAAAGTCGAGACATTTGTTCAACAGAATAGACGAGAAAGTAGTAGGCAAGAATGCAGTAAACCGAGGAGAGAACCAAAAATGTCAGCCAAATCATTCTTTCATAATTTTTATCCGTTAGGTTTAGTGAGAGATTCCTCTAGAAACACATTGCACGAAAATGACGAATAGTAGAATCTATTCAGTGACGAAGTCCGAAACGTCTTCACTGAATAGATTCTATTATTCGTCATTTTCGTGCAATATGTTTCTAGAGGTTTCTCTCACTAAACCTATGCGGTTAAAAAATCATGAATCCCAACCACCTCCTGCTCCTCCATTACTATAAATCATTCTTTGTCTAATGGTTTTTACATGATTATCAAATTTCCTAGTAAGTGGAAAAATTAAGTGCCGCATTTTTATATCGGATTTCAATATGATTGACCATTTCATTTCGCATTTAGTTGAACTCCAAGGCCAATAATGACAGGTAAAGTATCATTGATGCAGTGATTGTTGCTTTCGGTTGCTTTTCGTTGATATAGGAATCTGAGCAAGAAAACATTTGGAAACAAATAAGTTGAATAATATTAGGTCATTATTTTCACATGTCCATTTAAGCTTGCGCGTTCATGCTGCGCTGCAATGATGGAATTTTATTTAGACCTCTGAAGCGGCGGACCTTGCATCGATTTTAAAAAAAGTATTTACCCATAGCTATTGTTAGCATCATGATCGGTTATCTGCAGATAATTTCATTGCCGTCATTGAGACCACACAAGATAAGTGCTCTGTTATAACATTTTTGCAGGAATAGATTATCGATGTTTCAATCTGCATGAGTAATTAACACGAGGTTGTAGTGCGACCAGAAAGCTGACACACAATGCACTTAAATGTCCGTTAATTCGTGTAAATTAATCTGCATTGACTTTAATTACGCGTTTTTTCAAACAGAGTTGCTGCATGATCTCTTATGGATAAATATTTTCTACCTGTATTCTTCTGTTGAAATAATCACCGCAAACTCTTATCTTTGAGGAGGATTGTCGCCATTTACAGTTGTTTATCATGTCAGGTGATAGATCTGTGACATACATTCAACGGCTGTCGTAATACTGCTCAAACTGATAAAGACGTGAGAATTTGTCAAGAGAGACACATTTCCTGACCATGCTCTATATTTCTAGACACTGGCGGACAGTATTCGACAATCATTGCAAAATATAGCATTTTCCGCTTGAAAAAACGGTTTCGAAGTCCTGACATTTTGAATTAAATGTGACTCCGGTCTACGATAGGAATTCCGGATTTGATAGGACTACAAGTGTTTTATAAGGCTTCTATGATGTTGATATCAATCAATAATGCTTGACTATATTAATCTCATATATTTGAATAAACCTTGCATGATTGAATTATCTATACCTATATAGGAGCTATGGTAAACCGAATGGATGGTTTTAATGTAAAAGCATTTCATTTTGTCTCATACAATGTAGCATTATATCATGGATTTTTAGGGCAGTAATATCAGACATAGACGAGGCTGCGTTAGCCTTTACGGCCTTTCAGTTGTCCTCGCACCGGCTTGCCTGTCCTCCATGTTTTAGAATCATGCATGATTTACATGCATACACTATTGTACATAACATGAAGTTTATTTATAGGCCTACATTTAACTCTGAAAGAAAAAATCGTGACAAATTACTTAATTAATGAATGTTTGTACTTGAAAAACGCTCATTTTCCAAGGAGATTTGCTATCATAGAAAATGAGAAAAAATTTATAATGATACATTTATTGGCTATAGAAATATTCGATTTTGTATTATTCCTTTTTAAACATCCGAAATGTTTGTCACTGCCAGATAGTCACAATAAACTGACTCCTTTCCATCTAGAATAAATTGATTGTTTACTTTACAATTGATATTAAATCCTCTAATCAATTAATTTCAATCTACAAATAGAATAATGAAATATTGAGTTGCATCCTCAGTTGAAAAATGATCTAGTCCATCTCGACTATATATCAAATCTCAACAAGAAAGAATCTAGTAGGCGTGCCAAATTTCAAGCATCTCTTAAAAAGCATTGAAACTTGTCAATTTTTAGTGATGGACTACTTTCGGAGTTTCGGTAGACCTACACTGACGTCCTGCTGGAGTTTGGTCTATGGTGAAGGTCACAAGGATGGAATAAAACCGAGCGTCTGCGTACAAAAGCTTTGAGTCTTGTAACCATGCAAAATAAATCATATTGATTTTAAAATAGTTTTTCCATACAGCTGAGGGGACTTCCCTCAACTGTACTAATCACAAGCGCTGTCATCGAATCGATTGCGTTTGCCACCTGAGTGAAATCATAAATGCACTCCAATGATCTCTAGCGTCTGATAGCAGTGACAGTTTGGGCCCCGCTGAACAGTTTATTGCATTGTTTCATCATAATACCTCATTATCAACAATGGTAATAATCTTGTCACTTGTGGATTTTGCCGCACTCGGACTTTGTGCGATTTACCTAGTCTGAGTCCGATTACGAGTCCAAAACTGACAAGTCGACAGGAGATATTTAATGAATGCCGGTCGAAATTTCACTAACTTGCTAATTGCATGTCTCAAATTTCCCTGGGCATGGCTGCAACTTTGAATAGGGAGTTGTGTCAATGTTGAGAGATGTAAACTGGGCCTGCTGATGATTCCTGGTACTGGATGAAATAGAAGCTATTCAGGTCTGTTTCCATTTTTCAACTGATGATGCAACTCAATATTTATATATTCTATCTACATTGTGTTTACAAAAGGAAGCATTTATAAATTATTGTAGGCGCACTAACTTAGGCGATTTGACAGTAGTGTATTTAAACTTAAAGTGATATTTAATGAATGCCGGTCGAAATTTCACTAACTTGCTAATTGCATGTCTCAAATTTCCCTGGGCATGGCTGCAACTTTGAATAGGGAGTTGTGTCAATGTTGAGAGATGTAAACTGGGCCTGCTGATGATTCCTGGTACTGGATGAAATAGAAGCTATTCAGGTCTGTTTCCATTTTTCAACTGATGATGCAACTCAATATTTATATATTCTATCTACATTGTGTTTACAAAAGGAAGCATTTATAAATTATTGCAGGCGCACTAACTTAGGCGATTTGACAGTAGTGTATTTAAACTTAAAGTGATATTTAATGAATGACCGTCGAAATTTCATTAGGTAACTTGCTAATTACAAGTCTTAATTTCAATCTATGTTACGTGTTAGTGAATGACGATAAATTCAGTGTTATAAGAAGAGTTAGAAAAATTCAGATAATCAAAATTACAGGTTTCTTCATGTCATGGCTACATTGCAACTTTATAAACCCTTTCCCAGGAGACTTCGATGATAAATAATTTTACAAAGAGTGATTGAAATAAAAGTGAGATCACATTACCATGTAATAGGTATTCGCATGCATGACATCATTAGACGCCATGCTGTGGACTCGTAATCGGACTCAAACTAGGTAAATCGTACAAAGTCCGAGTGCGGCAAAATCCACAAGTGACAAGATTATTACCATTGTTGATAATGAGGTATTATGATGAAACAATGCAATAAACTGTTCAGCGGGGCCCAAACTGTCACTGCTATCAGACGCTAGAGATCATTGGAGTGCATTTATGATTTCACTCAGGTGGCAAACGCAATCGATTCGATGACAGCGCTTGTGATTAGTACAGTTGAGGGAAGTCCCCTCAGCTGTATGGAAAAACTATTTTAAAATCAATGTGATTTATTTTGCATGGTTACAAGACTCAAAGCTTTTGTACGCAGACGCTCGGTTTTATTCCATCCTTGTGACCTTCACCATAGACCAAGCTCCAGCAGGACGTCAGTGTAGGTCTACCGAAACTCCGAAAGTAGTCCATCACTAAAAATTGACAAGTTTCAATGCTTTTTAAGAGATGATTGAAATTTGGCACGCCTACTAGACTCTTTCCTGTTGAGATTTGTTCTATAATCGAGATGGACTAGATCCTTACCTTGTCTGTAACATCTGTACCTCAAAATTTAAGTCGATATGTGTCTGGTTCACAATTATCGGAGTTAGGTGCAATTACATAAAGCCTACAGATAAAGGAAATTCTGAGTCCATAAATCTATCTTAACTTTTAAGGGTTCTTAACAAAAAAGTCTGAGTACTGTCAAAAGATCAGATGGCAAAGCCAGATGCATTAGACAATCTTTTCTTATTGGCTGTAGATATGTTGTTCGTTTTGCCTCCTCACGTCTGGACCCACCTTTAATAAGCGTTCATATATCAGGAGATGCACATGTAACACAATTCATTATTGTAACAAACCACGTTATTAGGCCTAAGAGCTACTAAGGGAGTGCAGTCTGAAAATACGTCTTATAACCTTAGCATGAGATAAGTTGTGGACATATTTACACTTCTGAATTTCATCAACAGCTGTACATCGGACTCTAAAGATCGACCGAGTTTGCAGCCGTGACTAGAACCTATCTCTGATCAACTCTGAGCGACGGGCGCTTCCGTGCAACCGATGTCAATTGGCAAAACAAGTCTTCACAATTTCTCATACAATACCCATATGCTCATACAAGACAGAAATCAATCTTTGTTGAAAACCACTGCTGTATTTTGACCAGATATTCTCCTATGATCATTTAGAATGAGACCAGACGTCAGGAGAGACAATGCAATGCACAAATCAGAGGCATGCTCATTAGTGATCATGAGATTCATATTGATCATCGATCAATTTCTGTAAATCAAATCGAAAAGCTGAAATATTTTATAAAGTGCAAATATACTACTGTAAAATGTGATAAAAGTAGAAGTATAAAGGAAAATAGTCATCATAGAATTAAAATTATCAAGAAGCTTTGAGCAATAACAGAATTGAAGACAAAAATACTTTGCAATAAAACGATAAAAATGATCCACTGAATAAACATTTAAGAAGTCGCATGTCAAGAAGAGCAAAACTGTCTGACTATGTGAGCCATTGCATCATCACCTCTCTAAAGCGACTATGTCTCTTTCCTTACATGAAACTCCTCCTCGCACGTTCGATGTCTTCTGACAGAAAAGTCATATGATTGACACTCGTAACGTGATTCAAAATATCAGATAATCCCTTCAGATTGAAAAGGGCGTCTGCATTCCTGCGTCATCCCTGGCAAGGCGCGTCCCTTGCTATTCTTGCAAGACTTGCTTGGAATTGTCGTTAAACCTCTTCAAATCAATAATGCCTCCCAGAGATGGACATGCTCCAATTATTCGGCCCAAACTCAGTCCGCATTAATGTACAAAGCAGGTTAAACTAAAGCCGACCAAGGAGACATGCAATTGCATGAAGGCTACTGTTGGCGGCAAGAAGGCATAGATCAAGCGTCTTTGGCTGTCTTTTAGGTTCTGGCATTTCAGGTCTGAAATAAACTAATGAAACCGGTATATCAAATCCTGCTAGCACTTCGACAAAATTAGCCGCAGTCTAGCGATCTACGTGTGTAGACGAGAAGCTACCCGAAAATGATTCTACAGCTGTGTGAGCATGATCACATGAGATTTTTATGCCGTAATTTTTGCAAATAAAATTGAAAACGAATACGCGGGAATTGTTTCCGAACAGTCCTGTCAAGGAATAACATGGTAATAACAGAGCTTTTTTCATGAGGATTTAGTTTTACGATTGATTATAATTCATGTCAGTACCAGGGATGCAGAGTCGGAGTCGGATTCCCGGAGTCCTATCATTTTTGCTGGAGTCGGAGTCTTATCAAATGATGGGACTCCGGACTCCGGCCTATAGCTAGACCCGAAATATAATACAAGTAAATTATTTATTCTCGTGTATAGCTGTCATTGTCTTGATGTCAACTTTCACCGTCAAACAAAGGTACAGAGACAGCAGTGCATGCAAAGCTTGTAATAGTTGAGGGAATGAACCGTGATAGTGAAAAGAGGATAGTCTTTTCACTCGGTGATTTAGTAGAGAAGACAAGCCTTCCTAGTCTCGATCACACTTACTCACCAAAGGTCAGAGACAAAAATGAAATACTAGTTTGTTTGAGAACATTACCTCTTACCTTCACGCTAATCATGATCATGTGTGATTTCTCCTCCATAAGCATTAAGCACATATTAAAATCGAAAGTGTACTCACATGTTTTGGAGAAGGATGGGGATTTTCCTGCCTGGTAGAGACTGGAGAAAAACCGTGTGCAACACACATCAACAAGATGGGAGGATCCGAGTCGCATACATGCAACTTCAAGCTGCATTTGATAAACTTTCATCGAAAATGATTGACAATAGTTGCAACAATGATCTCTAAAAATGGCTTCAGGTAAGCATATAATGATCTATGATGTAGGTTACCAGCTTATTTAAAAAAAACTAGGCCTTGGCTTGTATACTTACCAACCGAAGTCGGAGTCCTATCAAAGGCGGAGTCCTATCAACCCCCCGAGTTGGAGTCCTATCAAAATGATAGGACTCCGCATCCCTGGTAGTGATGAAAATCTTCCGTGGAAAATTATGGAAAAATTGGAAAATTTTGGAAATTTTGGAAAATGTTGGAAAATTTTGGAAAATTTTGAAAGTTTTAATTTTTTTAATAGCTGCCTTATAATTTGAGCGCTTCTACTGCCGAGGCAGCTACGTACCAATAAATTGGGTCTAAAACCCTCAATTTCATCATTATTTCGATTAAAGCGATCGTAGCAATGCGAGTTCCGTCCGCGGATTTTTGAACATTCCTTTGCCACAGTGGCTATTTGTGCAATTTTGTTAGCATTTTTAATTATCACACAGACACCGTTTTGGATAACGTGAATCTTGCTTTACAATAGGGGTACAATTTCATGCACTGTGAAAGATCTAGAGCAAAAATAGTGTACTTCATTTTGGAGTTTTCTTATTAGCTTGAAAGTTAACCTTCATTATGCAGCGTGGATCAGTGAAGGAAATTCTTCATGTGTTGATGAACAAGTGATGAAGTATAAGCACACAGTCCACGCAGCATTCATGCGCGACCATTTTGAAAGACATAAAGACTGTAAACTCGTTAGATATTTGGTCACTAAGGATATCTGTGATGAGTAAAAGAATATCTATGATAGCCTTTAACTTCTGGCCTATTGTCCGACATCTTCGCTGAGGATACACATCTTCCATTTCTAGTTCAGATGGTTCAGACAGTTCCAATTCGATTTCAGATCTGCCCAAATGAATTTCAGATATGATCCACATGAATCTCCAATTGAATTTAAGATCTTTTCATCTGTGCTTCTAACAGATATCTGAAATTCAGCTAGAGAAATCTGAAATCCATCTAATGTCTGAAATTCATATGGAAAGATCTGAAATAGACATGGAAAAGGTGCAGTTGGTTACAAAAGTTGACATACAGGGATGATAGAGAAGTTTTCGGTCTTTGAATATTACAGTCTTTTCAAACGACTAAAATAAGTCTCGAAAACAAAGGAAAAAACGTCAATCACCGAAAAATAAATTTCAAAATTTTCCATTTGCATCACTAATCCCTGGTCAGCACTTGGATCACAAAGTGTGAATGACACAGTTTCACACAATCTCATTGAGTTTTGATTGTTAGCTTCATTCAGATTTTTACTTTATGTCTTGCTACTTATTTCATTCGTCAACAGTCATGTCCTTATTGTTTCTGGATTATATTGGGCACAAATATAAAACTATTCGAGATTTCTATGCCAGTCGTGCGTGATTCACTTGGTGATGAAAATGCTCCTTGACAAAAATGGCCGAAACCGTTCGGAATCAATTATTCGTTTTCAATTTTACGAGTATTTGCGAAATTACAACGGGGACAAATGCTTTGTATACCCATCTTTTTATTGATTTTACTTTTATAATGTGTATAATGAAAGTTGAATAATGCCAATTATTTTTGCGCAGCTGCAACCAATGAATAGACATACGTAATAGGATCATATGCTGAAAATGACAAACAACGATTCAAGGAAAACAATAACAATTATCAAAAACAATTGTTCAAATACCTTTTAGAAAGGAGATTTACCATTAGGTCTTAATGTACTGCCCTAATGTCTGTCTTAATGTACCATTGGTACTGCCTGACATAAAAAATGCTCCACTCAAATATATGAACTTTATTCCACTCACACGCATGAATTATAAGATAACATTTTATATAAAACATTATATTTGAACAAATGGGAGACATTAGTACCGAGTATGTCCTCCCCGCACTGAAATGCAGCTTTGAAGTCTCATCGGCATCGAGTCGCAAAGATGATTAAGCCGTTCCTGATCCAGCAATGACCATTGATCGACGAGTCTCTCTCTCTCTTTCCGACCAAGTTCATCCCAAGCATGTTCGATCGGAGACAGGTCGGGGGAGCGTGAAGGCCAATAGAGGATGCGAATTCCAGATCTCACTATCGCTATTGTTACACAATGAGCTGTGTGGTCGAGCGTTGTCATCCTGGAATATGAGGTTGAGTTCATTTACCGTTGGGATGACGATTGGAGATATGATATTCGATAAATATCGCTCTCCGTTCAAGTTCCCATTCACAATGACTGCGACAGTTCGACCTCCGTACCAGATACCGGCCCAGATCATCACGCTACCACCAGCATAGCGGTCATGCTCAGATATGCAGCAGGGTGAATACCTCTCACCAACCATTCGATGTACTCTAATGCGACCATCGTGAAAATCCAAAGTGAAACGGGATTCATACGTCCACATCACTTGACGCCATTCCTCTGTGCTCCACGACAGATGCTGCTCACACCATTTCACACGCTTTCGCTTGTGTTCGAGACCTGCGGAGAAAAAATTTGGCAGTGAAACAATGTCATTGTGTGAAATTCTCGCATTACTTACTTAGAGGAATTCTTACAGCAGGTCGGTATGACCTCAGGCCCGCTTCTGCTAGACGGCGACATGCTGTTCGTATACTGCATGCAATTCTTGCTGCAGCTTTCCAGCTGATGGCCAGTCGAGGAACACTCTTAAAGCGATTGCGCTTTGCTGAGATAACCAACTTCCTGTCGGTAGTATTGTTTGTCAATCTGGGTCTCCCTGATCCTTTCCTTCTTTTAACATTTCCATCATTGTTCCATCGACTACACCACCTGCTCACAGTGGAGTGTGACACACCCAACTTCTGTCCAACAAACCTACAACTCTTTCCACATCGTAGCATTCCAACAGCCATTCCTTTTACAAACTCTGATTGCGACATTTTTGTTTCAAAATTTAGTCAGAAAGAATTGCTTGATAGTGATAAAAGGTCGAATTTGAAATGCATCAACTATGCCAAAGATATCTGCTTTATATTAGCATGACAAATTTGATGCATAGACATCCTGGTCAGTGCAATATTGCACTGAAATAAAAGTCGTCCACTTCCATTGAGATTTTCTATATCAAGTGGATCGTTTTTAATGTCATAGAGTATATAAAGATGAATAACTCCTCGCATTTCAGTCATTTTTAATGCCCCAGCAACAAAAGATATTAAGCATTTTGTATAACTGTCGGCAATAAGAGAAAAGCACGGGCATCGGAAATCTAGTCATCATGCAATGCATAATGTTTCCTTAAACAGTGCAGAATCTGAAGTTGATATGATGGACTGAGTGACAGTGTAGCCTGCATACACCTATTGAGATGAATTTCCACCATGGATTACATATTCAAATTACACAAAATGTTGTCTTCCCATGCTGTCGATAGAGCATGTGCTGCTTATAAATTAATCTCGGGGTTTAAAAATAATTAAGACCAAAAATGTCAAGCCGCCCATTACAACTAGAAAATTGGATAATCATGCAAACTAGCTTGAAGGCTTTTCATTGTCCATAAGTCATTTCAGTCTCTTGTCATTTCAGTTTCAGGAAATTGCGGTGCAAATTCCACTTTTCAACAACGATTTTGCTGAAGCTAATTCATGACCACGGTCCTGTAGCTACTTAAGAATCTCAAAAGGGCAGCACTTGAATCTTGAAGAATTGGACGGATTTGAAGACCGAAACGTGGGACTACTATAGACCTACGGGAAAATCTACATGGAAACAAGAAAAGGAAACAAGTCATTCTCATAAGATTGATGCGTTGAAAATTCTTCTGCGGTTTTGCGATGGGGCGTACTGCCACAGAGTCCGAGTTTGGATGAAGCCGAATTATGCTTTATATTTTGAGTGACTTCAAAAATATATCCATAATTCTCTCTAGTCATTGAAACCTGTATTTTGTTATTAACACCTGTCACAGGCATTGTAACTTCAATAAAGCACATATTCAATTTATCTGAATAAAGTAAAGTAAATGCATATTTTTGATTTACATTGAGAATCGTAAAAGTGCAAGTCACAAGCCAAGCGTATGAAACAACTGACCGTAGTATACACATAATGTTATGAGGGTGCGGTAGACGATAGGATGATGAGAAATGCAGGAAGCACAAGTTGCTTGATCAACAACGATGTCATTAATAATCATAGTCGACGCAGGAAAAAAAGAACTCCGACGACGAGTCGTCCTGAAAGTGGGCACGAGAAATCTACCAGAACGGGCTGACGTAGAGGACATAGAGGTTGAAGAGGGTGGCTTTCGCTTGTCTGGATCGCACGAAGAAGACGGACAGCTGCATCAGTTCGGCGAGAGTGCAAATCAGGAAGGGCTGAACAATTACAGTAATTATGGCAAATAATTTTGTGAGCACGGCGCTGTATCTTGTCAAGTAGACATATATTGTTGTACGACAGTGATGTGAACAAAGAGGAACACTATTCGATTAAGGACACAATTAATCCGAAATGTGCGCGGCGCAGATCAAAGGGATTTAAAACCGGCCGCAATACGCGCAGCGCATACAGTCTTTGAGCAGCACGTTTGTTTACAGCGTCAAAATGAGCGTCCCACGTAAGGTCCGGAGTGAATATGGCACCGAGAATTTTTATCTGCTCAACAACTTGAAGCTCAGGCAAAACAGGTGGAAGGTAGCCCGGGGATTTCGATATCCATAGGAATTTGCATTTTCGAAGATTGAGTGACAGTCCTACAGTATTAGAACAGAATTCCATATGTTCATGTTCTTGGTTTGGGATAGAGGGCCTAGTTGGTTTAATCGGAATGATGTAGGTGCAGCTATCAACGTACTTTATGACAGTAGCCTACTGGAGGGATATACAGATGAGAGAGAGCCAATCACGGTGTTGAAAAGGAAGGGGCCTAAGATTGACCCTTGAGGAATGCCCCTAACTACAGGAAGTGAAGCACTGATGCTGCCGTGAATTTTGACTGTTTTTGTTCTGTCGCAAAGGTAGTCAAAGATCCAGTTGATGGAGCCAAATGCAATAATCTCATATTTGTTTCTATGCATATAATTAAAAATCATGTGCTGTCTATATGTCCAACACATGCACCATACAACTTAACGTAAGCGCATCCTCAAAAAATAAATGAGCATTGAACTCGTAAGCACATTGGCACGGCGCCTTTCTTCGAAATGGCTGAGTTGTTATTTATCCCACTCTCATTCTTTTTGTGCTGAGTGCTTAGCAAGAATGCAGAGTGTACCTATTTTAAAAGTCTTAGGTTTGACCTGACCAATGTTTGAACGAAGGTCTCCCGGAGGCAAAGCAAACACTCTACCACAAGGCCACACTGTATAATCTGTCACCTCCTAAAGTTGAAGATTAACTTGTATCCTAAAGCGCCACGCACTAGAATTTTAGAGGGTAAAAAATATAGTAAAAGTAGAATGCTGACTTACTAAAGAAAACAATAACCCATAGATAGACGCATTAGTGCGCTTTGCTTTAGGATTTTTTTCTTAGTTACGAATACTGTCTTGTTTTAGGAGGTGATTCAGCTCGCTTTAGGAGGTGCTGCTTTACAGTGTACAGCGCCGGTCAATATAGCTGCATTGACATTTGATAATATGAGAATTTCACTCCTAATTTGCTAAATTCAACCCTTCATTTAGTAAATAATCTTCCATTCCAGAATTTATGAATGAAATTCACTGCTAATATTATTCTAAAACTTGAGGAATTCACCAGAGCATGAAACACTCCTCGGCTGCTGATCTTCCAAGATTTTAACAAAGGTTTCAAACAATAATTGATAACAAGTTATTGAAGTTATTTAAAAGAATCGTTGCTGATATTGAACACCCTCTACATCACGTTCTTCTTCCAAGGCTGCCATACTCCGGCAAATTTCGTCTTCCGGTCATATTTAACTCTATTCAACAGCATTTATTTGTAGTGGTCATGTCGAAGTTATGGAACAGCGGATTTTAATCATCACTTCATAATATTTCATGTTTTTTCCTATCTGAAGGCTAACTTGGAAACTTACTTTCTGCCTTGTCTTGATATTTGTGAAATTTGTAATTTCCCCCAAGATTCTCAGTACTGGGGGTAGTTGAAATAAACGATATTAATTTTATTAAAATAGAAGCAGTAATTTTCTGTTGGCAAATTTAATCAGAGTTGACTGCTTGTTCGATGCGAGTTATGTAATACAGCTAATACTGCACGAAAAGGTCCTGAATCATCAGCTGAGCGGCATTCCATGGAGAGTTTCATCCACTTGGTTTCATTATCTCGCAGGAGGTCCTCAACTGGTTCCACTCCCAGCGTCTTATGATGCCTATAGAACGCCCGCAAATTGCGCTTCAAAACACAATGAAACAAGGTCTTAAAAATAGTTCGGCGATAAATGGGTTAAAACGAGATATAGGCCCCTATCCTAAATGCAATTCAAGGCAACCTACAGCATTTCTTAATTAACTGTAGGCTTGAACAGTGACAGTAGGATGCTACTATTGAGAGATTGTTTGTTGGAGCTGAATTTTTTGTGATTTTGCTGTAATGTGCTACATTATATTTGGATTTGGATATAGGCTTTCGGTTTTTAATAGAAACAGATTTTGTTTTGTCATATTTGCAAAGATATTGAAAACTTTGATTACAGTTATACCCCCTCCCTAGTCAAATTGAAATCTCTTCAGCTTATACACTTTTGATAAGTTAGGAAGAGTGTGTTCCTTGAAGAATTATGCTAACATCTCAGCATTCTTCAAAGTTTTCACGCATTGGAAAATCTTAACATTATGAATGCTACTCATAGAAATATTCAGTAAGCCAATATCTTAGCAAATATCATTCAAAGGGAAAATGATCGCAACTTAAAATTTAATAAATTGATATAAAATCATAAGTTAAAATGATTCATAAATAGATAAAATTATAAACCTATGTAAATTTTAACACTATGAATGCTACTCTTAGGAATATTTTAAGTAGGCCAATATTTTAGTAAGTATTATTCAAAGGGAAAATGATCGCAACTTACAATTAAATTAACAAGGGAATGTTGCGCTTTCTTCATGTGGAAAAATTACTTCAGCGCACTGCCTGAGCCCTGGTCCAATCCTCTCTATGTTTGTTGGAGTCAGCTGATAGAACACCATAAACATTCACTCTCATGTTCTATCTATGTTTTGTATTTGACATCTATCTCTATCTTGAGAAATTATATAAAAAGTTGCACCAGGGATACGGAGTCGGAGTCCCGGAGTCCTATCATTTTTGCTGGAGTCGGAGTCGGACTCCGGCCCATAACTAGACCCGAAATATAATGCAAACAAATTATTTATTTTCGTGCATAGCTGTCACTTTCTTGATGTCAACTTTCACCGTCAAACAAAGGTACAGAGACAGCAGTGCATGCAAAGCTTGCAATAGTTGAAGGAATGAACCGTGATTGATAGTGAAAAACAGATTGCATTTTTACTCGGTGAAGTATAGAAGACAAGCCTTCATAGCCTCGATCACACCTACGCACCAAAGGTCATATCAGAGACAAAAATGAAAAACTAGTTTGTGATGTTGAAACACTAGTATTTCATAAGATATTTGAATTTATTGAAGATATTTCACTTTATAAATTGTTTGAAAAACTAGTAGTTTGTTTGAGAACATTACCTATTACCATCACGCTAATCTTGTATGATGTCTCCTCCAAAGCGCATATTAAAATCAAAAGTGTACTCATTTTTTTGAAGAAGGATGGGGATTTTCCTGCCTGGTAGAGACTGGAGAAAATCCGTGTGAAGCACACATCAACAAGATGGGAGGAACCGAGGAGTCGTATGTATCCAACTTAAAGCGACATTTGATAAACTTTTGTCGAAAATGATTGATAATTGATACAGCAATGATCACTAAAAAATTGGTTCAGGCAAGCCTATAATGATCTATGATGCAGGTTACCAGATTTTTTAAAAAAAACTAGGCTTTATATACTTGCCACCCGGAGTCGGAGTCCTATCAAAGTGATAGGACTCCGCATCCCTGAGTTGCACCCTTCCCGAACACTTCTATGTTTGAATTTGAACCGAAATAGTTTGATACAAATTCTAAAGCTCTAGTACACTGTAATCCTGTACGTGCGAATTAGCTGCAAGTATATGTGCCAATTGCTATTTTTGCACCTAAGCAAGAATTTTTGCACCTAGGTCGCATTTAGGTGCCAAAATGAAAATGCCGTGATATGACAACAATGAGTCTATATACTCTCATGAGTATGATGCGTTTGTATAAAAAATAAATTTTGTTATTCAATTCCACGATGCTTTGATTTTTTTAATCAATTATATAATAGAAACCTTTTCTCAATTTAAATATGCCATGTATCAAGATTAACTCTGAAAGTATATGAAGTATTAAATACTACATGGTATAGGCCTACTATCAATAATTAATGCTAAGTAAAGCTGTAATGGGAAATAAAATTTCCGGCTATAATCATATTATAAGATCTTTAGATACTAATGAAATTACAATTTGCAAGTAGTGCTGATTTTTATTCTATATATGATTTTTCTACGTGCCAATCCATCCAGGAATTGCACCTATTTTGCACCCGTTTGCTATTCTCGAGTGTCACCAGGCTTTTGGCACGTAAGTGCGACCTAAATTCGCACGCAGAGGATTACAGTGTAGGACAAGCGCAGGGTCTACGGCTGCTGAAGAGTTTAGTGCTTGAATAAATGAAGTCTGCTAGGATCATTTTTATCAATGCCCAGATGAACTGGCACTCTGCAATAATTTACGTAGACTTTATTAGAATTCATTGACAATTGGCTTTTTTTTGCATTGTAATAATTCACATGAATCCCGTTTAGCATGTAATGGATCAAACAAATGCGTTTCAAATTGAAATTTTCAAATAACGATTTATGAAAGAAAAAAGACATAAGCATGACCTATGAGATCGTTAGGCTAGGAACACTTCCCCTTATTTCGCAATATAGTTATTCACCTCGATATACATGCACGTAGATTCGTTTAACGCAAATTTTCCTGAAACATATCATTTCCGCCAAGTGGAGGTATGTGTAAGTATAGTTAAACAGATGAACATTTCAAACAAAGAAAAAGAGGACATGTAAAGCTCCTTCATGCACAAGTTCCGATTTTCTTCAAATAGAACTTGCCCTCAAATAAAAACCCGAAATAGACAAACATTTTCTTGGATAGATCCCGCCCTCCAACAATGCACCCGCACTTGCCTCACGTGGCTAATGGTTCAAACATTGCATCGCTTCCCTCTTGCAAATTCGATCAGAAGGATTCCCATATTAGTTTGTTTGTAGAACATCATGCAGAGTTTCAGCCTTATATTACCTTATATTTCCTACCATGTATGTAAAGCTACTATAATTCGCATCATCTTTTAACAACTACGTGTTGTACAAAAGTTGCAGGAATGAACTTCGTACATCAAAATGACAATTACAAACAGATTGTGCGGCGATCTATTCGACGAAAGGCGGTACATGTTTTCGATAGCCATTTACAGGACACCCAAAATTAGCAAAATTGTGATTTATGATTTTAGCATCAGGTTGGAGTTTGAAAAAAATTAGGGAAAAGTCAGCAAAGAATTTTTTCAAGACATTGTATCTGTCCTAGGCAGATAGGAACGTAGAGGCGGCGACACAATCAATCCACCCCAGATCAGACAGACATAAGTATTTAAAGTATTTGTTACCCAATTTTCAGTGAATTTTTTGTTTAGCGGACTTTTCCATTGAAAAGTGTCAACAATGATTGTAAAATATGCAAGTACCAAAAAATCAGAATAATGGTAATACATATCATGCAAATTTTATAACAATTTTTCTTCTTTTTGCTCTTTCTCGAACTTACAAAGTATCATTGTCCTTTGAAGTGTAGTGATCTAGAGAACAAGAACATCACTCAGAGAGCTCAGTTGGCTAACACTGAAAGGCATTTAATTTTGACTAAAACTCCAAAATTCTTTTCATTTGCTATGTTTTGGTATTAATGATCGAAAACATTGATAAATGAAAAATCGACTAAACTCCGTTCCTATCAATGCAGCTTGCTATACAGTAACACATTTAAGTTGTAGGCCCACCCTTAGTTACACTTACTTCTAAAAATTAACTGGCAAATGACGTGTATGATGCAAACTTATAAAATGTGACAAAAGAAAGAAGCAACGACTTTTAAGAAATTAATATTTTATGAAACGATGCGATTGTATTGATTCGGCTCGGTTACAGAAATCTGCTGGCTTGCGACATAATATTAGAAAATTATAAAAACTCACGGTTCTGGTCAAATTTGGTTTTGAAAATACTTGTAACTCTCTCATAACTTGATTTCCTCTCTAACGATTGAGTTCTGGTTGCGTTTCTGATGGTTCCGCAACACCAGATATTTTGGATTGTTATATAGTCCTATTGTTCTATGTGATAAAAAAGTTTTCAAAGATGAGACAAACATTGATGATTAAAGGTAGCACCACGAGCGCGAGGCGCGAATTTAATCGAGAGTGGAGTAACCGAATTGTCGCAACAGTTTTCCGCCAAACACTGACATCACTTCCACGATGTGTGAGTTGTATGAATCATGATATCGGACCACGTGACCAATAATTTCTGAATTTCTGATTTTTATGCAGAATTTCATTGTCCAATTGGCTTGTCGGTTTGTCATAGATTCATAACGCTCAATTTCTACCCAAGATTGCTGCATTTGGACAGAAATCCATGACTTAGGTATAGGAAGCATTCATTGTCAACTTGCCCGAATGTTCTCTATCTCTCTGTTGTGTTTTCTATTCTTTTTGAGTTGACTTCATGATTAACTTACTTTGGTATGGACTTCTATCACATCAAATGATCAACTTGACCATGCCTTCAAATGCTTTCTCTTCAGAAATCGCAATCCAAGATTTTTTTGACTTGGAGATCAGCAGTTCAGACGGGTCTTCTAATTTTTGAAATGTTCATCTTACCATCAGGGACATCTATGACTAGTATAGGATATCTAAAATACCTCATATAAAGTTAAAATACCTCAATGTCTGAAACTAATTCATTTTTGGACTTAAGTGGTGAATTGTTCAAGGTATAGCTTCAGCAATCGCATAGAAATCGGTTCAATGTGATGCATCACACTTGCAAAGAAGTCGCATTGTCATACATGTCAGTCTCACAACTGTGGATGCAAGTGAATTAGGCCTCAGCCACACTGAAAGCAAAGCAAACACGAGCGTCCCGAGCTTATCGAGCAGACGTAAGGTATTAATCGCTCTGGTTTGCTTTGCTCGAAGTGTGGCAGTCTATAACTGCTGCAATGATGACTTTATATTTGCTGCAAAACGCTTTGCTCGGAAACGCTTGGAAAAGCTCGCAGTGTGGCTGAGGCCTTAGAAGAACACGTTGGGCTGTGACTTCTTACACCGTTACTGTGCGACAACTAAATTTTATTGCTGGACGGACGATAAATTACTCTCATCGTGCAATAAACACTATCGAAGAATTTATTGCTACATGGCTGTTCAAATTTCCTCTCGCACTGTGGTTGTATGCAATGTATTCGTTGTATGCAAACGTTTATTTCAGGACATAGAAATAGAACAATTGATATCTACAATGGTTAAGTATGGAGATATTCTGAAACACTTGCCAAATATTTTTGATAAACAACAATATGATAACGCTAAGATAGCGTTCACTTTGAGCTTTCTATGATGGGCCGATTGGTAAGCCAGTATATTGATTTTTATGCCATTATCATGACCATATTTCAAACCATAGAAATCGAGCTATCATCAATGGCATCTATTTACCATTATTGTCCAAAATGTTCTTTCGTAAAATTCAGTCTAATTTACGTAGCGTCATTTCATGAAGGAATGAGTTAACTTAGTGCTCTATTGGTACCTGCACTTTTGCACTGTTTATGACAGCGTGCTGAAAGCGTGCAATTCGTCTCCGCCGCCCTGTCAAGCAATAAGGTAGTTATCTCACTCTAGGCTTCGTCTCGATCTTCGGTCTCGACGAAGCCCAGAGTGCGATGGCTATCACTTACTCTACAAGCATCTAATTAACACCCATTTTTCGCCAGCCAATCTATCCTTACAGATAAAAAGCTTTCTATCGCTTCTGCTCTACTTAATGTACAGTTCTGTCTATAATCGTGCTGTGGTTTTTCCTAATAGATTGATTAAAATGCATGCACGGTTCAAAATTATTATCTTGTACTGCATCAAAAGCTTTTCGATGTGCTGTGCACTTGTTTGCAGTTACCTCCTAATCTTCCGTGCTATCACAGTGAATGCGCGATCCTTAATGGACTTCCTCCAATATTTTTATACTTCGGCGATCACCTGATTTACAAGCCTGGAAATCCGCGGCGATCCTATCCCTAGATTTAACAAAATGCGTCATTAATAAGTCAAAACTTAAGTGTCTCTGTTTCTGTTTGATTGCACGCTGTTGTTTAACATAATGACAGCAAAGAAATTGCGCGCAATTCTAATGATGAAAATCAACATATGTCATTACGGTTGTACTTATACAGTCGCATTAAGCACGATTTATTAAATGATGAAAAATAATTCATTTATGATAATGTCTTTTGCTATTCTATTGTTTGGGTTTACAAATATCGGTTTTCAAGTGTCAAATTTTAGGAGGAACATTTACTAAGCCAAAATGAGAACAAAAGCGATCGCGATCCATACTTTTTCTTTGAAGAATAGAAACAGGGACTTCGGGAGAAAATGTATTTAACATAAAACATAGGTTTTAATCTAAGACGGAGCTGAAGTTTCCGGAGATACAAACCTTTTTTGAGACTTTGTAACAATCTAGGATTTGTGGCATCATCCGACCAGCTCAGCATCTTGCTGTCCGCTTCTGCAACATATATGATTCGTACTGGGAAGATCTTGAAGCCGTTTTTCCACAATAGAAGACTACAGTATGTCCCGCGTAACTCGCTTTGCCCATAGACTTCAGAGAATTGTTCAAAGACGTGAATGATATGATCTCAGGTATGAAGAAACTTTTCCTCAAGCGGTATCATATGGGAGGGAAGTCAGGATCTTCTTATTTCTGCAGAACCTGAGCTCACACAAGGTGGGGCACATGGCTGGAGGCCGAGCATTTCTACCCTAATAATGTATGTCGAAGTTAAGAGTAATGTAGACAAGCAGACAGGCCCATAACCAGATCTGATTTACATGGGGGGCATGGCCCCAAAGGAGAGACAGTTGATGTGAACATCATCAACCATGAGAAGACTACAATCTTGATTTAATGATATATGCATTTGCAGTCTAAATGATTGTTGCCATTTAATTTAATTAATTATGCAATGAAAGACTCTAATGCATGATAATGCAAACTCCTGTATATATTGTGTTAACCTTTTCTTGCAAAGATCAATTATCGCATATGCTTATACATGAAATTACAAGTTGCACGATTATTAGAAAAAGCATTGTAAATATGATGTAGCCTTATCTTGTTTGAATGTATTACATGTATATCAGACGATTTCTATTTAGATTATTTTTTTCTATGATAATAAGTTTGAGTATTAAATCACTATATGATCTTGCAGTACATGATCATTTCACACAGAGAACATCAATTTAGAAAATCCAATCATTTTTCTATTGGTAGCGTTTTTCTAGATGCTCAACACTCGCTAGATATAGTTGCTTCTCTCCTACAATTGATCTGCGCCGCAAATAATTCCGTTCTCGCCAGCCATCAATCAATTCCTCCTCCAATTTGTTCTCACTTCCGACGATTTGATTGATCCGTTTTATTGATTGTATATTGATCATATAGATAACTATTTTAGCAGAGGGGGAACAAAAATTAACAGGGGGCCTGCCCCATGCACCCGCGTGGTTACGGGCCTGCAAGCAGAGCCCCGACGACACGTTGTCAATTGGGAAGAGACGAAACTATTCCAAAGTAAATTTCTGCGAGCCGATTTAGATTTCAACGCATCTCATTTGTCCTTACTTCCATCAATTTTGAAGCAACTCGAGGATATTTGTCATTCAATCATCCAGGCAGTTGCTTTTGTATATTAGACCCAATCACTAATCGATGACGTTCCAGGAGAGAGCGTCCATGCAGTGAAAAGACTGTGGCGCCGACACTTCGAATGGGAACTTATGTGCCCATACATGTAATAAAGGTAAGTGTGGTATTTCTCCGCTTCCGATCGGAATTGGACCCATATGAGATATCCTTGCTTGAAGTCTGTTTTATCGCCAGTGTTGATGTAGTTAAGCTTCTCGGCACATAAAAGTATGTTGACTGATCGGCGTCAACATCTTGCCTAAGACAATCCCTGAAAGATTGTTGTTGCTTGCTTTGTTGAATTGTGTATATAAAAACAAAAAGGCTTCACCTATTTTGACAACTTAACTCATTCACTCCCATGGACGTGTATACACGTTTTTACCTATCTATCACTTTGATTCAATATTCATTTAATCTTTGCAGCTGATAAGGCTTCAGAATGTCATTCTTCATTCAATTTCACACTGATGTCATATCTATCTGTCTCTGATCTGTCTACAAAGCTAAAATTAAACATTAATGTGCACACAATTCACGCTTAGCAATCTTAGCGATGCAATATAATCACAGGCGAAGACATTGCATTTCTACTGAGTATTACTCCTCGGTCGCAGTTAAAATTCTAGCTATAAGACACCAGGCAATCACTTCAGTGACAAAATTATGGCCAGACGACGACTATCGGCGGAAGAAATACTCGAGCTGGTACAAGCTGAGGGGTCAGATATAGACGACTATTTGTCTAGCGATGAAGAAGCTGATGATATTGCAGACGATACAACTGATGATCCTGCTCCTATACAAAGGCCGCAACGTTTAAGAGGAAGAAGAGTGGATGATCATGAAGAATGGATAGAGGGATTAGCTGGATACCCTGACATACCTGCGTTTATCGGACATCCTGGATTAGATATCCCTGATGAAGCAAAGTCTCCGCTAGACTTTTTCTACTTATTCATAACTCCTCGTATGATTCGTCTTTTCAAATCTGAAACAAATCGTTATGCTGCAGATCAAATTCACCGCAAACAAGATGCTGCACCTAATTCCTTTTTCAAATTGTGGAAAACAGTAACCCTAAATGAAATTCGAGGGTTTATTGCAATACTGATTCACATGATGGTCGTGAAAAAGTCTACTTTGGCTGATTACTGGTCCACTTTCGAACTGCTAGCTCAAAGTTTTGCACCGGCAATCATGCAACGCAATAGATTTCAAGCGATATTGTCATTTTTCCATCTCAACGACAATGATACATTTGTTGCATCAGGCCAGGAAAACCACGATCGCCTCTATAAAGTGAGACCTTTACGACCATCTTCGCGCTACTTGTTCGAAACTGTACTACCCAGAAAAAAAACTCCGCATTGATGAGGCTATTTGCCCATGGAGAGGAAGACTTAGATTTAGAGTCTACATGAAAGACAAGCCGAACCGATGGGGTGTCAAATTGTATGAAATATGTGAAAGCTCAAGTGGCTATGTACTCGATTTTGAAATTTGTGGTGAACCAGATCGAAGTAATCGTCCAGTTGATGTCTGCATGCGTCTTATACAGCCTTATCTGCAAAAAGGACATTGCCTTTATACTGATCATTATTACACATGCCCAGAGCTAACTGAAACTCTCCTTGAACAGAACACTTCTTCAGTCGGGACTGCACGATCTAATCGAGTTGGAATGCCACGAGTTTTGCAAAACGAGACTCTGAGAAGGGGAGAGGTAGCATACAGGAGAAAGGAAGGTGTCGTTGCCCTGAAATGGAAAGACAAGAAAGATGTTCATATTCTTACTACAATTCACAATCCTACCGAGATGGTGACAGTCAGAAGTCCCACTTCAGAAAAAGTGAAGAACGAAAAAGTGAGACGAAAAAGTGTGAAGTGGTGGAAAAAAGTTTTCTTCCATCTATTGACTGTCGGTGGTACAAAGCAAAATACTACACAGTAAGTCTGGACGTGGACGGCAACTATCTATTCGAGATTTCATAATTGAATTGGGTACATCTCTCTTGAATGCCTACATACAACAGAAGCATGATGGCGACGCCTCTTCACCTTCTCCCCGACCGAATCGAGCTCTACGGCTGCTTTCTCGATGTTTTCCAGAACCGATTCTATCTACAACATCAAAGTTGAGGCCGGCAAGACGATGTGAAGTGTGCAGTTCAAAGCAAATTCGCAGGGAGAGCACTTACATGTGTTCAAATTGCAAAGTGGCTTTGTGTGTACATCCCTGTTTCAAAGACATCACACTAAAACGAATTTCAGCACATGAATTTGACAATATTTTTAGTTTACTTCCTCAATAAACTAAAATCATGAACATTTCGTATATTTGTATTTATGTATGTAAACGAAAGCAATAAATACATATTTTTGAAATCTTTGTGGGTTTAGTACGCAACATCAAATATGGTTTTATAATATATTCAAAGATTTATCAAATTGACTAAAATATACAATTTTTTAAATCCATATTTCTCAGTATCTAAGGAGAGTTGTGCTATCAAATTTTGCATGGTAGTTGCGAAAGCCGTTATGAGTATTATTATCAATGATATTGAATAAATAATTAACAAATACTTAAATATCAAAATCGAAGTAAAAAACCGTTTTTAGCTAATTTTTACAAAATTTTTCAAAATGACCTTAATATACCATTTTTCAAAACCACATTACTCAGTATCTAACAAGAGTTGGGCTACAAAATTTTGCATGGTAGTTAACAGAGATACTATCCTAAATGAGGAAAAATGTCAATTCTATTGAGTCAATATTCAGCAAGTAATCATACTTTGAAATTATAGCAAAATCTCCGGATCCTGAGAAGGAACATTGTCAAAAAGGCCTGGGAGTGAATGAGTTAATAGGCCTGTTGGGATGCGTGCGTGTAATCATGGACAACTAGAAATCTATGGACCGATCGCAGATATCCAGGCAATACCACTGAAGGTATACTATACCAAAAATCGAGCAATCAAAAACCATTCTACTTAATCAAACTTTATCAAAGATAGATGTAGAAAAAAAAACAAAAAATTCCACGCAACTTTTTTATTTTGCAATGATTTTCCTCTTTCATGCTAGATTCCGAATATTCCATGCACAGATTCTTTGCTACACAGTCAAAAAACAGACGAAAACTCTCCCGAGAGTGTCATAGCCCTACAACATAAAGTATTCCCTGAAATTACTTCGTTTATCAATTCGTCAGTAATACACTCGTTTTAGAAATTTCACAAAAAATACATCTCGATGCATATCGAGGTCCAAAATCTCAGAGAGCCGGATTTGGCTATTTTTCTATTTAGCAAATAATAAAGCAATATTTCAAAGAAATGAAATACAAAAATGACTCGGAACACGCAATCCTCCCCTGTTGACTGCATCCTGATTTTGTGTAACATTTTTATCTACAACATCAAACTGTGGAAATGGAGCTTCAGAATCAGACACAATAAGGCGATTGTACTCTGCACATTGCTTGCCGACACTTCTTGCAACATAACCCGGAATATATACGTATATAATATACGTATATAATACGTATATAGTACAGAATACGTTTGCTTCTTGAATCAATAGGCTTATATATATCGGGCTCTTCAGCTACTTTAGATATCATCATATTCGATGCATAATCTATGTCCATAATCTAGCTGTCCATGGTATAATGAACATAAAAAGGTGCCTAACAAAAAATATTTGCCAACCTTTTCTCCCGAAACCTAATAATAGCTGTCTACTTTTCCACTGCTGTACTTATAAATTGTCTGATCCGGATGACAAGGTGATCGATACTACGGGATCGGACCTTGATCATATCCGATTGATCTGGTATGGGGACAACTAATTTCTCAGTGCTGTCAATTTAGTCAAATTGAAATACTCGTAGTTAAGTGTCAAAGTCATATAGTTTTCAGGACAGAACTATGAACATCTGATATGATCTGACCCATCGGTACGAAACTTTGAAGTCGCAATGATTTCGTAAAGAAACCAGGATTTCTTGCGATAGGGTAACTTAAGAAAACATTTTTTTAGAAAAAAGAAGTTTGACATTGCGTTATTCTCCTAAGTCAGACTTGTGTTGTAATTGTAATTGCAATTACAATTACTCAATTGAAATTGCAATTTTTGCAATTAGTAATTGCAATCAATTACAATTTTAGCCATGTAATTGAGAAGTAATTGCAATTACTTTGCAGTAGGCACTGTTAAATAGTGATTCAATTTGCAGTATAAATTCCTATATTTTCCTCGCCCATAATGCGCTACAATAACTGCTAGTAAGATACGACATTGCGATATTACGTTTCGATGTGTACCAGAGATATAATTACCGGTAACTTTTTTAAGAAATTTAGGGCGACACTGTCAAAATCTAAATTAGGAACCGGGAATTTTCTAAAGTAATTGAAACGTAATTGAAGAAAAATGGAGTAATTTGTAATTGCAATGGGAAATTTTTTACTTTTCATGAGTAATTGACACTTTGAGTGTATGTCCTAATTTTCCTGAACGGCCTCTGCCAAAGTTTCTTTGAAGGGAATTCAAGATAATTTCCTGTCATATTTTGAGTTCTGGCATCATTTTCAGAGACTCGATATTACATGCAACCTTAAACAGAGCTCAAAGGGAGGCGATTTGACATGCTTCCAAAATTTTCCTAACGACACACTAGGCACATAATGATGCATGCCATCGCTAACACTTAGTTGTTTTATAAAAATCCAATCTCAGACGAAAAATCGATTTACTCGGCACGATTGCGCGACAGATCGATTTACTGGAGGCCATATTCACCCGATTTGATTGAGATCCAGTGGAACACATCATTGTCTGTAAGAGTCGGTTGCAACGAAAGGCCTACTGCAAAAAATGTTGATTGAACTACATACAAAAATGTACATTACTTTATTGATCAGAACAGCTGGTGCATGAGGCAAGAAAATTATATGCATATTCAAAATATACAAAAATAAACTAAAACTTTGTGAATTTTGTCGATCAGAACAACTTAAATACTACAAATGAAAGAGAATTGATTTGAAAGACGCAAGTCAAGCAGAAAGTAAAATTTCCTGTGCAGACTGGCAAAAATATTTTCTCACTTCGAGCCTTGACTTTCAGTTTAAGTTGATATTATCCGATAATAAGCATTCTTAGGAAGATTTCTAAAGCTTTTCTAGGAATACCCTTACGCGCCTGAGAGTGGCCGAAAAGAAAGCTCAGTCCCAAGAAACATAAGTTTTATTCCATGGGGAAAGATGATCAGCAAATGTAATTTCCATATCTCTCGTGCAATCAGAGCAAAGGCTATTGCTGATGCATGTTCTGATTTCGTTAGATAACATTGTTTCTTTTCAGAAGTCATATAAAGCAGTAATGAAATGTTCTTATAATTATATTAAGTAAGCTAATGAATTATTCAAGTCATAATATGAAGATAAATGAACAGAAGTCTTGTGATTGATTATCCGCAGTTTTGAGGGTTAGGATGCATACAGGTTTGGCCCGCATGTATGTTTATCGTTAACAATGCATCTGAATTCAATCTTCGTCAATTTTACGGAGAGGTATCCGCGTTATATCATCGATGGTTGCCATTGCAGTGATATGTCAGAGGATAATGATCATATCAATCATTAGTGATCATGATGTGATTGTTGAGTGATCTGTTGATATTTCCGATTTTATCATTTAAAAAGACATCCACAAAGCTTGTGATAGACCGCTATGGAGGTTTAGTTTTAACCCTCTCATGAGTGACGGTCTATTACAGGTGACGCTCTAATAGAGGGTGGCGGCATATTAGGTAGATTGGCAACTGTGCATTTATTAAATCCCCAATGTGTATACACTTTCGATTTTATTAAATGAACTCGAGGGGAACATAGTTGATAATTGTTACCAAATATGAGATATGCAAATTTTTGCAGTTCTGAAGAAACTACCAAGGAATTGAATGATCATGATAGTAATGCAGAAGGAATGATGGTATTTTACAGATCCTCCGTGTCATGACAGCCTTGGAGATTTAGTGTTTGCTAAATTAGCAATTCGATAGGTTCCTATTACTTTCATGCTCAACCTCAAGAGTATTTTCTTAAGCGTGATCATGTCACAGGCAACCTGCCACTTGCAGAGCAAAATCACATAATCAAAGACAATTACTTCATTCACCTTTGAAAGATGCAAATGGTTCCACATCACTATTCAGATTCAAGAAATGAAACATGAATTTAGTGAATCATAAAATCATTCCTGTGAAAATTGAATTAAAACTTGAAATTTCAGCCAAGAAAGCAAAATAAGATCTCGACTTTTTCATGAAAACTTCCATTATAATGCAGTTTATGAAATGCCCTTGCAAATTAGCTTCTTTTCTGCTTATTAGGATGCTGATTAGCAAATATGCATTACTTTTTTTATCCAACTTCTTTCATACTATTTTTACAATGGGGCGTCATTTCGGTAGTATATGAATTTGCAAAATTTTGACTTTTTTAAAACTCCTCAAATAATTTTTGGATAACGGGAATATGGTCTCCGCAAAAAAATGAATCTTTTCATATAAAAATTATCACTGTATACAGATACTTTATTTGAGTCAACACTCTACCTACAATATATATCCCTACTCTATGGGTGGCGGTGTATTTTTCAGTATCTACGAGTCTAAAAGTATGAAGAAATATCTGCAATGAAACTTGTATTTACGTGCTTGCTTAATCTATAGGCGCTCAAATGACTAAATGCCTAACCAAATATCCGACATATGATAATATTATTTGCATTAATATGACATATTAACTTGTGATTGAAGCTTAACATTATGTAACTATTTTTCCGGATAATTGCAATAGCATTTGATAAAAACTATAAATGCAAACTTCACAAACCCATCGTTTCAGAATGCGCAATTTTTTTACTGATATCGATGTTCAGTAATTTGATATATATGTGCTATTGACATATATTTAATAAACATTTTGACCTAATTCACCCGTATAGAAAGACTCAACACCTAACAAGATGATATAGGCTCTAGAATAAGCCTCTAGAATAATTCGGCCATCCCTGGAATGGTATAGATGAAAAAATTGCCTCCGGACTTCTAAGAATAAACGATTCCTGTGAAAGCCGGAGGCAATTTTTTTCATCTATCTAGTATGTCATGCACGCAAGATTGCTGCATACAAAGAAAACAAGAAGACCAACAACACAAGTCGTGATTAACACTACAGGCACTTAATGATTAATTCAAAGCCATTGTTAATAATGAAGAAGTCAGCTTTGTTGGTTGAACAGTTGCTGTCTTGATTTGAAGAACGGGTTCGAACTAACACCGGCGGTTGTTCGAAAAGTCGTGTGCAATAAATATCAAATCCTAAATAAATACTTTCTGTCCATGCGAGCTGCTGTCCTCTTGCCGCAAGATATGCAGCGAACAAATGATTGCAAATAACACATCAGAACAAGCCTTACACAGACAAATATTTGCCTGACATGCTACTTGTATACATGTATAAATTGCATACGAGTATTGTAGTTGGCGGTCTATTTTTCAAACTCTTCATCACGGTGGTTGTTTATTACCAGTCACGTTCTATCACTTACTTTCGCTATATATTGGCACACTCTTAAACTTGTAGTGAGATGACAATTATAAAACTATGAACAGAAATTGTTATCAGATACAGTAAAGTAACGATGGCTCGATGCCGTTTATTTAGAAATGATAGATGATAATATTGTATTCAGTGAAAACATTGTGAAATGAAAGGAAATATGCGACATTTTAAGAAGCCTTCAGACGATGCGGAAATTCCCGCTTGCTGTAAGGAAACGGCCTGTCATGATTGCGCCATCTGATTCAATGATCAGGTCAGTCTTGTAGCATGTGTGTAAGAATTAAGGTAACATTTTGTATTAAGCGATTTATCGTGTTCAATTCATGAAGCAACGCTTCTTGGAATTAGTTGGCATAATTTTCACGAAATGCCATTTCATTAATCCAATAGATAAACGGTGTACTTACATGTGCATTGCGTGAACAACGATGCAAGGATTATTCCTAAGCTAGAAGCTTTGACCTCGTCTTGTCAATTATCAATATAAAATGAATATTACTCATTTTTCTTCCATATTTTCCTGATTTCAACTGCGAATCACTTCGATGACGACCTGTTGTTAAGCACTGCACACCACACAGTGCAAGAATCGACGGTGCTGTGTAATACCACTAAAGTCTATCTGCAATACAAGTATATACGCGTATTATTGCATAGGGCTCTATAAAACAGAGCACCCAAACCAATTTATTTATGAGACATCAAGCTTGGGCAAGAGCCCGACTGAAGTTCTCGCTTTTCCCAGTTGGTTTTTGATTATGAAAATTTAACTTCGATTTCTAAGATCGATAATGTACCGGTAGATTCAAAACCCGAAATTTTGGAATGAAGGATTATTAAGAAATTTAGAAGTCAGATTTCTATATGAAATTATAAAGATAAGAATACAACGTTATGCACGCTTTCATATCAGAAGAAAGTCTGTCGTCATCATTTTCACAGATATCTGCGATTCTACGCGTGCTTAGTTCATTCTCTCTGTCTAGATTGCTTAATATCATATTTTTCCATTTTACTTTGCCTCTAATTTCTTTGTTAATTACTGCAATATTATGTCGATTAGATTTATCAGAGATCCACCCATTATTTGGCATAAGAATGTGATACATCTTGTCTTACTTAGACACATTTCATGAAACTTACATCACCAAATATTTGAAATAGTTGCTTCATCCGCAAAAGACAGTTGCGCATCTAAATGCAATGTAATCAGTCAAATACTCAGAAAGGAAGTATTAGCTAAGGAAGTAAAGCTCTGTCGAAAGGACGAAATGTCTTGAGTTTGGCTAAAAGACAAGAATATTTTAAATGGTGTTGTGTTTAGGCATATCAAGTAAATTTGCCCAAGTTCTTGACTTGGTTTCCCAACGTGATAATTTAGAAAAGTAAAGCAAGACCTATTCTTTCAAGCATGTATGCATCAAGCTCATCCAATGACCTTCTGTTGATGTAACAGGCTTCTATAGGTTCTGTCGTCCTGCACTTAAAGCTCCTTATTTTCTGAATAATTGAAGAATAACTTATCAAACGCACAATTTCATGAATAGTTTATTCGCATAATTCAATTATTGAAAAAGTGTCAGAACAACACTGATAATTTCAAAAATTTTCAACAATGTTGATGGTTGCTAGAAATTTGTATTCAACTTTTCACTTGAGCAACTGATCAGCTAATTTTGTACTTCGATTTATAGTCAATCTGATTGCTGGTCTCATCGACATGCTTGCAATCCATATCCGTAATGCTGAATAAGAGCAGCCTTTATTGGTAATAATTGCAAATGATTGTCAGCAATCAGCGTCAGTATCGAGGAATGATCACCTTGCGGAAATCAATTATGCGCAGTTCGCACATCTTAGTATTTTTTACACTGATCTAAATCACTATCAGGTTGCGATATTTGAATATTGCATCGTCACATTTGAAGTTTGCGTATCCCTTTTCCGAAGCCTGCATGTCCAAAGACATGGAACTTTTTCTTTACACAAATATTTTGATTGACAGATTCTCTGGCCTCAAACTGATACATCAATGTTACGTCCCTGATATCTCTACTCATGTTAGATATTTCATGGCGCAATTCAGTTGATGAGTTAATAATTCAAACAGTGCAACCGATTGTTAGCAAATTCTTAATTGTCATGCACTTTGACTTTAATTGGGAATCAGCATAGATATATACTATCACATGAGCAGAGCTGGAACCAGAACGATTTTCTCGGCCCGGATCGGGCCCGTATGCCCTCAGAACGGGCCCGGCCCGGATGAATTTTGTATCTGGGCGCATGTGAGAAATTGTATCTTTTTGCGCACCTTAATATCTGTAATGAAGATGTCAATTGCGTTAGTTGAGTGAAATCGTCTTAAGAATGATTCTAAAAATCTAAATGTTGATTACATGATCGAATGCTTTAGAGTCTGCGTACTATCTGTAAGTGAACTGATAACTGTTGAGTAGAAAGCTGAATTTTTAAGCATTTAACACATATTGAATTCTCATTTGCTGTACAAATGTTGTACATGCATAACAAGTTTGTCTATCACAAACAATGTGGATCTTATTTGATGTGCAGATAGCTGCCATTGGTGTGTTATTTTTAGGTTAATAATAATAATAATAACTGTATATTTATAGAGCGCCATTACTTGGTGAGCTCATGGCGCAACAAAATTATACAACATTACATGTACACAAAATAGCATAAACACATCAGCGATTGGAAGAAATAAAGTGTGTCTTCAAAGACTTTTTAAATGAGTGTAGGGATGCTGAGTTCCTCACGTCTCTGGGTAAGGAATTCCACAATACGGGTGCAGCATAGGAAAATGATCTTCTTCCGAATCGAGTCCGATAATTGCGAGACTCCAGAATTCGGTCATCATCAGATGAACGCAACGATCGCCTAGGAACATATACGGATACGAGATCTGACAAATAGGACGGACAAGAGCCTTGAAGAATCTTGTACACAGTGACACAAATTTTAAAACATATCCGTTGCCTGATACGAAGCCAGTGTAAATCAGAAAGATGACACGATATATGATCATATTTCGGAATACGCATAATTAACCTCGCCGCATTGTTTTGAATACGCTGTAGCTTATCCAGAAGATACGTTGGACAGTTGTATAGAATTGAATTACAGTAATCAATTCGAGAAAGAATAGTACTGCACACCACAGTTTTACACGCATCCGTTGATAAATAGCGTCGGATATGGCGCAAGCGGCGCAACTCACAATTTAAAACACGAATCAAGTTGATAACGTGAAACGATGAATCGAGGTTTCGATCAAATGATATACCAAGATTCCTCACTTTCTGAGAAAAATCAAAATGCGGTAGTGGCTCAGTTGGCATTCTTATGCTTGGAGGATATAACATAATCACTTCAGTCTTCCGTCTATTCAAAATCAGTTGATTACTTGCCAACCAATCCTCCACTTGATGAAGACAATTATTCGCAGACATCAAGAGCTCATGTACTCGCTCAGAAGTCGTGCTTTGATAGAATTGGCAGTCATCCGCATACATATTGTATTTGAAAGAGTGGCAGCCGAACACTTTCGAGATTGGTGAGAGATAAAGCGAGAATAAAATAGGTCCTAGGACGGAGCCTTGCGGTACACCACATGAAAGAAATGATTTTTTGGATATACTGTGAGACACCATAACAGACTGAGTCCTTTGAGATAGGTATGATACGAACAATTCATGAGCTGTTCCTATCACGCCATACGTATATTTCAGACGGGATTTCAAAATATCATGATCAACCGTATCAAATGCAGAAGTCAAATCAACAAGCACAAGGACAGACACTTGACCATTGTCAAAAGATAATAGCAAGTCATTCATGATGACTTGCTATTAGGGTTAAAGCAGGTTAGGGCAGCACGCAGGTTAAAGCGTGCTGAACGAATTGCACTGAAGACAAAGAGGCTATTTGAAAAGTGAGGTCATTAAGTCAAAAGTTGAACTAAATATTCAATCTACTCTATTGACCAAAATTCCAATGACATGTTATTTGCTAATCGTCAATTGATTGTGGTTTCTGTTTTAGAAACCATATTTATAACTATTCCGTCGCATGCCGGTATTTATTATTTCATATTGTTGCTGAAGAATCAGGTTGATAAGTCACCATGTGAAAACGATTTACAGCAATTAAATGATCAAATGAGGAAGATATTTCTAATTTCAGACATAATAAACATCGGCCCGGGTACTGGATATTTCAGGCCCGTGTCGGCCCAAGATCCGGGCCCGCTTCCAACTCTACACATTAGTACGGTTTTCGAAACGTGTGGCATTTTGCAGGTTTGGAATACATGCATGTGCAAGTGCATGTAATATTATTATTTAGGTGATTGTCGCAATTTTATTATAGTAGAATTGTGTTAATAAATTCGGAAGGATAATCTAATAATCCTCATGTGTTTGAAATCATATCTGATCATCCTAGCGACTGGTCGATTAAGCAGCCATGGATTTAATGATTGAATTATATTTTACCATAAAGAAAGTTATTGTCAATGGACACAAATCATTGTTAATCGTCTGTTTATGATCATCGATACTACAAAATGTCTTGTGAAGCATACGATGTCCGACATTCCAATACATTGAGTTGAAATTACAGCAATTTCACAATAATACTGAACCCTGAATCGTGCCAATGTCTACATTATTATGTGCGGTTTATGGACAAGTTATGTAAACATACTTGATAAACATATAAACCGGTTGACAATTTCTCCCCAATATCTTCCAGCATGCCGTATGTAATGGAAACATTTTTGTTTTTTCACATTATGAACCTCCCGACAAAATCCATTAGCTGTTCAAATTCATTGTAATCAAACATCATTCCCATTCATAAATTTATAGAAAACTAGAGCTAGTTTCCCAATCCGTGGAAGTCTTTCATGATTACACAACTAATTATACTTCATCTATTGTTCAACAAGCAGCAGAAAATTACGAGGACTTTTGAATCATGTACTTTATTGGATCTATAAAACTTCGCAAACTCCCTTGACAAGAGATTTTATCAGTATATCAATGTCATTCAGATTACTTGGCAAACAGTTCCCCGCGGGAACCAGGAGCGCTCTATTGATGCACTTACCTAGCATTGAATTAAGTGGCAATGATCTCGTTCGTCCCGTTTAGTACAAGAGAGAGAGAGAGAGAGAGAAATGTTTATATTGTATCGTCGAATAGAAATCAGAAATAAAATACACAGATAAAAGTAGCAGAATGACAGTTTTGTTTAGTCGAAACTAAGAACACATTCGTATACGCGTACAAAAGCAAGACTTGAAAGGGTGCTACAAATGCGTGGAAAAAATTGACGACGCAAAGTTCTACAATTCTCTGATGGAAGCCACAACATGCTTGATAAATGGTAGGTTCGCATCCAAATGAACAAACCGAATCACTTTCGATCTCAGCAAGATCCTTTGGTCGAGCGATGAAATATAAAGCCGAACTGTGGCACTCCTCGCGTACTCTCTTGCCTGTCCGATAAGTAGCTCTTCAATAACAACAGAAATCAGGAGAATCATCTGACTGGCCTTGGAAAGCAGCTTTGAGTGACAAACTGTCAAAGGCCTTGGAGAGGTCAAAGCTGATCAGAATAGCGGCTCGCGTCTGTGGGTCATCGGCAAATCTGGTTAGGACATCGTGAGCATAGATGACAGCGTGAGTTGTTGATGATTTCTTCCTAATCCCGTATTGATTAGCACCAAGGTGAGCTGTTAGCTGGGGACGGATGCTTGATAGGATGACACGCTCGGCAATCTTGGCTGGAATTCAAGAGGCTAATCGGTCTGATTTTTCTATTACATTCTCGAGGGGATCGGGATTATGTCACCAATTTTCCAGATCAGTGGAAAACGTCTTTGGCGCAGGCATTCACTGATGAGGTGATGGATCGGCTCAGCGAGGACCAGAGAGCACTTCTTGTAAACTGCAGTAGGCACAGAATCACTTCCAGTTGCTGGTGGGAGTCGTGTGAAGAATGCTCCAATGCCCTCAACACTTAACTCAGGTAACCAGCAGTCGACCCCGTCGACGAAGTCAAAACTGGAGTTGTTGGCAATGCTACAGTAATAGTCATTGATCGTATTGAGCACCTCGGATGGATTACTGGAGTTTCTGAGCCAATCACTGGGATCTCTTCCAGATTTTCCCCTCTCCATGTTGACGAATGACCATAGACCCCTTGCGGAATCCGAGCATTTAGAGCGAAAGTAGTACTGCTTGGCCTTCAGTATTTCTTGCTTTAACTTGACTTTCAAACCATTGAACAACGGCCAGTTTCGAGCACGATAAGCCTCCCATCGGCGGTTTATCAGGATCTTTAAAAGAGGTGAGATCCAAGGAACATCATTGTCAGTCAAATAGACTGTTGTTTGCTAAAAAATATCACATTTGGTGTCGATATCATTCGGAGCATACAAGCGTGAAAAGTCATTGTCAAGGAAAGATCTTTCAAATGCAAGAATGTTCGACAAGCGTAAGTCATAGAAGATATGTTTCTTCACCACACGCTGCTTCACCAATACTTTTGTCTTAGCAAGAACAGTAGCATGATCTGAGCCGGCTATTGGAGCACCAATTGAGACGTTTTCGGGAAGATAGTCATTTGACAAGCTCTTGTCCACGAAAATGAGGTCGAGGTTGGCAGTCTGTCGAGTCGCACAAGGCTCTCGTAAACTCACTAACGTTTACAGATGTGGACGATTGAAATAATGCTCTTCGATTTGCAACTTTTCATTTTTTCAAAGACACTTGCGCAATGCGCATTCATTATGTTTTAACTTTTAACTGATTGATATCTCGAAATGTGTGAAATTCTCCTTTAAAATATGTTTCAATGCGACTATTACTCTGAAGTGCCTGATATTTCCTCCTATTTGAAAAGATACCATATTTGAAGTTCACAAGTGAATAAATGTACTTTATGTTGTGGACGCAATGGCATTCTGTTAGACATTGACTCACTTGACGTGACAATTAGCTCCCCAGAATACATTCATAATAGCAATGCTACGAATAAAATAAGGATTATTCAGAATAGTTAAGAGGCTGAATAAGGAGACCTAATAACCGAATCATAACCAGATAATACCGGATATTGACCGGATAATGCAAAAATGTATTCTTCTTTCGTTCAAAGACACAGTTCAATAACTTTTTGTAATTAATGGCTCATGCATTCATGAACTCGATATATTGAGCTCTTTTTCACAAACGCGATAATGAATTGAAAGTCTGTGCAATAATTAAAAAAATACTGAATGACAATTGATCTATAGAATTTTACCGGATTTCCACCACATTTTTCCGATTTTGAAGATTCATTTCGTGCGTGACCTTGGAAGTATCGAAACAGCGGATCATGCGATATGATTCGATCCGCCCGATATGATGCAATCATGATATTACAATATACCAGCGTGTTAATGTGTAATCACGAATCATGATATTCTACATCTGGTACACATTCTATCTGTTCTAGAAGCCCTGAAATTTAGGTTTCTCGGGTAATTTTTCTCAGGGAGTTTTTTTTGGAAATTTCTGACTCAATTATCCTAATGTAATTCCGTGCAATCATCTGATTCGTGCACTCATATTTCATTCCAGCAGGTACAGACTACCATATTAACAACCATAGAAATTGACAACAATGAAACCTCTAGAATGGAAATTAAGCTTCATGCAGTGCACAATAACGGCACATAAATCGCACGCATTTTCACTTAGATGCACATGCCAACATCTGTATCATTGGGTTAGAATCAGTCACATGAGTAAATCGAAGCTTTTAATTGGTTCTGCATGCCCCAACTTAGTTCCCCCGGATGTGCCGCGACCTTGAGTCAATTTTCATTCTAGCTAACTTCATATAAACAGTTCATTTCTATGTTAACAACTGATCGTGATGAAAAGCAGTTTCTGTGACAATGAAAGTTACATCCTCATTATCATCATCAACATCATCATGCTCGTCAAACAGTTAACACTCTAAGTATTGATATCCTTATCAACATGAAAAATACGATGACCATTATCATGAAATTGTTTAAGATCAATCAATCAGATCAAAGTTGATCGATAGATCGCCTGCAATTTATAATCAACTCATCGAATGAGATCATGAAGTGCCCGGCGATTAACCGAGACCACGGTTTTTCAACAGAAGGAAAACAGACAGGAAAAATCAGAAAACTGTGGCGGTTTCGGCTTTTTTCATCTTCAATTATTATGCTCAATTTTCTAACACTTATTGGATATATTCAATGGCACATTCTTTGGTATTGGATTCATGCTTGCCTGCCTTAGTGAATGTCCTTAAAATTCTGTGTTTTAAGTGAATAAGACCTATAGTTTACCTAGCCTTATCTGATACTGAGTTTCATTTCATGCACTGCCTACATTAATAAGTTTTAGAGGCAATACTTCATGTGGTTTATGTCAATAATTGAAATTTTATCTGTGAATAATTGGATATGTTCTCTGGATAGATGATAGCAGGGTTTCGGAGACGTGGTCCAGCTACCACGGCTCCGGCTCCGAAACCCTGGAGGATGGAATCAATGCAAGTCTCATACAGGAATGTGACACGTACTGGTAGTGTGGAGCGTCACAAATTCAGGTCAATTGATTCATTACAGTAAATGGATGTCTCGCTTTTTTCTTCTCAGACATCTTCTTGAATAAGTGGCAGCAGCCCGTCAGAGCCTCCTGTTGAACAGTCCTTCAGCTTGTTCAGCCATTCTAGATGTTTTAAGCTGGATTGGACCATTCCGAGTCGTACTGACGAGCGCTTGAAGGGCGAAGCGCAGTGTCTGTGGCTGCCAAGGAACTGTTATCACTTCCTGTTGTTGAACTTCGTTTCAAAAGTCCCTACGAGAATCCTTTTTAGGCACGAGTTTTCGGGTCTCAATGCTGATTAATTATAATCAATGGATGTATTTTCCATAAAAAGGATCTTTCCGTCCTACAGTAACGGGGATAACTCATTCACAGGCTTTTTATATCAGGATCTCCCACTCATCCAGAGTCTCATTCAACTCAACTCTGGCCTGTAACTGAAAAATGCTGATGACACGCCGGCCTAATTGCATTACATATCTACACTTTCAACAATAGACAGCACCAGACTACCATTTTGTTAATACTAAATGATCAGACAATCAAGGGCGGATCCAGGAGCTCATCTTAGGGGTGGCGGTGATTTTAGAAGTCATAGTATATTTATAAATACTTACACCCGTAGCGTAGGTCCACTGTACCAGATTGTTTCAATGTCATATGATGAGTAACTCAGCCAATTTTTCTAGGTATAGGTCCCACATTCTAATGGAAATCATTCTGTATATATTGTATTGTACAATTTACATTGTACAAAATTATTATAATATCAGTTGAGAAATGAAGCAATCGACTAATTAATCGACAGTTTATTCAACACACTTGAAAAACTAAATGATGACTGTTCGCATAATTGCACGAATCGACGGGAGATTCGATTTACCAGTACATATATGCAATTTACCGACTCACGGAAAGGTGATGTTCAATGTCACTTCTATCTTGGGGGGGGCGACCGCCCATTTCGCCCCTCCCCGTGGATCCGCTAGTGCAGACAATCATAATTTCCGCAAATCCACTTTAAATTATATTTAATACTTTTCAATTTTGTGTCTTCAGATTCCACATAGAATAGCACATTATTTAACAAAAAAGTTTTTGATAACTCCAATTGTTATTACCTCTGACTAAATATCCCTGAATTTTGAATCGAATTGACTGAAATATTTATTATCAACATCATGATGAGTGCTTACACTTCTACCATTTTCCAGATCTTGGGGAATTACGCACTAATAAATTAATTAACTGACACAAGCAGCACAGTATTTTATAATAGGTCTGAGTTATTGCGGAAATGAATGATCGAGTACCCTCTGTTCTCACATAGTAATGAGAAAATTCACAATCAACAGCTTAAGAGCCAAATTTTGTTTTGTGCTTATCTTTCCGCATTTAGTCTGAAGAATGCATCTTGAACCTTGTCTATTTAGGTAAATGACAAATGTACCATCAAAAGTAAATAATGACTGTTGTAACATTCACTGAAGACTGCAATCCGTGTATTTCATCTACTCTTTCATGTAGGCATGTATCTACATTAATACATTTTGCATCATTCGATATGAGAATCAAATTTTTCCTTTTGTTTGTAGCTTTGGTAAAATATCGTTGGTATTTTCGGAGATCCGCTGTAGGTCATTTCGATCGTAGAGGTTTTGTTTGAGCACCGATAAAGTAGTAGGTCAAACATAGATGTGTATAGGCGACACGCTGTCAAGCATCACATTACTTCCTCATATTATAACGTGTATAAGAATTAGTGAATACCTGCTCGTGAGAACGAAATTGATAGAGTTGTCGATACGGACAAGCTTGAGCTAAAACTTGTATTGGGTATATCCAACACAAGTTTGACCCAAAAAAATGTACTTGTACATACTTTGTATTTTGCGCTGACAAAAGATTCTTCTGCAGGCCAAAATTCTTGTTTCATAATAATTTCATCAGCATTGCGGTATAAAATGGCATTTTTAGTTTCAACTACCGTTCTATTCGTTGCAACAGCAAATTCGGGCGTTGGCACAATGATAACCAAATGTATGATAACAAATTAAACATTTAAAATCTAAATCTAGCAGATATACAATGATTTCTTTATATTCGAGATACAGAAGATATACAGAAAACACAAAAAATTGAAAGATTTGAGAATTTTTTGATATTCCTTTAGTAAGCTGCGCATGACCTTTAACAAACAAATCATGGTGCTGAAAATTTGTCACTATATTTCGATCTTGTTGAAAACTATTTCTATTTGTACTCTTTGGAATTCTCAAATTACTAGCAAATGTCATTTTACTTACGAGTATATGCATGTGTCCTCACAATAAGGAGTATCACTTGTTCCATGTCATTTATGAAGAGATTCGTCAGTCACATTTTGACTTCCATCTTTTTCTTTATTTTTTTATCTGAAATGATGGAAGCCAATTTTATATCGAAGTTGTTCAACAACAAAAGAATTGTACGCGGGTTTTTTTGTTGTGAAGCTTCATCATGTCAGCTGTCAGCATTATAAACAACCGTCAGCATAAATGTCAGCATTATATAAGCTGTAATGATTTTTATTATCAGTGATAGTTCATGCAAAATACATTTTCTCTATAAGCAATTCCGGAAAGTCTGAGTCCGAATAATGACCAATTTTACTGCAGGTTATACTGAAATTTTAAGGGTAAGTATTTTTATAAATTTCTTTTTGACACACCGACGGCGAATTTTGTTTATTGCAGCAGAAACATGTTGCAGTCATGCGTCATGCCCAAACGCCATTATAAACAAATACTTTTAGTTTCAAGTAGAAAATATTCAATCCTTGAAGTGAAAGTCATCAGCGAAGAACCCGGTAACTTAATGCGTTACGTCTATGTCAGTTTCTTTATGAATGTTTTTAACTTGTGAATGCGGCTTGGGGCCTGTCTACCGAAAAATGAGCCTGCCGTAAAACGTTCCGACTCGACTAGTCACATTGATCACTTGCCAGGGTTCACTTGGCATCCATCGCCTTCATGTAAGGACTGTAATTTTGCGTCGCATAGATGTAGTCACCAGAGGACATCTGCTGAATCGAGTGACTCCGAATTCTGTCCTCTGAGCTGTGCTCACAAATAATACTAGTGAGCCACTGCGTTAGGAGATGCACTTCTTAAAACTGCACTTTACTGCATGACATATATTGCATTTATACAAGATATGCAGATGTGTGGGTGTCTCAAGGTTTTCCATAGACCAGAACATCGTGCATTGTTGATTCATCCCGAAATACACTCATGTTTTTACTTTGCGAGTGTATTCTGCAACTGTAGACAAACATAGACATAAAAACTTGATGCTCTTCATTATTCAAGTGGATTTCCTCCGAGATCATTATCGGAAAATCATGGAGATGTCTACACAGTGTGGATATTTGCTATTAGCATTGGGGGCATAGGCATCAGCCATACAACATCAAGCTTTAGTAGCTGCAAAACATCAAATCCGCTTTCTGTACATCAACACTAAAGAAAGGAAATGCTGTCCGAAAATCCTTCCCTGATGTTCACCCATTTACATATGTTTTTGTATTGCTTAACTGTCCATTGTTTTGTAATAATGAATTGTACTACCAAAATTTTAAGAGAGACAGAAAGATAATTCGAAACTTCAAAATGAGCATTTCATAATAAAATAACATCAAATTAGCTCACGAATTAAGAGTAGCATATGAAACAAAATATCTCTCTGAGAAAGGTCTGATTGCACTGATTCCATTAAATCTGACAAATACATGATTCCTTTTAACGGCAACGTAAGCCGAATGTCAAAGAATATCCATAGATTAAGAATAGCTGACAGTTTCACTATTACTAATCTGCAATCATTTTTATTTACTTTATGCGTTATTGTTGTTCCGCTAATTTAACATAGCATAATATGGTTCCGTATAGTTTGCTAGCAACTTCAATGTCGGCAAGTCAGCGAACTGAAATAAATTCGCTTCAATCATCTATTGAATCATTGTTGCTAACGCTAAAAGAACAAATTTCTGGCAAAGGATATACTGTGTGGCAAAAATAAAACTTATGTAAGATAAGGACAGAGCCACTTACTGGCACAACGTGCATGTACAATATAAATCATGTAACATTTTCTTTTATGCTTCATGTTATGTCTGAAAACTAGTATTCCGATACTTTTTAAAGAAGCATTATTGAGAAATATATTAAAAGATATGTGATGTGTCCTTATACACCTGGCGAGAAAATCAAGTTATTTTTCAAAATGGCGTGAAGAAATCGTTCATAGGTGATGCACGAATCATCGAAGCACGAGTTCTGATATCTAAGACACGTATACAAACTGCAAGATGTAGCTATTGCTCAAATAGTCGCATGTTCGCATATAAGTACAGCTATTTTTTTCTATATTTGCTAATATCATGATAAACCAGCACCTAAAGCAAGACACTATTCGTACATAATAAAAAATCCTTAAAGCAGTGTTTTAGGAGGCTAGCACAGTAGTGAGTCTATGGGTTATTGCCTTCTTTAGTATGCCAGCATTCTATTTCAGCGTAGGCTCCCAAACTTGTGATGTGTGGCGTTTGAGGATGCAGGATTCTTCGATTTTAAGTGGTGACAGATTGCAGTGATAGTGACTACAATGTTTTCCGACATCAAACATCATTTTGATAACTTCAATCATGCTTCTGCATGTACGCTGTGCATATACAGTATATTTAATTGAGCATGTAGGATAGGAGCGGAGCTAATTCCTTATACTTGGCAATATTCTGCCGCTCCAAATATCTGCTAGTGATAAAATCGAGGTATAGGTCGAAACGATATTACGCCCCTGCGCATTAGAGGGTGCGTGAATGTGTTCCATCTTAAATTGATCAAATACATGGCTCAATCGCTAGAACTCTGGGGACATGTTTTTGCTCTTTTTTTCTGTACTGCTTCTCCAACGGAGGTTGGGCTTGGACGATGCTGACATGGTCATTAAGTGCCGGAGCTGGATACCTGTCCAGAGGCCACATATTTTAGAAAATCAGTCAAGGTTATCTGTGATGTCTGTGAATGATTAATTGGTGGCAGTTTTGTGCTAGCTTTGCCTTTGTTTCAAAGACGTCGACATGAATCATGATTGCATCATGAGTTATATTCAATGTCTGATGAGTGAGGATTCGTTTCAAAGGCTCATTGTCATTCTGACTGATGGGTAATAAAATATAGATTTGCCATATTTTTGTGACTTGAATTGAAGTGTTTCATAAGCTTGTGATTATCAAGCTGCGACTAATTAAGCTTGCAAGATCAAATTCGTTATAAAGATCAAGCAAACCTATGGAATTCAAGATGGATCCAAGAAATTGAAAATCAAGCTTGGATTGAATTCTTCATGTTTTCTTATCGAAGTTTTTTTTGTGTAATTAGGAACCATCCAGTTTCAGATTCTCTTGAGAATGCTGTCGCCACAATATTGCAGCAGAGAAAGGATGCCGAAGCATTTTTCATGCATTTTCTATTTCATGATTTTCCAATTAAATTCTGACTTACATTTGCTTTCAGATGTAACTCAAAATTGTTAGCTGGAAATTCCATTAAGTTGGTGTTCGATATCCATGTTGATTGCAATGGTCGAAGCATTACCAACCGTCACTGATGTAAAGATAGCAAAACCTCATCGTTCATGATATTGACGCTGTTTACAAATTGACTTATTAATCCTACTCGTTCAAACATGTTCACTGATTATGTAGGCATGACGTCAACAAAATATTGCATGAACTTCGACACTACTGAAATTTTGATGATTTTATACTTACCAAGAACTTATTATGAAGCGAGAATTGGAGCACTTGAAATTTTCAAGTGCTGAGGAATAAATGTTCTCAGATTATTTGCACTTACTAAAAACAGATTGCGAAGTAAAGTTATTGAAGGAAATATTCAAATTAATCAAATGCACATGACTCCACATAACCTTTGATATCTTTGGTTTTATTAATTCATTCTTTAGCAGGGAAAATGCGTGTGACTTGTAGGACTCGAACACACGACCAAACCAGGCTTGCTCTAACCAATTGCATTATGTATGACTTTATATGCTTACTTATCAAGTAATAATGCACATTTTATTTTGACCAGTTGTTCATAAGTCATCCTTATTTTCTCATTTTCGATGCACGCTTTGTGTCGATCACCGCTGGGCACGACGGGTACAGGATTCGTGGGTCTGACATGTGCTGTTGTGGCATCATTTGTTACTTGATTGAGATATCGTCCATCTTCGCCCCTTCAAATGGCAAATGCGGTACATATTTCAGATCAATACCACATGATAATCAATTAAAATATAAGTAAAAATGAATGATGATGATGTTATCCAACATTAAAAATCCGGAAGTTCATACCGAATATTTATTGAGTCTGAATTTACGCTGTCTCTTTGGAGGCAATCGACAGAATGGATTACAATGGCAAAAGCTGAAACTAGTATACGACAGGTCACACTTAGCCTATAGTACGCTTGCACTTAACTGATAATTAGCAAGAAAACGTAAAATACAACAAGAGAAGACCGGTTAAAACTAGAAAAAGAGAAGGATGAGAAATTCACGCGGAATCAATTGACACTATTGACAGTCATACAGATACCTACTCCTACACACACACAGATGACTTGTTCAGACGGATACATACTGCTTCGGTTATCTTCATTTGAGAACTTGTGCGACACTGTCGAATAATGCGGAATGAGTCTCTTGAACCTTTGCTACAGGATAGATGATGTTGTTTGATTGCGGAGGATTTGTCCTCACTCGTGAGCGTGGACGCTGCTTACCATCTTGGCACCATTTGGGAATGTGCTCCTTAATTCGTTTCTCCAGAGACCCCTCCGTTCTGCCCACATCACCTGCTCCCGCAGGCACAGTGACAAGAATAGACGACATTGCTTCTTTGGGCAGTCGGGATTGGGTCTTTGGGAGCCATAGAAATAATTATATTTTGTTTATTTGTATCTTCTCGTGTAGTAATATCTATTTCTGTGTTGGGAGCTGACGGAGTTACTTGGACGGATGCTGTTATCCCTTGAAAAATGACAAATAAGTACTCATCACCCAACTGCAAGGTAGCCTCTACCGCTTGTTCTACATTGAGGCACAAATCTCTAAGCTCTTCAGTATTCCTAGGCTTACGAAGCGTTCACGAAGCTTCATCCAATAACTGAGGATGGTGGCCGCGTGTTAGGCAATTACAGTTCTTCAATGCAGTGCTTACAGAAGAATTATATTACCACTCGTGGCCTAAATTTAAGGTTATGATATGGCGAGGTGAAGCACTGATGAGTACCGGTGCATCTACACGCATGCGTTAGATAATTTGCCTGTTTTTGAATATTCGATTTGGTCTTAGATCATTCTAACCAAGGTGTGTCGCACCGAGCTGCATCCTACTCATTGCAGAGCGGTAGCATAATAATCAGTCGCCTGTTTTATGCATTCCATCTAGCAATTATTCCATTTCAAATAAATTGCACACTGATTTGAATTTCTTCAATCGATGCTATCTTTCGGATTCAATGTTCATATTCAGCACCGTAAAATGAATCAATGTTAAAACTGCATCGATGATAGGCATAATTCTAACCTCCATTGAGTGAAAACGTACGTGTCATATATCTTGATTGCAACAACACGCTAGACTGCTGGTGAAGTAGAAAAAGCATCAGCACCGGAAGACTAATTACGATCAGTCGGCATGCACCGCATATGAATCAAAATTAGTAGATGAGGAAATAATCGCGGGTTTAGCCTTCCCTCATGTAAATTAAATTTTCATTTTCTTTTCAATAAATTCACGCCAGGTCTCTTCTGCATAGACCATTGTCATTACACGATGATCATCAATGACCATTTACGCGGAAAGGTGGATCCTTGAATCTCACGATGAATGGAATGAAAACTTGTTGATTAAATATGAGCGGAAACCAACCAGCTCTAACTTTGTACTTCAAGTCTTAGGTAGGAACGAGAGAAATGTTACATTATTGCATTATTGATTCAATCATCCATAAAATGTCGACACACCAATCTTACATCACCTCAGCCAAGTCTAAGCTCTAACATACCAGTCATGAATATAATTGGCTTCGTGGTCATGATTGATTAATCATTAGAAAATTCCAGCAATAGATCGGTCGCCACGCAGATGACCAGTCTTCTACGCCATCGACCATAATTAGACATGTAGGAAGTGATGAAATATTTGTTTGATTAATGGATTAAGTACTTATATAACATTCTTTGATCGCATCGCTCTTTTGGTCTGAACTGTTGTCCTAATAATTCTTCTAGAAGAATGTCTTGTCTTTCAGTAATCGTACGGGATCCCGGCATTCTAATACCGATAAGTATAATTGTGTGAAGCTCATCAAATTAGATTTACATTCAGTCAGATGGATGTACATGAACTTTAAAGAATTGAAAAGCACAAATATGATTTATGAAATAGAAAATAATAGGATAGCATTCTCGATTGCCTGTTAACAAATCAATCAATGACAGTTTGTGATAATGTTTATAATTTGCTGGTTTTGTTGTTTAATTAATTTTACTTTCACACGATTTGTTAGTGCTGCATGTTGTTTTACTGATTTTCTTTCAAAAAGATAACTTGTTGAAAGTTTAAAAAGTTATTTTACGAAGCTTAACCATAATACTTTTCTCCATATACAGGCGAAAAACATTTCATATTGCAGAAGCTGAGATTGGTTGGGGGAGGATTAAGAATCAAAACATCACATGTATTCCAAACAAGTGTCATGTGACAGCATTGGTTCAACTGAAAAGGGTATTCAGGTACATGTAAATGGAAATGCTTTACCATAAAGCAAAAAAAAATTGTGAGAAGCAATTAAACTTAAAATTCCTCTGGTTTGTAGAAAATGTACAGCACTTGCTTTGTCGCTCACTGTAGACTACAATCCCACGAGGTTCATGATCACAGCTGTATTCTAACACATCTTATATTCTAACTGAGTATCCAAGGTGCCAATCATTCATCCAAATAACTTCAAGTAAGACTTCTCAGAGGTATTATTACTCAGTGACAGATCAAGTATATTCTATAAATCCAATCTGACTAACTTTGAGGAAATTTGATGAATTTGAAATAATTGGAAAATGTGGGTAGGGGAAGAATTAGAAGTACCTTATATTACATTATTTTTATTGTATTCCCTATTATATTATATTGCATTGCATTAAGCTTATATTATATTGTACTGTAGGCCCTATATTATATTATATCGCATCATGTCATATTACATTGCCTTTGTATATTACATTATATCATAATGTATTTATACTTTATTATATTATTTCGTGCGCATTCATAGAAATCGCAGATTTCAATTTGATGTCTGAAAAGTCCTTTCAATGCTCTTCCTTCCTTGCAGTCTCCATTTCCCCAGGTACTCCAAAACACATCTTATCACATCCAGTACACCCCTACTTATGTACCACTCCTCTTTTCTCCAGTTCATCAGGTTGGACTTACCTCGTTCTGCTTAGCATGATTCCCAGACGTCTTCTTCGTTTGACCCTTGTTGTAGCCTCATTTTTTCGGCATTTTCTTGATGCGTCTCTTGAGCCGGGATGACGTCTTTGTAATAGGCTCATACTTTTATATGTACATAATCTTATTAAACCACCATTTCTAACCAAAAGTGGCGACAGAGGAATCTGCAGATGTCAGACTGTCCTTCGACATCGCATTTGTGAAATCAAGTAAAAGAAGTATTTGACCCTGCATGTTGACAATCTCGTGACTTCCGACGAATTTTACTAAAAATTAAAAAATATATATTTAAATTTCAAGTCTCAAAATTCATAAGCTTACTTCACCTTGGATCGAATAACTCGCGCTGCATTTTTCAGTCTACTTAGGGTCTAATTACTAATGTGTAAACTCTAGTAATTACAAGGGTCTATCTACTAATGTGCATGAAAATTTCGACTGTCTCACTCTGTCTTTATAATTTCTACATGCATTTGGTATTTGCTTTGCTTACATCATCAGGTCTTGCTATTACATCTGTTAGCATTCCTTATGAAACGTCTTATAGGCCTAATTGTCTTTTTTTTTCAATGTGGCTAGTGCATTTAAGTTTTGTTGACAGTAGGCCTAAGGTTGATAACATACTTTTTCTTCATTAATGTTAGAAGGACAGGACGATTTTTAGAAACCTATCTACAAATATCACTTGTTTTTAGTATCGGTACTGACCCTCAAGTCAGTAAAAAAGGCTTTCTATTACACGACCCTTTTGGAGTATCTGAGCAGCTCTCTATGTATCAAAGTAAAATTCACTCCGACATCGCGCACAATCATGCATTATGTAATGATCTATGCAGCGATCAGGTGATAGACCTGTTAACGGCATATCCTAATTTCAGTTCACATAATTTGTAACCACACCTTCATGCCATTTCAAGGAAGGCAAAAAGAACATTTTTTTAATTTATCAAATGATTTGTATTTACAAGGTATATGATTCATATCACTCCATGTATCTTTAATAATATCATATTCACAATATACAAATATATATAAGAATTTGAGGACAACACATTGCCGAAAATTGCACGACATCTCCATAACATGGATACAATTGAATGTAAGGCTCACGGAATATACAAATGATAGAACATGACATTTCAAATGCTTAGTTTTTTGGAGTATTGCTCAACATTCGAAAGCGTGTAAAATGCAAACACCTCGACTGGGTCGGTTTCAGACGCGCAAGCATTTCCAGACAACAATTTGCATCTTCTTTAGCACTTGTAAAAATATCATCGTAGTGATATGCAGGAACAAGTTCAAGTAAAGCTGTGCGGGGGCACCTTTCTCAGCGCCAAATGATTCGTATTAAAAATATTACTTCGTGTGGTAAATTAAAATTTCACACGTCACACGGAAATCCATAGGACACGCAAACAATATCTAAAAAGATATTTTAAAAAAATCCAGATAAATCATTAAATCATGCAACAATTAAGTAATTTATTTATTTATAACTTTAAGCAATAGTTTATTTGAATATCTCTCACACATCACACATCCACATTTCACTGGCATCGCTTCTGTCGAGGCAATTGAGATACTGAGAAAGGCAACGACAAAGAACAATTTACAGAAATGGACGTGACTGTACACGTAGCTCGACCACTAGTCGACTACCAACAATAGCTTGCAACTGTTCAAGAGTCAGAGTTGCACATGGGATATTGCCAACAGTCAATAATTCGTCACCAACGTCCAAAAGGCCAGCAAGACGTTCTTCGAGTTTGGGATGAGCCATTCGACTGACGAACATGCCTGGAAAAGAAAATGAAAAGTTCAAGAAATGTTGATTAGTTTTTCAAATGCCTTCAGTTACATGTAATTATCAGGCTTGTTATCAGTTTCCCCCGACAATGTTGACATGATCACAGATTGCTGTCGAGCTATTCCTGTCCTGTCGAAAATTCTATCGGCATTATAGCATCGTCAATAAGGAAATAAAATTCCATTGACTTTCAAGTCTACCTGGATGCAAGTTCTACAATGCAAGTTCTTGTGATGAGGTTGATATAGAATGTGTGACTGTGACATAACATAGTTGAGAGACATTGCAAGATCACGAATACATTTGACAAACTTTGAAATTCAATCTGAAGATTAATATGTTTGTTTTATCTTTATTTTGGCAATGGAAAAGTCCAATATTTGATCAGCCTTTTGCGAAACAAATTACATCAGCCATCAACTATTCAAAAGTTAAACTCATGAATATAGAAGTGAAACCGAAGTACATGATGTCCTTGTCGAGGAATAATATTTAGCAAATATCCCAATTGCAGATACATGACTTGAAATCGAATTGCACACTTCTTAGTGATAGGCCAATATGCATTTAATTTATATAATTATATCATTTAATATTTGAGGTATGTTAAGTTAATCGGTGTCGGTGTCTTCATTGTATTTGTATCACTATTTGAATACGATAAAGTGATTGATTCTTCAATTAACAATATTCTCATCAGTATCAAATCAAGCAGTTGTTATGTGAGTTGACCACAGCTCTTATTTTCATTTAACATAATTTTGCTATGTTCTACGCACTTTTACTGTCATACGGTCATACTATGAGGTCATTCAGATTGTATTTCTCATAAGACTCTCTCAGACTTAATTCTGTTTTTCATTATTGTATTTGATGCATTCTATGTCTTTTAGTGATAAGATGAATTTCTCCAGGGCAGCGAATGGTTCTGTCGCAATGTCTTGATTTCATTCCATCGCACCTAACTTAGCCGACAGACAGGTGAAACCTCATTCAATATACAAATAGCCTAGCATCCGTTGAAAAGTTATCTTTCCATTTTCCCTATCTTTCATTCCTTTGAAAATGACATTTGCGAAGGGGAAAATCAATAAAATAGAATAAGATACAGAATATGATAAATCTTGAAAGTGTAGTACTGAACCATGAAAAAATAGGACACCAAACATTAGCCTTGCTTTCATTTCCGTAATGGCAGCTTAATCCTATTTCAATCCTTGTTAAGAGGATTTTGTCTCTTGAACATGATTGACTAAAGCTAACATAATTCTAATTAGTCGCTACATTTGGATTTAGATTATTCGTAACTCAAATTCAGACTTCGTAGTGCGAGTATAGGGTGTGAGTTACTTGGAGCATCTTTTGAAATCCAGAAAATTAGTGATGAATGCAACTCAGCCGTTCTAGCCATGCAATCACAAAGAGAGCTGATATTGCCTATCAATCAAATACAATCACAATGGTTACAATGCCCGAGGAGCGCCAGACCCCATGTGTCCCTTACTGAACGCCGCACAATTACTGAGTGCACACACTGAGCAGCAGATGCAATCACAAGGGAAGCTCAGGTCCAATTATGACAGACTCATGAGGCTTGAATACAGGATCATCAACCTGACTGCTTCACATGCCAAGAAATTTGGGGTGATGAACTACAAAAGTTGTACAAAAGGTCACAATCTCTAGCCACTAGTCCAGACGATCGAGAAAGTTTTGATGATAATGAGACATCATTTCAAAAAAATATATTTTCTGGCAAGATATCAGCCCGCATTCTTAAGAAAGTAATGATCATCCAGATACGAATGAGGTTTCCCTAAACTCCTTAACAGTAGAAGGTGTGCCGCTGTTGCAGCCAGCCAAAAGATGCTCAACAAAAGATGCGGGAAGTGAGGTTAGCTAGAGCCCAGTTTGTGCTAACACAGGTCTGCGCACTCTGAGCCAGACAGCGAGCAATGCCAAGAAGTCACAAATCGTCTTGAGAATGAACGTTTTTGACCTCATAAAGAATATTATAATAAGAGATGACAAGAAAAGACGAAATTTTTGAATGTAAAAAACAATTATTCATACTAGATATAACACAGGATGCAGGCTTCGTTAGACCACACACGTGTCAAGACACCATGTGACTGCCAAAAATTGATTTGAAAACCACAAATTAACTTTTGTCAAAACGGATCACCGCACAGCATGATCGTGGACGTTTACTATTGTTAATAGTATGAAGTCCAACATGATCTGTGATTTTCTTGAGTAAACACGTCGAGCTTGTTTGTCAATATTGTCTATGGTCACAGATATACTGGTCAGAAATTGACAAGGGAACTTTTTAACAATAGAATAGTACTCAAACGATTCTCATTGGAATGGCTGAAGAGTCATCAATTGAAATTAATTATTTCATTTTTCAAGTCAATAGATAGCTAATATTTCCTTGATGTAGGCCTTGTATTTCTAATTTCTCTAGATATTCGTAGTTTGCTTAGTGTTCAATGCAGTAGATGCTGTCAATGAAAACTGAAAAATTCCCGGTTTTCATGTAGCACCTGCGAATCATGTTACGAATGCTGTTTTACGTAGATATCGTGACGTAATGCGAGATATACAGGTGATATGAGATGGCAAACAGCGGTGAGGAAAACAAAAGCGAAGTTTGAGCTGACGATCACTGTGTTATGACTTCTTGACATCAAATTACGAGCGCAATTGACTAGCGATTTGAATTTTCCCACTGCATTAGAATGCGATGTAATTGTTTTTATATTGTTAAGAACCATTACATCCATTTGGCTGGGATGGATGGAGGAATTTTTCCGAACGTTGTCATCCATTTTTGCCAACGAACAACATGGCAATGACAGAAATTTACATGATGATTTAGTCTAAAATTTGATTATGATTCATGTAGGTTGTCCAGCATTTTGGTTACCAAGTGAATTGCGCACGACTGGCATAGATATCTCGAATACCTTACAGGATACAATTACAATTCGAGGTGTTTATGCCAGTCGTGCGCAATTCACTTAATGAACCCAATGCTAGACATGAACTGCATGAATGATAATCAATTTTTAACTAAATCATCATGTAAAATTCTGTCATTGCCATGTTGTTCCTTGTCAAGAATGATTTACATACACGTATGCCTATTTTCCAACTTGAGAGGTTTTCCGGACGCAGAGGGAGCCACAAGTTTAGTAAGTCGCACTTTTTAATGGATCATCCGATAATATGTACCTTCGGAATACTTTCGAGTGATAAATATAGTCATGGATGATTGTAGAGCTAATTTTGATCAGTCTACACAGCATGCACTATTTCTTAGCTAGCGATTTTATGAAAATACAAATTTAAACTTCATATTATCTTACCTTGACTGGATAGACCCCGTTGGTCCAGGCTTACGAAGAAACCGAATGCATGACGAGGATGTCTAACCAGGCGCACCGTGTGACTGCCATCAGGATGGATTTGCAGAAGGCGCGCTCTTGGGAAAGTGTCTTCTAAAGATTCAGTGGTTTCTTTCTCATCCGCTGTCTCGGGAGACGACGTCACGAAGGATGGGACCATACAAGGAGAGGAGATTCTACGGCGCTGTGCAGCGGAACCAGAGCTCTCAGAGCCGTCAGGAGATCGAAGAATGGAAGAGCGACTCCGGCGAGTCGACAAGCGCTCACTGCTAAGACTTCGTCGAAACCTGTCCATTTTCTTCTTTGCTGAACGTTTGATATGTTGAAGCAACTCTTTGGCGCCACTAGATCTTCGTGAGGGTCGGGCTTTTATGGGTCCAGATCTGTAATGAATGTGACATTTCCATATTCATTTTACTGGCACTTTCAGTTCATAGAGTAAAGAGGTCATAATATATTTTCTGTGTCAGTATTATAAATCGCATTATTAGCAGAGTGATCATACCAACTTCATATAAGGTCGTTAAGATTTGATTGCCAACTATTTCATTTCAATGAAGATCAGATGCAAACTTATTGCTGATACCATCGGAAATCCTATTGTGAATTTGCATGTTTTGCAAATGCAATATTAAGCTTGAGAAATTTTTACCCTATTAAGACAAATTCAGACCACGTGAGCCTTTTCAATCCGAATAATGGAAGTTAATAAAGATCGGATATTTTAAAATAGTATTTTTTTGTAATGAAAATGCGAAGATAAGTTAAAAGGTATCTGACTCGAAATAGCATTTGTTCGTCTCAGAAGCAAAATTTGTGAAGTTAATACAATCTGACGGACATTCGGCGTCCAGCGCTTTCACAGTCGATGCGCTGCCTTATGTCGAATTATAGGATTATTCAGCCCTCATGTATCTGACGATATGGGAGGAAATACGATGGGTAAAGTGATGATTTCAATTTATGGATGTTGCAACTTCCAGAAAATTACTGGTGTACATTTAAAAGACTTATCCTAACATGATTTTGGAATCAACAATTACTAAAACATCCATAACAAGCATCACTTATCTTGCCAAGACATTTAGTCAAAACTTGAAAATAATTCTTTTACAGAAAATACAGAAATTAAGAAAGAAAAGATGACTTTCCTTGGTAAAAATTACAAAGACAGCGAATATTTAATTGGCTTTCCCAAGCACATTTACATACAAAAATAGTCGCAATTCATTAGAAACATTTTAATTGAATTTAATTTAAATTAAGTCAAATGAATTTAAATATGTTCGGAAAAACAAGTTGCTGCAACTACATGTATTATCACCCACATCGAATATTCATCTAACGTGTTGATTGAAAAATAACAAATAGAAACAGAAGATATAGGCATATAGCAATACATGCAGAACCATCTTGAACCATAGAAATCGGACAATCTATAATAAAGGACCAGAGCGGAAGTCGGATTTTCTATGTTTTGAATTATTCACATACATTTCAATGGTCTTAGAAACGATCAGAGCGCATTTATTGATCACTTACCGACTTGTGTCTTGCGCTTTGGTTGTTTCCAGCGGAGATTCAGCCCAAACTAACGGCTGCAGTGCAGGTTGGACGAGAACTTGGGATGGCTCGGCACTCCGTCGTCGAATGCGCGGATTCGTGGCAAGGCCCATCCGGACTGGTGATGGAGCTCGGCGTGGTGTGAGAACAGTTGAACCTTGCAGAGGAGTGGGGAGACTCTCAAAATGCAGAGAGAGAGGTCGAGACGGAAGTGTTGTAGCGCAGGCAGGTGACAGAGGCCAACAGGGACCGGGCACTCCCGAAACAGGTCGCAGATAAGGTCTGGAAGAGACGAATACACAACAATGTTCTAACATGTTTTTTGTTCACCACTCCTGACTTTACTTAGTTATAGAATGCAATGCTGGCAAAGTGGTGAGATTTGGCAGCTTAGGGAACCATTGTGATTGGTTGTCGCTAATTATGACGCCTGACTGCGGTTGGGATCATTAATCCTTTGTTCGCAGCCTGAGGCAGTATCAGCCAGCCAAATCCAAGAAGGGAGTGTTCCTCACTCAATGCCATGGTCAGTCTAATTCATTCACAATTAATGCCAACTTTCTTTCAGATTACATCTTCGACTGGTCAACGGGTCAAATTCTAAGTCTTGAACCCGCATTGAGAAGTAGGCCAAGATTGTCGAATTTTCAAGACAACGTTTACAAAGTTCAGTAAGTTAAAGGTAATCGTTGTCGATTTTGGCATCTATCTCTAAGGGGCGGAGATCGTGAGCTACAGAAGTGTCACCTCTGAATAAAGTTATATCTCAATCTTATTCAATCAAGTCACATGAACTTAATTAAGAAATAACAAGTCTATCCGATTTAAAGTGTCAAAATATCAATGATAATTTCATTCTAAATATGAGAATCATTTACATTTGTGGTTGGCAACGGATCTCGAGATAACATTATTTGAAAAGATCACACGAAGTATTTGTTTATTTATTCAATCGATTTATTCTGTTAAGAGATAAATAGATTATCCAAACAATCACATATCCATCAGTTTTCAGTTCAACGAAACTTTGAACATGTTTCCCAAGAACGTAATTGGTATGAAGGCTAAAAATATCGCTCAAGCCAATTTTTTATTATGTTGTCCTAAATGATTGACGTAAGCAAACCAATGAATTTTTTATTTGCCATCTGCTATGCTTGTAGAATATTACACTGAATAGGTTGGTTGCACTAATGCCCCTTAAAGGAATGCCATAAGAACAGTGTCCACAAGTCCTGATAATCAGTAAGACATACTACATGCAATTCAGTGCATATATTTCTCTGTTCGTCTAGCCTATTTGCTATAATCAGTGCATCAAGATACGAAGTAAAGAATGAAACTTTTACACCACTACTGTCCGCGGACTTGAACGGTGCTGACGTTGTGATACCTAGAAATTAGAGCGGCAACCTCCCAATCCGCAGCTTCCTAATCAGTCTTCTATTATCCAGTCTCTTACCATTCAAGTTACAAATTGTTTCTCTCCATAATGAGACATTGTCAACGTCTACTAATAAACTAAATTGTAATATGGGTAGGGCAAGTATATCCTATATAATACCTGCATAAATGAAGTTTGTTTCAGATCACGAGGGGATAGTAGATAACTGTGATCTCGCAGTAGTTCTAACCATAACAGAATGATGCTTACAAGCATCGTTCTATTAAATAGGTTATTCACACCTCCGTCGATTGTAGCAATGCTATCGATCTCAAACAAAACTGCAGAGATAGATGACAGTTTGTATTAACAAGAGGAATGAGAGATCAAGTCTAACAGATAGAGTGCTAACTGCTAATAAAATAATTAAATATTGAGTTGCATCCTCAGTTCAAAAATGGAAACATCTGAATAGCAGCTATCAAGGTCTGTTTCCATTTTTCGACTGAGGATGCAATTCAATATTTAATCATTCCATTTACATTGTGTTAGCAAAAAGCATGTATTATTTATTACAGGCGCACTAACTTAGGCGATTTGCCAGTAGTGTGTTTAAAGTGATATTTAATGAATGCCCATCGATAATTCACTAACTTGCTAATTGAATATCTCTTCATTCGCCGATGCATATGAATGGAAAATTGAAAATAGTCTAAACTTCTTTACATGGAAGAGAACAATCTACTGTTGCTTCGATCCAACCGCTACTACCATATTAATGAAGATGACATTTATTCACGTGACCGGGTGTGGTTTTACGAATTTTAGTTAATTCAATGTCTGAAGACATGACTGAAAACCACAAATTTTAAGGCGATAAATTTTATCAGATTCTGTCAATGTAACTCAGAGGGGGTCTGTTCACAGATTTTCAATAGAAACCTGTTCCAAATCTGGCACACCAGATGCATGCGGCATAATTGTAATACAATAAACAATATACAATCTACCATAATTACACAAGGTCAACTTGCTTCAACTTTCGGGCTCAGAAAAGCTTCTAATAAGAATACTTGTTGCATCACAGAAAATCCTGCCAAAATACAGGAAATTTGGTCTGAACGATTGATTTCAACAGACTACTAAAAGTCCTCACGTTTTAGATGCCTGTTTAGTTGAGCTTTGTTCAGTTCATCGAAAACTGGAACACTTGAGGCCTGTTTCTGTATCATCATACTTTTAATTGGATTTAATTAATGTTATGGTAGTCAGGTCGACCTAGGTCCCACCACTACCTTGCAAGGTGGACAGGGCGAAGTAAAGGTGAATACTTTTTCAAAACTTTCATATTACACTATATTAGAATTACACGGAAAGCGAATTATCACCCATCTTGGGATACTTGACAGATGATACATGGAATTCAATCTCCAACACAGAAGTGGTTGCTTTATCTTTCTATGGGAAATGTTTTGGGATTGTCATCCACTCTATCCCAGTTTTCATTAGGAATATTCCGCAACGAAACTGAACTTCAGCCTCAGGTAATGAGACCTTGACGCAAATCGCAGGACACATGATTCATCGTCATATAATAACATGACAGACAAGAGTTCATTACAAAGTCATTAGGATGCGACAGAGGACAAGGGTTCGACTCCCATAGTGACTGTTTACATCAACGCTTCGAGGCGAGTAGTCATTGAAGCCGTGTATTTACTTACATAGTAATTTACAAGAGAAAATGAGTTAGAATTGGTGAAAACAAGTCCAAAGACAACTTTCAATGCACAAAATGAACCGGTCCGACAAATTGCGTCATTCAACACGACAGAAGCTCAAAATCAGCAGTCCAACATGTCGATGATAAATGTGTTCACTGATAACGTTTACATGAATATCATCGGCAAAACTCAGATGGAAAAAGATAACAGCGAACACGTACACGGGTAAGTACACAACGACAAAGTAATGATTGCACATTCTGGAGCAAGAAACACACCGAGATGGAATGAAAACATACGGCAACGGACAAAGAGGAATATTTTTCTTTTGGCTCATCAGTCTACATTCGGCCAGAGATAGCTAATGCGGCGGTTAAGTTAAAGCAGTCTGAAGAAGAAAACACGGATCTGTGTCACTAAACCTGTGGATCACAGGTGGCCATATCCGCAAGAAAAACGTTACCATATCGGCGTCTGTAATCTTGTAATAAGTACTTCGTCTATGGAGTTCAATAATTACATCAAAATGGATAGATATGATGAGGTAATTCAATAATGTGCCAAAATTCATAAGCCTATATACAACGTGATAATCAAAATTGGATTGTACAACAATCCGTTGTAGTGTTTTATGAATAAGTGTTTTATAAATTTTCTAAAATTGCATAAGAATCTTTTATAATGATTGCGATTAATATTTTTTGACAACTAGCTTTATTTGCTGCATTCACAGTTGATTTATTTAGAAATATTGCACCGAGGTCCTTGCGAAATAATGAAGTGTAATAACAATTCCGTGCCCTAATGCTAGACTTAAATTGAAAGTACCAGATATTATTTAAAAAGCTTTTAGTCAATAAATACGAAATACTGCACTATCAAATTCCGATTTCACATCCGATACAGCCATTATACCATATCACGTCGTCAATTTTGCAATTTATCAATGGCAATAATAATATGGTCAAAAGTTTTATACGATCAATACCGTGATAGCATAATGTGAACTTTCACGACAACCATGCCATTTAACAGTCATTCTTTAGCATTATAAGTTCGCTGATGTTTATGAATCGGCAACGCGAATTGAAAAGGAATTAACCAAATTTACGGACAAAATATTCTAAACTACTTGAATTTTGCGGCACAACATATCAAAACAACGTTAAATTCTGATAAATCACATCAATTTATGCATGCTGATTTTCTAAATCATTTAATTTTTCTTCTTTTTCTTAAGACAATGATCAGCTTGTCAAGAAAATTTTGTCAAACTATCGAAGTAAATAATTTATTAGATATCCAATCTTATCACGTAACCATCTCATCCACTCGACATTTTATGCTCTGGACATCTTACATCTGCACTATCATCAACCTACGCGTGGCAAATCAACTCTGATTATTCTCAGGTGCCATCACTATCCGATTTCCTCTGCAAGAAATCTTCCGGTTGAAACCTCGATGAAAAACTAGTGACTGATTGATTACATCAATAGTTGATCTGACTCGTGTCATGTCCACATGGATCCGATTTCCTGGTTTGCGTAATGGCGATCTCTTAACACCTAACCTACACGATTGATGATATCCAAACACCTGTAGTGAATATGAGAGAGAGAGGCGAGTCGAGAAACTGACCACATGGTGAGAAATAAGCGCATGTGTGTTTTTGTAAGTTATGAAAATGACAGCATTGATATCAACTAGCTGAAATTCTGGTCATACGAAGAAAGTCCCACACCAGCGGGCGGTCAACTGAAGTGTGTCGTGAACCTGTCAAAGGTTTGGTCAATTAGAAAACAAGCAGGACCTGGGAACATTGCGAAGGAAGTTGAAGTGATCGCCTGCCACTGTTGACCCAACTGTGACGTAAAACAAGACAGAAGAAAGGATCACTTGATTCCATGTTTTTTGGAATAACATCGGTTATCGGTTACCTTTAAGAATAGAATTATGAAAACAAATAACTCGAATGTATTACAGATGACTGAATATCATGTCTCAATAGCTTGTCACTCAAGTCAAGATTCTGAACAGAGAAAGAAAACCTATGCAAAACAGATGATTTTAAACGTACAAATTCGTAGGATAAGATTGTGTCTTTTATTAAATGGCATTATATCTGTAAAAGTTTACATACTGCCGAACTTAAGATGCTATATAATGATGCTGCTTTTAAGATGTTGTATATTTTGAAATAAATGTTAATATTGTGAGGAACATCTTCAACTAGCCTAAACACTACTTACAAAAATAATAATTAAGCTCATGAGTCAAAATCATATTCAACATCTCCACTTCATGCGAATATGACAGTAGCACAAATGCAAAAATTCAAACTTAAAACGCAAAGACGTCATTTTGCAATATTCACGCTATATATTTTGAAAACGATTATTAGAAAATGTGGCAATCTACATTTCCGCTGAGAGATCAGTTATGATACCGTTGCACTTTCCTCCAAGTGATTCCAGATTCATTATGATTTTGTAATACGGCACTATTCAATACTCCTTCAATAATTCCTTACAGAATGAAGTGTTATTTTTTCTACTGAATTTCTTTCGTATGATTGATGTGAGAGTCTAACTTTCAAAAAAACGTAAAATAATATCATATTCTTAATCAGATAAAACGACACCATGTGACAGATCCACTAATGTTGTTCTCATTCCTGAACGCAAATGTGGGCAGTATTGCTATTACAGGAACTTATTGTGTTTTAGATATCAATCGCTCACATCTTCATATTATTATAGTTCATAGCTAAAACCTGTTTAGTCCCTGAAATATGCCAATATGTAATAGTGAATATTGGCAAGGAATAACTCCTTTCTGCAAAATCGATAATTAGCTGACTAGAAAATTATAATCAGAGCGGAGTATTCATGAGGGCTTCAGAAAGGGTAGTCTATTCTGCTGGAAATATACGGGCACAGTCGACGTTTACCTTAACGATCAGCTGTTGTTAAAAGATCATTGACTTCTACGTTCACATGCAATTGTGTTCATCGCTCATACTGCGTAATAAGTCAGAGGTGACAGTTCCCAACAATTAAATCTTGAGAAACGCATAATTTTATACCACCTATGAAATAGGTGAAAGATAAGGGAGTGGTGGATGACTTACTGAAGTCGATGTTCGCACACACTAGGACAATAGAGATTCTCGGTATCTTTGAGTCAAATTTTCTCGTATTAATCTAAAGATCGTAAAATAAGATCTTGTTCTCACAGAATCATCTTTAAAATGTGATTATATCATCCGTGTGTATTCTTTCCATAGACTTGCGCCGCCTTGTAAAACATCGTAGAAAAGAAAGAACAAGCTTGCCAAATTGAGTTGCATAATGTGATGTGGGTATTTCCATCAAAGAAAACTATATTTTAATGTTTGGGTAATAAAGCTCCACACAAAAAGGAAAATTGGCATCTAAAACCAACTTTTCCATCGCATAAACTAATAATTGGATCACTTATCTCAACATTTCAAAACGCACTTGCAGGAGGTTGAACAATTATTGATCAGAGAAAGTAAATGCATGTAGGAAGAAGAGAAGGGATGAATTATAAAGCCATGAAAACATTGACACATTGCTATAAAAAAGGACCTGTCACGACTATTATCCTACAATGATAATAGGTGATGAGGTGAGATGAAAAAGATACAGGTCAATTATGCAAACAAAGCTCACCACAACTTTTGGCATCGCTAGTTGATGAAATAGTTCCCATCTCTTTACTCTAAGTTGTTTCTGTATTACTTTCAGTAGACGTATTTATTTTATGTCATACGGAGTGAAGTCCAATATTTGTGAAGGCGTTCGAGGTATCAGTATTCTCTCACGAAAAAAGCAATATTCTTCTATCAAAGTATCATGCCGCCAATTACTCAATCCACATTCAGCTAAATTTACATAATAACATGGTCGGAATTGGTTTCTGGTGAATTTTAGCAGCGAGAGTAACTTAAGGACAACAACTTTGCAATACTTCATCCAGAACATTGTTGGAATCCTGACTGATTGGAAATTTAATTCCACGAAATATTTGAATTTCAGTCGGTTGATTTGTTTAAGCCATAACCACTAATTTTTAGGAATCGCACACATTGCAATTTTCTTCTTCGAAAGTCGGGTGTATTCGGGAATAACCGTGCTGTGCCGAGTGAAATCCCGCTGAATACATTAGTGATTCAGGAAATTATGATTGCGGCATATATATGTGTTTGTAACTTGCTTGAAATTACACATTTTAGAAATTATTCTCAAGGGCCAAAGACACACGTTTGAGAACAGAAGTACTTTAAACAGAATCCAGTTCCCATGTATTATCCAAATTCTGGTCAAACAATACAGCATCGATGTTTCTCTATTTTGCTATAATGTGCTTGATCAATACTCGTGAGTGGACGAAAAATGCTACGAAAATAAACATTAAAGCGGTCATCGAGAGTGACTCCTGTTTTGCTTGACCGGCCAGTAATAAGGCATCGCTGATCAGAAATCGAATGTGCAACTCTAGTTCGAAAATGTGTGGAACAATACATATAGAACGAAGTTTACTTGTGCAGTCACATTGGATTTCTGATCTCGGAAGTAACTCGAAAACTTGCGGAAGCTAGTGAATTACGGAGCGAATTTCAATACGCCTACTCTAGTTTGTCCTGGATACGTAGCACGCGTATTTGAATAGTAGTTTTTAAAGATAATAGATATTGATTATCACCAAATCTTAGAATGCCGAACTTCTCTTACAGAGAAAGGTCAGTCTTATCAGTATCACAAGTTTTTAGCTCTTCAGTTAGATAGGTCACTAGCAAAATACAAGTTAACATGCAATGCGATAATACAGATCACACTCATTAAAAGATAGATTGTTGTGCAAGTGGAAATCCATACGCATAACAATGCCTGCTACATAGCTGCTATGTGTATTACTATAAAAAGTAAAAAGGTCTAATGAAAGTCAAGGAAATTGATCGTAAATCTGAAATCTTTTAACATTTCTAGGATCCAAAAATATACAGATATTATTGAATTTAGATAATACTAAATACACCACCGAGTTGGAAGCTTGTGCATCATACGAAAACGACTGAAAAGTAATGGCCGTTGTAGGTTCGACTTTCATTTCGATATTATGTCCGTAATTCCATTTAAAACAAAAAATTAACTTCAACGATACTTTTAAGATCAAATTTCACGGAAAATATTGCTTCAAATAAATATTCTCCAAGGACGCTTGAATTGGCATGCTATTTGATTTTTAATGTCAAAAATGATAAATCATTCAACATTGTAGCATTTGTCGTATATTTCGCCTTCATCATGAAGCTCGCGCGATAACGTGTAGAATTAGCAATAATCAGTTATAAACAAAGGAGAATGGAAGTTGAATAATCACTAGAATCATTTCGTAAGTGTTAAAGCATGCAAATAATGGCATGCAACCTCTTTTTAAACATTGACACGCAAACAATCAAACTCATTAATTTGCGTTCGATGCGTTTGCTTTATTACAAATTCTCTTTTTTGAAGTATAATTTTAGCAACATTGACAATCTACCAAATTGCATTTTCAGTCGTAAACCATTTAAATTGTATAGATCAAGAAGTCCAAAAGCTCTCAGGTTTTTTTAATTTTATTTTGACGAGGTTGTAGGAGAGGCAATCAATATGACAAAAGATATCAGCAAGAACGAGGAACCTCGGAAGAAATTTTATCCGGAAAGCAAATCAAATATTCACAAATCGAAGCCAAAATGAATCATGCTGTTACATAGAGAAAGTTTGGCCACTTGTAAACAGTGTTATTTCTTTGAATTTGCGCATAATTTTAATTTGATCACGCTTTTGCTTCGTTGTCAAAGATCAACAAATTTACCGAGTTTTTCTGTAAAATTACCAGTGGTTGACAGAAATCCTATTCAGATTTTATTTTTCCAATTTTTCATGAACACTGCAATTTTTTACTTACCCAGAGTTAGGATCACATCGAAGTGCCGCATGATCGCCACGAATAGGACCCATGTGCCTGACGTGACCTCCAGCGTGTGGCGAATCGACAGACGGGACGACCAACATCGTAGTAAAGTACGGTGCAGGGTATTGCAGAACAGGGCACGAATACGTCAAAGTCCTGGCAAGAGGAGGCAAAATATCGTGTTCATAATATAATTCCGACGGACTGAAAGTATCAGTACTGCACATATTGACACAGAAATTGGTAAAATGGCACACGAGGTAGGGATCAGGAGGAAATATGAATATGAAAGGGGCGCAGTCGGAAGAACATGCACAAGGTAAATAATGTGCTTGTGTAGTCGTTCTGGCGTTGTATGAGCTACTTTACACCTACCGTCGATGTTCACCAGCGCACGTCGATTAAGGATTGGCTGATAATGAAATGATGGAATGGCATCAGCAATCACGTTCCTGCTGTCACAGACTGGTCGACCCCGTACGGAGAAGTCGTTCAATTCACCCTCTTGCTTCTGTAGAAACTGCGCATGAAGATCTCTGCACATGTCTGACTACAAGTCATCGATTCTTTGTCGATTGATTGATGACAGCTCTGATTGGCTCATGATTGATGCATGCAGTGAGACTCTTCTCTTCAACATGACGTCACTTTTAGAATTCTCTGCTGCTGTCGTCATATCAACAGGCGACGTCGGCAGGTAACTAACAATCAACATTTTCATTGATACGTAGAGAATTCTAACACCTGTCGGTTTCACAAATGTACAATGCCCGCCAATGCATTAAAAAATGAAAGTGTGGGCAAATTAACAGAATAATATACAGAACTTCTGTTTGGTGACTGAATAACTCAATCAAAAATTCAGTGAATTCAGCACATTCGTTATCTTCATTTTTATCCATGTTTGCTGTCTTGCCTCTGACTGAAATGAATGGGCTCAGCCAAGACCTACTTCGCCAGACTGAATTTTCATCTTCCACTTCTTCTGGGCGGCTTGACCACTTCTTGTCGCGGCAGCTTTTCTAATTCGTCCCAACCCTCTCCGCAGATAATCGAAGCGATGTTGGACGTCCACTGATCTTCCCAGTGTCATTGCGATTGCTTTCCAAACCTCCTTACGTTTCGCAACATCCTTGTAGTGCTTGCAGGATAGGTTGTACAACTGGTCATGTGGTTTTGCCTCAGCAAGAAGTAGGTCGTCTTCTGCCGATTGTTTCAATCTCTTTTCCTTCTTCATGTTAATTTGCCTTGAAATTTGTGTGCGTGTGTTCAGAGAAAGATAAACTAAATTTATCTCGCGTGTATTGAGCACATTTCAACACACGCGATGGAAAAAAGAGACACATTTGACGTCAAGGTTTTTACCTTAACCTACCCGTGTAAAGCACACGAGGCAAATGTAACACACGATAATCGAACGCACGCCATTGTAAATCCAGCTTTACATAAACTTCACCGCAATTAATTTAGGAAATTTAAGCTGGACAATGATGCATTGCTATTTTTGATGTTTTAATTTCGATTAAAACTATGAATACGTAAATGTTAAAAAAAACTGATGTTATTCATGAAGGTCAATGCATCAAGATGCTACTTCTCTGCTTCTTCGACATACATTTTTCAAAAATTTGTGATCAGGTCAATTTTTAATTAGACGATGCTTCAGAGTTATTCAAAAACATGATCAATTAATTTTGACACAAAGCTTTATCTTGAGAGTGAATAACAAGTCACTATCAATCAAATTTGGATATAATGTTGGCTGAATAATGGCATAAGTATTAACTTATCATGAAAGAAATGCGCATATACAGGGGATTATGTTCGCATAAATCTAATTGCATTCAGAAAAGCAATTTTGAAGTGTTTTGCTGAAAAAGAATGTTTTTACTAAAAAAGTGCGAACTTAGAAAAAGGACGACTATGACGGCCTTGCTCTAACCAATGTTCGCATGCACATAATAGTAAACCTACAAAGCCACACAGAGCATTTTGCGCTAATGTTTTGAAATTTCCCGGCGCATATAATGAAAAAAGAAGAAAGTTGGTCAACCGCTCTAAGATGTTGAGCTGCAGACCGCAACTGGTAAGTAATAAACAATGCTTTTTCACAATTATTTTAACAAACATCAATATTAATGACTTTCCTCACAATCAGTGGATACAAAATTCATATCATCGAACTACTCGGGCTTGTCTGTTAGTTGAATTTAAAACTAATAAGTTTATATTCAGGGAAATTAATCGCAAAACATAACACATAAAAAATCTCACAAATCTCTCAAAGAAAGCTAAGATTCGCACTTAAAGACAGATTTATCATGACTGCACTATCCGACTGGGTTCAGTTTGTTTTTCCAACTTCTAAGTTACATAAGAAAATTAATGACTTGATAGTATAGCACCTTGACTCCAACAACTGTCCCACCAGGCTATCGCCTCTGAAAATAACTTTAAAAACTAAGCAAGAATTTTGTTTACATTAATTGGTAACATCCTCATAATTTCAACAATATTCGCTATTTTCGACCAGGTTACACGACTTAAGCACTTTTAATCCATGACAACAAATGAAAGTATATTTTTGTCTCTTCGACTCCTCAGCATGCGGTCAACAAGTCATTAACTGACTGCAATTATTCCTTCATCTCAAAGACATATAATAACATTCATTTCTCTAGAGACATGTCACAAAAGTTATGAAATCGTCTTCTAGCAGAACTTTAACGGTGTCTGACGCCTCTAATTCGAGACAAGTATTTCGGCAAACAGATGACAATGTCAGAACTCGAGCCAGATCAGTTTTGGCTGAAGTTCTTAAACATTCGAATGCAATTATCGGTCATTTACATCATTGTCATTTTTCTTATTGAATTGTGTGACAGTAAAGTTTCTTACTTAATTTTCTCACAATGATTCTAAATGTTTGCTAAACGCCGATTAAATTGGCACACCTTTGTAAAGAAAATTTGAGGATGCATCTTTATGCGTAAATGTTTTTCAATATACACTATCAGAATTTTGAAAGCATTTCACATCAATTGCATTTTTATGTGTGACTTTTTAAGTACAATCAATCTACAAGGTAAAGGCAATATGTTAAAATGAAAATGATAAATGCCAGTTATTAAATTAAGATGAAATTCTATCCATGAATTCTATTGTATCAATCAATTTGGCACAAAATAATGTAGCTCTACTAATGCAGCAATGCGCACTTCATGCTAAATTAATGAATTTACGAAATTCCACATTATTTGATTTTCAAACCTAAGTCTAGTTCATCAGCAAATTCATATACAGAGAATTACAAAAACGGGATTTCTGTGGTTGCTAACTTTTAATATACAGTAGGTAGAGCTACATTGTGGACAAATATCTTTGAATATCAATACTATTAATTCTAATGTTTTTTAAAAAAATGATCCCAAATTAATATAAAAATATCTGACATGAAATATCGTTTGAGTTCATGATTTGGCTTCTAAGGAAAGAAGATGATCAGTGAAACCATCGGTTGAGAATGTCGCACTCACATGGATGCAAATATGTGAAGTATATAGGCATGTTTCAACACCGGCAAACCATTCATCAAGTGACTTTTGAATTCACATTCTGGTGAGGATTAAGATGCAAGAGACGGTGTGGCCACATTCCGGACACGATAAAGTTAATCATCACCAATCACTTATAAACTTAGTCCAATCGTGGGTGGCTCTAACATAAAAGATTATTGTAGAGCTGCTAGCGATAAGATCGCCCGCAACAAAGGAACAATAGCTACTTGAGGAAACTCGATGAACTGTCAAATATGCAGATCTGGGCCGTTATCGATCTTCCAAAACCTACCCTCAGACAGGTGATAATGTAAACGCAATAATGTGTAAAATTTGATTACTACATTGATAGTTATCTGCACGATTCCTTCACTTGACTATCAACTGATTTATAGACCCTTGGGATCTCTATTTCATCAGGGCACCATAATAACTTGATATGATAAAAAACATTTCAATGAGCAATGTTAGACCTATTGCATGCAATAACTATACAAGAAATTTAATAAAAATAAGTCAAATTTATAAATTAACTAACATAACAAATTATAAAATTGCTTTAATATTCGGAAGTCTGGAACTTCATCGCAAGTAATAATGTATGTAATTTGTCGAATGCAGTTGATTCTTGAAGAGGTAATCTAAGTATATTATAGGGACTTAACGATAGACAATTAGCACATATCAATTGAAAGATAATAATATTACGTCGGCATACGTTATAAAATTGAAATGACTGAATATCAATACAATTTTCAGAATAATCTATTCTCTACTGAACCCAAGGTCGTCTTAGAAACGTGATCACTAGGAGGAATTCCATTGCACTCCTCTCTGCAAATTCGTTGAATTAAAAGTGATGGTAAAACTGCAGTGTAAACTCATTTATCAGTTTTCTACCATTAAATATGACTTTTTTAAAACAATCGTCACAGACTGTATAATTTAGCTGGAAAACTCATCATGACACCGCCAATATCGGTGCCGTCATTCGACTGCATTATATATTACGAAGTATTTTTTCAATTCACTGAATGGAATGTATAAGCTACAAATTTTATAAAATGGATAAAGTGTCCTCATTCGTAAACTGCATTTTTGATCTTGCTCTTGTAAAACGTTTAGACAATCTTCGAGTACATAAGTTGCAATTCCATTTCACATCGTGGACATTTGAAAGAAACGTCTTGCCACATTGTGCAACTGGTAGCAACATATCTTGATTCAAAACGGAGGCGAAAGTGATATGTGATTCCTTGAGAACTAAAGTCTTAGTCTAAAAATGACAGTTTTCAGTCCCTTGCTCATATATTTCTTTTACAAAACATCGATGTTGATCTCCAAATGTTCCATCATCTATGACGCAATGACATAGTATCCGTGACTGCTCAGATGATAGAGGAACTGTATCTTGTTACTAATTCTACACTTGGCTTTCGCTTTCCTTCCGCTTCGAAATATAACATATCATTAAAACCTGGAGATGAAACCATCCGTTAGAAAAACCGGTCATCGACCATTGAACATCGAAAATTGACCTCAACTTTCCCTCTAAATTAGAAATTTGAGCAGTAGAACATCACAACACGCAATCAGACTCAAGAGGAAGACTTGATTGTATGAAGGGTTGGTCGCTAGACGCACTAGAGACAAAGAAATTGATAGCCCTTTGACTTGTCAAATCATCTCAGTATGAGCACGCGTGAAAAGAACAGTCTTCTAAAACTAACAAAAGAAAAGTTTTTTTAGTTCAATAATGCGACAATTGGAATGTCAAAAGTAGTCAAGACAGCAAGTGTTCGACGATTCATCAATTGAGGAAAGTCAAAATTGTGCAACTTAAGATCTGCTCAACGATAAGATACTGGGTCTGCTATAGAGCATGTTAACAGATCAATTTCCTAACATTAAATGATTATAACATTCAAATCTCTGCTTTGGAAAGCCCTCTAAGTATTAAATCATGATTTTGTCAAGCGATTGAGGCTTAGGAAAAGTTAGATGATTATCTCATTGAAGTATTTGAATTAGATCACTCTAAGTATCGATTACTACAGATTTTCCAGGTCTGAGGATACGGGTCCTTTTGAAATAAAACATTTATTAAATGCAAGAATGCTACAAACAATGTGAACTGAGCAGTTGTGAGAATCACAGCTAGTATCCATGCTTTCAAGTCAGTAATCTGCAACTTGCAATGATCATTAAGTAATGGCCGTCAAACAAATAGAAAGAAAATTCTTACCGACAAAGTGATGCAGCATCCCTATATTATGAAGCTCCTGTACCTCATATTTCGCATCTCTATTTCCTAATAGAACATCAATTCAAATTTTGACATTGTCTAACGATATGTGTAAATAAGAAATCGGACTCAGAGATTTCGCATTGAACTTCGAAGTCATCTTATTCATGTTGCTGCAAGATCTGAGACTTTGAGAATGTCCTCTCGACGTTGTCATGCATCATAAAGCGACATCAGTAGCCTGACGTAAGAACTTACATAAGCCACCTTTCAATTTAAGTTACACATCCTTTATCCTTGAGTGAATGTCTCTGTTATTTCATTGTGGTCATATTAACTTTGAGGCTACAAAATCACATCTCCTGATAAGGGCAAAAAGCGTGGAGATGTTCAAATCATACACATTGTTTAATTGATGAAAAATGATCACAAATGCAGTCAAGTTCTCCAGACAAGTGAAACGTAGAAGTTAACGAACATCCTTATTAATCGGCTTAAATTGTGGATTCGGTAACCGATTCTTGTGTTCCATTGAGGGCAATAATATTAAGAGTTCCATTTTGAAAGAAGAATTTATGTGCTCTGTGATTTCCACAGGTACCACGACGGACAGCATTAAGACTCAAAACGTTTAATTTGTGTCTGCGATTCAGAAAAACATGAAAGTACCATGAAAAGGAAGAACACTCTGCCAGAAAAGTGTTATAAAAGTAATGTAATTATCAAAAGTTATGCAAAAAGTAGTGAAAATATAAATAAGAAATTATGACAGCAAATTCGAGGACATGAATTACAGGATGCCTAATGATTAATTAATGATAAATAAAGATGAACTAGACAGCAACATATGAAGCTATCATGTAGGACCTACATCATTTATTGATATGAATTATACAATATCAAGCATATCATTAAATGGAAAAACCAAAACTTAGTTAAATATCAATAACTGTAGCTCATCCTTTGATTATTTTAATTTTCAGGTATCTGTCAATACAAGCTGGTCTCTAAAGTAAAAATGAATTAATTTGTGAGGCTTAAGTTTACCCTAAATTGGACTATGATGTTCCTTGAAACTTCGGTGCAGTGATTCTAAATATTTGAGTGTCGAGAAATTCGAATGTAGCCTATCATTCAAACACCAACACAATAAATAATAGGCACTCAATCCTCAAAATCAATAGAACATAGTACTCTTACTTTTATTCAAGCATGCGTTATGACACAAGGACATTGATTCATTGCTGATGATTGGACATTGATGATGAAGGACATTGATTCATTCATCTCTCAGAATTACTTGTTCATAAGAAGTGGTTAGTACATATTTCATAAATATCACAAATGCAGAATCGTCGTCTCAAATAGCATGCGGTGATTTTTAATAAACATTAGCGGTACAACTTACTTAGCATGGTAGTCTTTAAATGGAATTGCTGTAACGTTGCCTTGTATTTATTGTAACTCAACCAAAAGTCAAATTCTATTTGCTAACCATGGATAGCTAACCATGGATAACCATGGATCCCCTTACATCTAGCTATCCATGTTGCTAACTCATCTACACTTGAAGTAACAGATGGAGCGAAAATATCATGTTTTATTGACTTCCAAATCTTAAGTGAAATATGAGATAGAATTTGTGCGTCCACTAAGCCGCAGTAAATCTGAGCTATTTGTACTTAAGTTGATTGCCGTCTTGCAATACAGAATTTGCAGAATTTCAAGTCTTTATTTACTAAATTACTTTTTTATTACTAAATTCCTATAAGTGATGATCTGCTTGCTGTTAAGTTGTTCTCACGGATTGATGTTATTCGTCAATCTGCTGTCTTAATCCGCAATGAAGAATCGTTTAACTCAAGTATCATGCTCAAATCTTATGAAAAAGTAATGAGGGATGTTCCACAGGTAACAAAGAGAACTAAGTATGTTGATTTTTAAACCGACTTACCAATTGAGAGGCTAATGATCTCCAACAAAAAATGATGACGCATCAGTTAACACGAAGAGTGGTCTTGCGAGCTGTACTTTAGGCTTGATGGAATCGTTATTTACCTCGGCAACTCAGCCCTAAAACTTTGTAAAACCTTTGTCGGAGAAGCGGTTCGATGTACAAATCCCATTAAAAGTATTGCCTGGTTTTCTTCAACGAATCGGAAGATGGACAATACGGACGCTTAAGAATTTCATTGAATGATATCCTGGCCTCATTGTTAAATCTGTGATTCTGCTTAGTGGACGAATTCAATAAAAGAATTCATGCAACTCAGATATGAGCTAAATGAAGTATGAAAGGATTAAACACGTGGTCAGAAGAGGAATTGTTCCTCAATTATGGGAAGTTACTCGTTCATTGAACCGTGTTTCCGACAATAGCGGCTAAAAAGTCAGAAATAGTCAAATACAACTGTATAAAAGTAAAAGAAAGTGGCAATTAACGTCAGATCGTATAGAGTGAAGAAGTTTTGATCGACATAAACTTCTGCATTTTTGAAAATCATTAAATCTATCGATGATTAATAGGAAAAACGAGCAGCGAACGTCAACTATAATGACAATAACTTCGCCCTTTCATAGTTGATGACATGATGCTTTAACTGTTCCCTTCATTTATCATAAATTCGTCAGATAGTCCTACCTAAAGATTGAGTGACCTCGGTCAAACAGCAATACGATGGTAGGCATCTTTTTTGTAGCTGCAATTACAATGATTACAGCGTCTAATCGATGGTAAAAGCAGTTTATTATTTTAATTTACATGAAAATGTTGTCAACAGGTCGCTAAATGATGAATAGTTCCCTCCCCACGCATAAATCCCTCACTTCAAAATGAGGACATATCATAGAAATTAATTATTCTAATTTATTTGTAGTCATGATTAGATCATTAGTTAATCAAATGTCTATCCATCATTCTGTTGGACCAAATTTCAAAAAATAAGTTAAACTGAGAGCACTTTTGACTTAAATTGAAACATTTTTTTAATTTTTAAATTCCAATAGTGGCTGCAAAAATATATCATTAACGACAGACTATTAGATAGCAAAAATCCCAACAATATGCATCATCATGATTATTGCAAATTGTGTTTGCATGCGAGCTAGACAGCTTTGTTTTCATCAGTTTAAATAGTTGATTGCTCACTGTGAATTCAACAGGAATTTCAAAATGTATCTCAATTGATAAGGCCAGATCGCCGAAATAAATTTTGATGTAATTTATTAATTTTTGTGCGTAGAAAGACTAAAAAAGAATCATTATTTCAATAATTTGAAATCAGAGGAAAATAATTTCTGAAAGTCTTCATGCTATGCTTATAAATGTGGACAGAAAATACGAAGCAAAATTTATGTTTATTCGTAAAAAATTGCTGAACTCCTGTCAAACTCTGCAACAATGTTCAAATCTAGCAGTGAAGCATTGAATAGAAGCTATTTTTGCTCATTGCACTAATTGATTATCGGAATCAAACTTTCTCATTATGTTCATTTCAGCTTGAATGTTATATATTTCCTTAATTTTGATGTTGAAATAAATATACTACTAATATGATAAAAATGAAGACTGTAAAATAACAAAATAAATAATGGAAAAGCCTCTCGCCGCATTCAATTGTTCGGGTATTACAACTCCGCAGCATTATATTTTTTGCTAACATCACAAATAGTCATGTATCACAAATCTTAGATTGTTTTGTCCTCAACTTAGGTGCATGCATCGTGTCATGAATTAAACAACAAAAATTGCACTGTCCAAGCAGGCACACATAAATTTTCTATTTCATGCTTGGAAAATCAAAAAGACTAGTCTTAATCAACAATGAAATTCTTAATTGCATGCTGTGATTATACATTCTTATCGTTTGCAGACGCTAAAAGCAGTCTATTGTTCTACGAAGCAATGCATCAATTATTTATGTCAATAGTGAATCATGCCACATTCTTAGAATAATCTAAATATAGTCTTGAAGATCTACAGATTAATCTACAAATTTGGAAAATTGCTGTGCTAAGTCTCTAATCAGCTGATGTAAAGGTTTGAAAAGGCTGCGGTCGGCAGTCATCAGTTCTAATTTGGGAAGACCCAGATGAAAAGATGGATCACTTTGAAGCCCGCTTGAATCTTACTTTGAAGCAGGGATGACGAGTCCTATTATTTTGATAGGACTCCGACTCTGGGTGGCAACTATATAAAGACTGGTTTAAAAAAAAAACTGGTAACCTACATCATAGATCATTAAAGGCTTGCCTGAACCTACTTTTTTGAAATCATTGCTGTATGAAATATCAATTGTGCCGATGAAAGCACATCAAATGTCGCTTTAAGGTGGATGGGTTCCGACTGGGTTCCTCCCATCTTGCTAATGCGTGCTTCACACGGTTTTTCTCCAGTCTCTACCAGGCAGGAAAATCCCCAATCTTTCTCCAAAAAGTATGGGTACACTTTCGATTTTAATATGCGCTTTGGAGGAGAAATCACCAGGGACCCTAGGATTCTGCGCTCGAAATTTCGATATTCTGCGCCTGATTTTCGCAAATTCTGCGTTTTTCTGCGATCTAACTTTTTGTGGTCCTATTTCTTAAAATAACAACTAGTAAGGTTCGTATAATTCGTATTATAATATTATCAGGCAACTAGTAATTAACTACATATTGAATAAACTTGTTCTGAATAATAGGCATATATCCCAGTGCATATACCACATAGGCTCTATATTTCGTATACATAGCCTATAGAAGTGGTCCTACTATGACTGGTACTACACTGTATTCTGTATGTACATATAAAAGACAGATGTCCAAATGAACTTTAATAAAAAATATGGATCAAAATTTCAGAGAGAGTTGAAAGTAATTTTCAGCATGTCTTTGAAGTTGCCGTCTTTAAGATTTTGTCTCCTACATGTATCTACATTACGTTAACTACTAAAAGATTGCTCAACATCAGCGCTATTAACAAGCAATTGAAGTCGAAGCACCGCTGCCGCAGCTAGATGTGGAACTCTGTTCAGAACTGATACCCAAAATTTCAAAATGTTTGCTGGTGATGCTTCTTTTGCAAGCCCAACGTAGGCCTAGATAGGCCACTTACCATCGCAGCAGCTGCTGATCATGGGCACGCGATAATATAATGGAGATGAAGACCTGTAGTTGATATAAATACCATAATTGAAGCGGAAACAGCATAAACGAAGAGGTCTACGTACTTTTATTCAAATTGTAGAAAATCTGCGTTTTTCTGCGATTTCCATCGTTTTCTTCATTTTCTGTGATTATCTGCGCTTCGCAGAATCCTAAGGTCCCTGGAAATCACACACGATTGACGTTAGGGTGAGAGGGAATGTTCTCAAACAAACTAATATTTTATTTTTGTCTCTGATGTGACCTTTGGTGCGTAGGTGTGATCGAGGCAATGAAACTTGTCCTCTCTACTGAATCACCGAGTGAAACGACAATCCTTTTTTCACTATCACGGTTCATTCCCTCAACAATTACAAGTTTTGCATGCACTGCTGTCTCTGTACTTTTGTTTGACGGAGAAAGACAGAAAGCTGACATCAAGTCAGTGACAGTTATGCACAAGGACAAATAACTTGTTTGTTTTAAATTTCGGGTCTAGTTATAGGCCGAAGTCCGGAGTCCCATCATTTGATAAGACTCCGACTCCAGCAAAAATGATAGTACTCCGGGACTCCGACTCCGCATCCCTGCTTTGAAGGTGGATCACTTGATCCATCTTTTCATCTCGGTCTTTCCAAATTAGAAAAAACACAACTGATAGAAAATGCCTATTTAAAGTTTTTATGAGTTGCTTGATTCAAAAATGGCTAAACAAATTTCTAAATGAGGTCACAAGCACTAACAGAACACTAGTTTTGCATGCAAAAGCTTTTTATGTTGAAATATAGTTTGTCACAAATTTTGAGACATGATATTCGGTACACTCAGCTGCTTTTCTCAATTTCCAACCTATCAGTTTCTGTCATCTGAATTTCTTTCATTGGTAGATTATCTGCACATTAGATTACGAGAGCTTGTTGGTGAATGTACTTGTGGTACAGCAATATTTTTAATCAATCGTGAAAGACAATTCAGTGATCAATCAGCTACGTTTCAGGTGATTTCAGTGATAGACGAATGCAGATTTATCATTGCATTACTTCATGAAGTCTAGATAAACAACGATCTTCTCTATCAGAATGCATTTTGCGGTGCACTTTATCAGGTGAAAGGTAAATCATTTACGTGCTGGAATATATTCGATCGCTTATCGTATATAGTCGCAATCTTTTCCATGTTAATATGCAGATTTCGGTGCATCTGAAAGTATTTTGTCATTTTGGGATAAACGCCAATGTCATTTCAAAATTCAACCGTCTGTCGAATAAATCATTCCTTTCAGAACATGAAGAGAAATGCACTTCGGACAAAGAGAGATCCTGAACAAAACTATCATCCCCTTTCTCTTGATGTCTACAACTTCACAAACTTTGCAAGAGATACAGAATCATCGTAACCTGCTGATAGGCATGGAGAGAGATAACTGAAACTGATGAACTTCCACCTGTAATAAATCAGAAAGGACTGCCCGGTCTGATGGCACGTGCTATCAGATGATCGGTTCAAATTACAAAAGAGACTGGCACGCTTCAACACAACTGTCGAATGAAAGATGATTGAATCATTCTAAAATGTTGTGATAGCAGATCTCTATCTTGACAGGATTGTAATGAAAATTTGATCGCCTAATCCTTACAAAACAAAAGAATCGAGAACAAAAACAAATCATTAATGTGAAATTTAAGAATGTCCAATTTCCGTTCATTAAAGGGATAGAGACGGAACTGTTGCTAGATTCATTTGGTGGAGATTGAATAAAAACAAATTTCTTCGAATAGAAATAGTAACTGGCATAGCAATCTGAAATTCAACGCGTCTGAAATTTCTGACAAACATCACCTTTCAGTTAATTTCAAAATCTTCAAATTCAAACCAAGAAATCCCTTGCACAATGCCAACAACTTTCCCTCTATTTTCATAGGAAGCAGAAGTTGCTGCATTAAAATGCAGGAAGTGTGAAAAGAGTAATCTAATTTCCGTGAAAAGTTAAGAAATGCGTTCATTGTGTTGGACAACATTAATTCATTATTTATCACTATTTACTAGTAACTGAGTATTGATTAAATTAGATTTCAATTCAAATTGGTCGAAGACATTTCTAATTTTAACTTATTTTTAGATATAACCGATTGGTGAATTTTGAGCATAACTTATCACTACAAATAAATAAATGATCGGATGAAGTTGATTTTTCGCAATGCTTGTTCGATCGATAACCTAAAATTAGAAAGGAAGATTGTGTTTTTAAATAATAGCAGTATAATATTTAAAGTCAAATATTCTTTAGTGTTTTCGGGTAAGATTTCGCCTAGATATTGTGATAAAACCCATAATTGATGGATTAATTTATAAATCAAAGCAGTTGATTACTTTTCCAACGAAGCGATGAAATATACTTAAAACAGTCGAACTGTTACTCCGTAGATCGGCTTGGGAAATGCTACTATATTGACAAGATCCTTCTTGCGAAATTGCGAGATGAAAATATCCAAAAGTTCGACTCAAAAAAAGACGTTTCCAGCTTTTTATTGACGAATTTCCTGGGGCACTGTCGATAAGTTTCATTGAAGCAACGGTGTATATCTGTTTCATCTCTTGAATTTTCAAGTCCTCACTTGAAACATTCGTTACGAGTTTAGCAAATAGATTTCTACTCAATTCTTAGCTTCATTCATAAAGGTTGTATCAACGCTGTTGTCAATCTTGTAAATTCTTTCGACATTATTTGGTCACACTTAACATTGCAGATTGCTGCACATTGATGAGTTGCTTTCAGCAAGCCTAATTGATTACCTTAGCTTTAGTTTTTGAGCCGATGTTCTAGATGATGCGATTTCATCAACATCAGTCTCTCATTTCAGTATCTCATCAGTTTCTGTATGCTGCCTACGCTAAGGATTCAATCGCTTAATAAATTCAAGTTTTGATTAAGTATCAAACGACTCATGTTCGATGACCGAATCGTTGAGATACAAATTACATCGAATTAGCTTAGTTAGGGTAGTACTGCAATACAGCATCCTCGTAACCACACAATCACAAATCACTAAAGTGAGAATGTTGGAGATAAATGAGATGGATAAGGTTCACATGGTGTGGTTCTGTTGACTCCTACAACTTGTTGTATTGGATTCGTTGAGTAACCACCTAATAGGATGAAATAGCATGTAACGACCAAGACAATTATGAGATGGGTTTATACATGTAACTAAGATTTTCACGGCAAAGCAAGGGTAAAGCTGCAAAACATGGATTCTTAGCTTAACATGCAACAATTACAACATTGAAATTCAAAAACTGAATGCAGATTAAATGTAAATATGCCAATGTATAATAAATCTATAGAATTATTGCAATCAAAGAACAAGTTTATATCAAATCACTATCTAAATTCTGCCTTTGATGCACTCATGCGTATTAGATGAAAATATTTCTGCATAGACATTCAAATATTAGCGAGACATGGTGCACTAGGCTTTATAAAAATATTCCACCGGCAATGAATTGCAGTACATGCATGCAATTACATGTATCTGACAAGGTTGGGACAATACACCCTGCTTGTTTCAGAATGAAAATATCGACTATGTCCAAATAAAGGACTTTACAAATCGTCTTTTTGCTATATCCACTAGCACTTCAAAGCTAAATGTGATATTTGCATGAAATATATAAGCTTGAAATCAAATAGAAGCAAGCAAAATATTTCATTACATGCAGTCTGATAATACAAATACATATTCAGTCATTAAGTTCTTCATAAGCCATAATTCAGTCTCCAATGCAAAACCTTATGCGTAAGTTTCTCTGGCCATTCGCTTTACTAACTGAGTAGCCTATGGTCTTTTCAAATGATGAATAATTAAGTTACTAGTTATTCATTCATGATGTTTATATGAATATTGAACATTGATCAAGGTCACAATTTGATCGACATCAACCAGTGAGTTGATCATTTTAGAAAGCGTTTGTGTTGAATAGTTCGAAAAAAAGTTGCATGAAATTGTGTCAATCAATTATCCAGTGACACCTTACCGCTAATCAAAATTTGTCTGAAAATGTGTGCGAGTTATATTTTTAGTGGATTTTTAGACGTTATATTGTTCCAAGCAGCTATGACTTAAGCAAAGCGATCATGGCTTCATTGCTTGAAATCAGATGTTCTTGCATAAGCGTTTACATGTAGGCCAACGGGTAAAAGCACGTTTTTAAGCAAGGTGTTTACGGTCAATATTCATAAGAGTTAAAGAGAGCCTCAACTCATTTATCTGCCATTGTTCACTCAATTATGCATCTAACAAATGTCCTAAGTAGCGTAAACATGCATGAATATTCGACCAATTGTCGTGGAGTCAGTTTGTGACTGCTTGAATTGAGGACATGTAAAAAGTAAGACAAGTACACTGCTAATACAAAAAAGTACCAGTAAATAATAAAGAAATCATTTACTGCTCACCCAGAATCCTGAATAGCAAGCATGCTGCTGGACAACGACATATCGGGAAGATCTAATGAACTGACTTGCCTAAACTTTTGTGTATCGTCCAGAGGAAAACTTTATTTAAGAAATGTTTTTTTAAAAGATTATCAATTAAAATCATATACGGGTACACGCATTATGAGATGACCTTTAAATATTTATTTTCTCATCATAAAATAGCATTTATGTGGTTTTTGATTATCCAAATTCTCTAAGAAATGACTGAAATGGCATGCTCATGCTAACTATGGCAAAGTAGAGCTATCAGTAAGTATTAATCCTGCTGATATCTCCTATCCTAGATGTATTTTATTTTGACATTAAACTCTCAAGTTACTTACCTCAAATATTTCTGGAATCTGTGATCAACAGCTTCGAGCGTCTTTGAACTTATCTTTGGTAATTTTTATCCGGTATTTCAACTAAAGTAGATTAATAGAAAGTGATGGGAGGAGCTGCAATCTGATTGGCTGAGAGCAATGGGCATTGGTCAGCAAATTTCATTGAATTAACGTTTTTCTTTCACGAAGAAAGAAAGAGTTTATCTGTAATTGGAGATTTGTTCGCTCTGGTGATGACAAACAATAACATTATGCAAATTAGCCGCAGATGGACAAACTTTCACTTATTCTGCTTTCTAATTAGCTTTGTCTAATTACCGCAATCGAATTATCGCTGGAAATCTACAACTGCGTTAATTAATGCCTTGATGTGACATCTCGACATGAACATATCATAACTGATGAATACAAGCTACATATCAAGCATCACTACACATCAAAGAGATTGATACCTTAGCTTGAGCGTATAGACGTAAGCAAACTAAGTGTTTTCAAGTGCCTGAAAAGGCTCAGTGTCAAAATACAAATTATCCGAACTTGTAGGATTGACAACTGACGGAATGACAACGGAATTGTCATGCAATAACGGTAGCTGAAGTGTTACAAACCTTGTAAAACATTGCATTCGGGAACGACGTTACATGTACAATGAGTGAAATATAACATAATCACCCACTTGAAGTAAATTCTGACAAATTTGAGGACAGTATTAGATTACATCTCGGCCAGAAAAACAATGCTAGTCAATCGCAACAGAATTTGCGTAGAACTTTCACAATATCAATAAAAGATATATTAATATCTAATTTCATAATTATTAATGAGTGGCATTCAATTTAATTACAACTGAATTTTACTATACTAATTTCAAAATTTTTAAAATTGTATTTAATTCTATCTAAGCTTGCAGTTACTTATTTCAGTTTCATGTTAATAATTATACGCAAATGTGATGGGCGCATTTTACCTGTAAATTTCATTATTTTAAAATCAACCTCACCACATGGGTGGAGTTTCTTGAATTTCATTTCATCAAAGAAAATTGTCACAAATATGCAAATGTAGCCTTGCAGCAATAAGCAAAGTAATTTGACTCAACTAGGCCTGATTTGTTCGAAAAAGTTGATCTTTAATGAGCCGGCTTAAATGTCTTTGAAATAGTGTAATTTATATGCTGACTGCATTTTAATCATCCATTTACTTTCTAGAACTAGGAATCAAAATTTGTATTACATATATTGATTTTTTCTATATTGTTTCGGGAATGCAAAAAATGGCACCATAGACATTGGATATTTTCTAAGTAATCATGTTCTCGGTGAAATATAGAGTATTCAATCAATTGTCAATATTTGGAAATTGAAACAAATGCCTTACCTTCAGGATGCTTCGGTTCGATTCCTAGGACGGGCGAGTGTGTGTCCTAGGCGTAGAATCAAGGGCGTTGTTGTCTTGTATTGACTTAATAGTTGTCATTCTCTTTAGATATTCAGCTTATTGATTTTGCTTTTACGCTATGAAATATGACGGATCAAGTATTAAGGAAATGAGCGGCAGATAGATTCAAAAACGTGGCACTTTTCTGTTACTTCCGCACTCAGAAGTGATAAGGGACCAGTGGGGCGGCTATTCTGAGCTTCTTCATCACTATAGGCATCATGCTGTAAGTCATCGACTTCATTTCGTTAACCTTGTTTTGCAAGGCCATACTGAGCACGTTGAGAGAATTTGGCGCTCAATGCCGCATTGAACTCCAAAGTGGTACTCATCTCCACATGTTGGATTCGTACCACTACGAATTCATGTGGCGAATGTGCTCTCAGAGTGTTGATTGTTTACATACACTTTCTCACATTGTGGTGCTCCAGCCTCCATCGCAATCAAATTCATCTTCCGTGGATCACTAGCGTTTGTCTTCAATGGTTCCTGAGTAACGGGAAATAAACAGAAATGTGCCAAAAAATTGTACATGTAGAAGGGCATACATTTGACGATATACGAGTATAATAAATAAGCTTTAAAAGTTTATATTCTGAATTTCGGACAGCACCACTCAAAATAATATCAAAACTCAATTCTCGCGAGGCACCTTTCGTCTGATCATTCAGACATCTACAGGCGAATATTTTGGGTGGTACTTTCTAAAATGAATACAGATTCATAATGTCCGCATTGAACGATGCTTTTAAAATGTCAGTCTTTTTAATTATCTGGATGTTTCAAAAAGTTGGTTTTCTTCTCACGTGAAACGTAGCATCAAATGATAACAAAAGGAACTCCCATCATCTTTATTGACTCAACGACGAGATTGACCGCAAAAGATGTCTCATACCGAATATATTTGAATAGGCATTAGTAGATCTAACTCAAGTGCCAACTTGTTGTATCAGTTGGCAAAGTCAGCAAACACACTCAGTCGATTTTCCACAACCCTTGATCCTATTCATCAAAAACTTGTGCATTAACATTATTTACTTTAATTTCACTTTACATGTCAAGTATTTTTTGTGTTGTCGACAGAAAAATCACGTCACTTTCATTGTCCTCATGTTATGTCATAACTCTGGTCACTGAGCCAGAACTGATGCCAAATGATGATGAGGCTAAGGAGCATGAGAAATAATTGATCTGCTACAATTATCTATTTCTTGCACCATCTCCATCTCTGAGTTGCCAACAGCAAGCTCAGCCTCGTGACATATTCATAACTTCAATAGATGCCCACCTGTGTCGATAATCACAGATTTGCATAGACATATGATTGATACAATAGTTTTGGTGTCTAATCGCTTGTTGTTATGAAAGTGTTATGAACGGCATGTCAACAGGTCCCATTGTGAGCATAATTCGGAATAATTGGAATATGAATCAAATTGGTCAATGAATAGATTAGTTGCCAGGTTCATATTCATTCGCAAGTCTACTCGAACTGCCAAAATACTTGGAAAATTTTGAACAAAATGAAAAGTCTGATCACCGGTTTCTGAGTCTACTTAGCAAAGATTCAGATAATAATCAGGAAATGCATGTGTTGAAATTATTGTGCTGATCATTCAGGGGCTATGAAAGACTAATTGCAACTAATTTTAGCAAAGCAATCAATTAATTGAAACTTTTCATGCCAATCAATTAATTGTAGCTAATTGGGGTCATCGATCGATTAATTGCAATTAATTATCATTACCATTTGAATAGACAAATTCTAGATTTTGGATTTTTGCGTTGATATTTCACTTTAACAAATTGGGCTGCATGCCTGCATACTTTATGAGTCCCACAATAGCTCATTATCAATTTGAATAGACCCACTGCATGAAATAGGTACATACAACTATATTCTTAATTGGATATTGATAAATTTTATCATACACTCAAGTTCTTGCGTCAATATGATATAAAGTGATATTTATTCAAACACGCGAGTGCCTAGATAACAGAACATGAAGAAGAATTTTAAAATTTATTAGAAAAGCATTGCAATATTTAGATGCTAAATAGGTTGTGCACCAAACAGCTCCTGGAAGCTGTCAGCTTATGAATTATATATGTTTAGTAAAGATTAGTATCTAGATAAAGCATCAAAGGTGCAATGTTTCTCCTAAACGATGTTTAATCAATAAAATACCTTCCTCATTGCAAATCAATTAATCAATCAATTGCAGTTGCTCGATGGCGCCAATCAATTAATTGCAATTTTTTGATAGCAGCATCAATTAATTACGACCAATTAATTGCAATGCAATTGCTTTTTGATGATCCCTGTGATCACTCACTTCATATGTTATCAATACACGATAATATTTCGGTAATCAAAAGTGCTAAAGATGTGTTATCATGACATTCATTCACATTAATTAATTTGATATTGATTAATATGTAGCCTGCAGTGACTCTATTCATGTTGTATTTGACATCAGATCAATAGGAGTCGTGTTTTTATTGATAAATGCCATATTTTATTGACAACAAGTCTGTCATTTCCTAAATAGAGCATTCTTATTAAAATTGGTGTGATAAAAAGTATTATTTTGAATTAAGCAGCAATAATGATAGCATAAATATTTATCGATGTAATTAATTTTAACATTTATTCGTACTTTCTTTGTTACTTTGAATAAGCAGAATCAATATATTCTTAATATAGTTTAGACATGGAAAATTTTTTTCCAAAATTATTTCGCGTTTTATGAAAGTATCAGCTGCTGTCGATGTGGATTTTGCGCTCTTTAAGAAGAGTTGAAAAATTAAATCACTGTGGGCGATGATTTTCATTACATCTAATTATTAAAATGCATAAATGTTATTTACTATTCAAAAATTAATGAGTATTAATTTACTGTTTTGATCAATGTAGTGCTTCTCGCAAAATCTTTTCACAAATTTTGCACTCCCATCTCATCGACCACCGTACTTGCTTAAAATGGTCATGAAAACGTCGTATTGAGAGCTTGTAGACCTATGTCTGATATAAAATATATGTAACTTTAATAATTTGAAATATAAGGACGTCTTCAAATAAATTAATTTTGCCATGGTTAAGCTGTGAGGGTAAACTTACATTTTGAAACTTATTATGTCATTATAACATCCTTAGCAAATGCTGCAGTTATCGAATAATTGATATATACAATGCATTGAACTATATACATGTATGTTGCAAGCACTCATGTTTTGCATCGAAGCACTCACAAAGCTAAATGTTAAAAATATTTGTTAATAAAAAAGAAATAGTGTGCTAGACGAAATGTTTCTGCCAATAAGTCTATGAGCTTCGTGTGCTCTTTGAGTCCATTACCTACAAAAAATGTTAGAAAGCACAAATAAAAATTATATTATTGTAATTCATAACTTAAGATAATGTCCTTGAATATGACTTGTTACTGAAGTACTTGCTTCTTGTAAATTTTGCTAATGTAAATAAATTGAAAAACATCGCAAAAAGTAAGAATAAATTAAAAGAGCACTCCCAATTTTTTCACTGCATTTATTTGTTGAAAGATATATATACACGTATATGGTTTCATTCGAGAAACACAGTTGTGAAAAATTCCGAGCCGCTCTTACTTTATTCTTACCTTCGATGATGATTAAAGTCCCTGCGACATCATCAATTTATTAACTCCGCATACACTTGAAAATATAAACTTGTTTATCTACTGAATCGAGAAAAATCTTTGTTCACTGTAGCCGACCTTCATGTAATTCACTTCGATGTTAGATGTTCAGTTTCTGTATGTTTCTTCAAATGATTTATTCTTGTTAAATCAATTAATTATTTGAAACAAAATGTTCTAATTGTTACAATACAGAGATAAAGCTGTAAATAAAAGAACGGTACATATCAAGATCCGAAATTATCAAAGGAGGACAGTTTGTTGGACCACCATGATTGTGGCCGGTATTGACCTCCCGATTATATCTTTAAAAATTGAAGCCAATTGAATGTTACAAATTTGCACCGAAAAGGCCTCGGTATTGGCGACATAACCATTTATTAGCATGACACATTGAGTTGTACTGAAGCATATCAGATGGAATACCATATTTTTTAACAACGCGACCGGTTGTCACCGGGTGTTTGCGACCAATTCTTTTATCATGTGAAGTGATACAATCAGTCACCGCAAATGTTAGCAGACTTAAGGACATTTCTTCTTTCAAAAGTGAGACAATGTAATATTAAATTTCTACTACAGCATTGAAATTATCAATTCAAATTCAGGGGCGTAGCCAAGGGGGCCACCAGGGCCATGCCCCCCCCAAACGTTTAAGTAGTGTTGAAAAGTACATTTTTAATCTGAATTTTAAAATATATTCTTAACAATTCTCGTTGCACATCGAAATGTATTTTATTTGAAGTACTGAAAACTGACTTAGAGGTGCGACTTTCCTCATCTTTGTTAATGCAATTACATCCAGATTTGTCATCGAATAGACATGTGGAACAAGTCAAATGACATGATTCAGCAGAAGTTTGTCTGAAGCAGTGTATAGATTCTGCATACGTATTATCAATATTTCGAACTATTACTTAAATAGCTCGGGTGTATTTTTGGTTGTACACTTGTTGGTTACAGTGTATATAGACTAATATTTATATTTACTCAAAGACAATAAGTAATCAACTGTCTTTGAGTTTAGCAAAGTTTACAGTCTAAATCGAACGATATGCGTCTTTTTTCCATCAAATTTAGCAATGGGACTAAGAACGCTACAAAGAACTGAATGTTTTATAATATAATTTATCTCCATAAACGTGTAGGCGCACATTTTGCAATGTTCCTAAGTTATTCAGTTCTACCTGTAGCAGAGGCCAATCGGAAAATAATAAAAAACTATTTTGTAAAAATATGGAAGAGCTATAATCGAATTTTTATCGCAAAAAATGCATTGAAATATTGAGAGCGATTATGCATATTGGTTGACTTGATGTCTATCGAAAGGGGCATTTCAATTTTTCAGTTAACATTATATAATTCCTTGAACAAGATTCGGCTTTTTTGATTATTTATTCATGTGCAAACCAGGGTATAGAAACATTCATCTAATAATTTTGGATATAACATGTAAATGAGAAGCTAAATCATGAAATGAAAATTGTTTATTATCTAACAGGTATTTCAGATAAGCTTCAGATTCTAATACGTTTGCATGTAGTTATACAAAGTGTATGTATATTCCTTAAACGTCAATTAAAATCATAGGAAGTAGGTACTGTATAATGCATTAAATACCAGTTTTAAGAATTGCAATTCATCAGAACTTTGTCCCCCCCAAACTGATTTTCTGGCTACACCCCTGTTCAAATTCCTTTCGTAAAATTGTATTTGACTACGCTCTTTAAAGGATTCAAGTTTCATCGCATAGCAGACGAACAAATTGTTCAAGCATTTCAACAATAGCCTCGACAGTAGCCGTCCTTGAATAGTAGTCGCGGCCAAGAATGGCAGTTTTAATAGTAACGGTGCCAGCGAAAAAATACGGCACTTGCATTTTGATGAAGTTCTTGATAATCTAAAATGCAATGCTTGGAGGATTAAGACATTTGAAATGTCCTCTATCTAAGTGACTCACAAGAAACAGAATTCCATCACACAAGTTTTAATATTTTAATTGTTCTTTTCCGTTCTTTTGGTCACAGCGGGTTAACACAGCGGGAAGAGGTATTGTTTTGTAACATCTCAAAATTACTCTAATAAAGCTCAATTCCAACTTAAAACAAATTGCATGCATCGAAGGGGACTTGATTTGTTTTCAAATATACAATGCGGAATTTTCCTGTTCTGTCGATCAAATTACACAGTTACAAGTCTTATTTGTCCATTTGTTGATAAACAGCATCTTTCCCCACTGACAGCAGAAATTAGGTAAAACTAAAGCCATGTGCATCTTCGATATCAGATCATCGATCATCGATATCACACAATCAGAAGAAAATAGTTGTTCGCTCCCACTAAATACAAAAATATGGGAAACATGTGGATGCTGTTATATTCATGTGAAATCGATACCTGACTTAACGATCTGCCCACAAGCTTTTGAAATTCGATAGAACTTCTCATTCGATAAAAAATCCTCACCAGTTTTGTTATCCAGCTGGCGATACTTGAACTTCATTGAAGTTATAATCCTGTCCACGAGCGGCCCACGAGTCATTTACAATGAAACGCGAGGAAGATCTCCACCTGGTGATAAAATGATATCAAAAATGAAATATGAGACAATATGAATAGTCAGCGGTCGTTTGAAGATAAACACAATCGATTGCAAAATTCACTATCTTAGACTTATCAAGAAAACTTTCCTACAAAAACTCAAGCAATCGACAGACTCATTATCTTAACGTTAGTTGTGTGGTCACTAAAATTTCGTAGAATTTGTTTATCAGCTCGGAAAAATGCTCTCCGAATTCACGTCAAAGCCTCAAAATGAAATCCAAATAGCAGAAACGTTCTCAGTAACATCTAGCCTCTGACAGTTTGGAAGTAGTTTTCATCTCCACGAATTGTCAGGGGCTATTTACTTTCCGGCTACAATTTTAACAAAACATTGTTTTTAGACGTGTATTTTAGACTTCAAACAGCGCAATGAATCTATGACTTTGAGTGAATTTAAGCCAAACGGTTGCTTTGTAAAATATAATAAGGTGATTGTAAATACAATGTTTAAAATGAATATTATAGTGTAATTGTATGTATGAAATAAATGTTACAATGTAATTATGCCAACATTTGCTGTTACAAATTGTTGTTGTATTTTGGATGTATAAATTCGCTGTAGAGCAGCATTGTCAAATGCGAGTTATCAAAGAAAAGGATTAATGACACATCAAAATCATGTGTTTTAGATGTTGCTGAGAACTCTTCTGCTGTTTAGAGGTCATTTTGAAACTTTTTTAGGACCATTTTATTAAAACAACTTTGCACGAGAACCATGCATTTCAGAGAATGAGCGCGTTATTGTTTCTCTATACGATGCCTTCTCTGCTTTTGAAAAGTGGTCAACTTTTTCAAGTTGTAGAGTCGGTAGTTTGTAAATACTCGTCGAGTACTCGACTCGACTCGAATTTCGAGTTTGACCGCTCGAGTACTCGACTCAACATTATCAGAAAGTTTGTTTTCTATTTTTAGTTTATCACACGGATGTAAATACTCACTCAGGAAGCTGTTCAGAAATCGCAATTTCTTTTGTATTTCAGTAAAAAATACACACGTATATTGTTATCATAAAAATTTGTTAAAAACTGAAGATGTTTTGCAAGTATACTCGTATACTGATTTTTGTTTCAAACGCTATTCTCTATTTCAATTCAATACACTGCTAACAAAAAATTACACTCATCAACTTAGATAAACAGGTTTCTCATAAACGCATGTGCAGGATGATATAATGGTTAGTAGACTACAACTTGGCAAAATCATATTAATCAGCTGCAATTGATAGATAGTACAATGATGTGCTGTTCTCTAAGGTGATAAATAACTACACAGGCTGTTTAATTGCAATAGACTGTATAGAGTACTATTAGATAAATGCACAAAAATCGATTAATGCACAGTGCAATAGTGTACAACTTGACTAAAAACTGCGAACTCCGTTAATTTCTATAAATATTAAAATAATAGAGGCTGATATTACATATAACAGCTATCAGTAGACATAGCACTTCATAACTGTGAAAAGTGCAGGTTTAAGTTAACTCGTTAAAGATGAAATTGATCTTTTGTCATTTTCCTAATAGCAACTGAGCGATGTTCTCTCTCACCCTGTACGGTATTCAGAATAGTGGCACTCTTGCTTAATAATTGTGGTATAACATGCCTACTAGGTAAAATATATATTGTACAATGCTTAAACAAAAGTTTTTAAGCAATTGATTGCAAAAACAAATGATTGCATGCATAGGATTTTTCAAATTTGTTTGATGTATGTATCATATCCATAATTACATACGAGTATACGAGTATATACAAAGGATAACCCACTCACTCAATCAACGATGTGCGTCGCAAAAATACCTTACTTTCTTTTTCTCTTCACTGCATTTATCAGCCTAAGTAGGCCTAAACACATCTTTGCCTCTTAATATCTATGAAAATTTTACCCGACTCGAATCGACTCGACTTGACTTGAGGTTGACAAAAGCCCAACTTCCAGGACCCTAGCATGCTCGATTTATAAGCATGTCCAGACATAATTCAGAAATCTGCATTCATGAGTGTGTTGCAAATAAAGTTTGATTAAATCATGGCCTCAGCAGACAAAACGTTGAGAAATGTTGGTATACTTTATCATTTGAAATTTTAGATTTTACTTTTTCGAAAAGATAGATTTAAAATTCATTGTTAGATTTCAATATTAAGTAATTCCCTTTGATAAAACAAAAAGCAAAAAAATCCATTTAATACCAAATTTATAATGAAAATATTTGATATTTTGATTGATAGAATTACGTAACATACTTATCTTGTTTAGACTGCATGTAGTCATGAAAAGCAAACACTTTTTAGATTGCATAATACATTTTTGAAACATTGTTTAAACCATTTGCAGCACAGTCAGTGCTGCTTTTTGGAGTGAAATAATTCATAACCATTAACTACATCACAATAACATCTTCCCGTACATATTCTGAAGCAATGAGACGAAGAGTCAAATTTTATGTAGGACTGAAATTTGCATGCATTACTTTCAAATTCAATAGTCTAAAACGAGACCTTTCGCAAAACTCGAAGACAAATTATGCACGAATTTTTCTTAATTAAAAATTGAAGAACGTGAAAATGACAAGATACGTTGCATATCTTATATAATTTACAAATCCTTGCGACCTGCTTCATTAACTTTGATCAGAAATTAACTCCTTTAACTAATCAGCTTTCATAGCAAACCACAATTATGAATTAAATATCGAAATCTCAATAACTTTTCAGATGATGAGAAATAGCGGCGAAGGCGTGTACAGGTATTTCTAACTTGCAATACTTACAAGAAAGAAAACACTCATGGAAACCCCGGTACGTCTATTCTTCCCCCCCCCCCACATTTTCCAATTTCATCAAACTTAGTCACATTGGATTTAGACTTGATCTATGACTGATTGACAGTACAACACCACTCAGAAGTCTTGCTTGAACCCTGGGATGAAGGGTTGGTGCCTTGGATACTCGGCTAGAATACAAGATACAGCTGTGATCATGAACTTCGTGTCATTGGTGTTACAGTGAACGACAAGCAAGTGCTGTAAATATTCTACAAACCAGAGGAATTTCACACACTCAATGCTTTTGCGACGGTAGTGAGACTACACTTAGGAGCAAGAGAAGATCGTTGACGATACAACTCTCACGGGTGTCAACTGGAAAAATTGGAATATGTCGGGAGGAAAGAATATAAGTGCCGAAACCCCAAATTTATCGTAGTTTGGTCAGATTTTGCAAAATTGACTGAAAATTCGACTCTAGTGTATTACATTCAGATGCAGTTTGAGTGCATGCGATCACCTAGACAACTTAGGATGACTTCAATTACAGCCGGAAAGCTGACGGTTGGAATGTGATTGACCCGCGGCATCTAAGCCATTGACTAATTCTGAACGCTTTAATCGCTGAGGTAGCATAATATCATAAAGAAGATGAGAAGATTAGGAAAGCTACATATTTTAAAACCAATTGCTCTATTGAGAGCCGCTTCATCAAGAACAAATCAAATCTGCACATCTGCTTGCCGGAAATCATGATACATTTTATAATTTGAACATTTTGTTTAAAATGAAAATATAGTTTGAAAATTAAAAATCAATTTCGCTTACGATTTTGTTCATCATATTAAAGTTTTTATAAATTATAAAAAGACAAATCGAACGAATTTCCCAATGTAAAACATGTATGCTAATTGACTGATAATAATAATTTTAAAATTATTGAATTTACTTCTTGCTGCGATTATCGTTCATTCCCACAAAAATTTGCAATTTCGATGCAAAGCTAGGTCATGTTTATGCAATGTATTCCTCTTCACTTCTTGCTTCCTATGCATGTTATGACTGGATAAGTTAACTTTTCGTTAAAGAATTGATCATGACCATGCTTCATGAGAATGGATTCTATGCTGTCTAGATTGTATAACTTTCTCTCGAATAAGTCAGTTCTTGGATGTTGCCGAACGGAAAAGTCAGTTTAATGTCTGAAGAACGTGTTGAAGCATGTGCGCAAACCTTATGCCCTTGTTTACATGTCTGCAGCGTAGCGTCTAGCTAAATGATCTAAATTGATAGCTTGATGGATTAGGAGTGGATGCAATAAAGTCGGTGGATCAAAATAGCAATGCTAGATTTGAAAATGGATATTAAATTGATAAACAATGCAAAATGGGATATGCATACAGCTTATTATAAAAATATTCCTCATCAAACTCGAAAATTTTCTGCAAAATTCAATTTGAAGTTGAAACTCTTCGCTACAAAGACATATTCTCAAATAAAATCATATATTCCTGAAGCCTCTATTTTTATCAATCCCTTTCAGTGTACTTTACTGCATCACATCATATAGCAGTAAAATATTCCTACTAAAACTCCTGTTCTCATACTAAATGTGTATCACATTATCTGTTTTTGAAGACGATTGTTAGAATAATTACCTATGAAAAAATGTTCATCATCAAACAGATAAAAAGATCATCAAACAGCTAAAATAATACAAAACATTCTCCTAACCCGGAGGGGCTACTGGTAATAGGCGTGTTGGAGTCGCAGCTTGGGACAATGACCACTGGTTCGTTCCATGGATTTCTGCTTGACCAGGTCATTCCAGGGACGTTGTTTTATTTCTAATGAGATCCAGCTGCCCAGTTTAAATCATCCGTGTTTTGTTTGTATGAAGATCAAAGACTTTATATTCTTTATTATCCTCTGTCATATAGACTAACCAGATGCTAATAGACGAACCGCACCATTGACCTTGGTCAAATTTTCAGATTCTAGCTTTTATTTCCTTTGATCTTCAGGTTTCTTTTTGTGCCGTCAATAAGCCTTGAGGACATCTCAACATTTCATCTAAGCTTCGTTTCAACAGGACAATGGAATGAAGTTCAACATAAGGACCTGTGCAAGATGCAAGAGATTCAGCATGCTTTGTCGCTTAACATTTGGATTCTACCAACATACCAGCCATGCTTATTACACCATTTCCAGGGAAGTAGTGGAGGGGTAACGCGGTATAACGCCGTTATACTTGTAGCGGATTGATCGGATGAAAAGTCCACTTCTATTATAAACCTATTGTCGCTAACCAAAACCTCCGAGAGGGAAAAATCGTCATTTTCAGGCGACACACGCGATTCAGGCGAGAACTGCACACTCGAGAAATTCCAAAAAATCACATAAAACAAGATCTTATAAAAAACAAAATAAAAACACAATAAACACTAAAAATAACAAGAATGACACAGAGCAGTACACACCCCTCTATGATCTCGAAGATCCACCAAATCACACACAAATCTAGAAAAACCTCAACGTTTGAATGAATAACCATAACACGAAAAATATAAAGACTGTACCATCATCGACATATAGTACACTAAAAATTCCAAGTAACAACCCATCAATACAATAAAACACGACTGGAAACAGTACCAATGGAATAACGTCATTACGATAATGCACACAGAACAATAATTCCGGAAATGCTCGAATAAGGAATCACACAAAAACTTTACCATTGCACGATAACGTGAGAATCCTTTCAGATAAAAATACATGAGGACAAACTCCATCGAATGGATCCACCAAGGAAAAAGGAACTAAATGTAAGGATTGCTAGGACTTAATCTAAAATGTAAAAATCCATATAATGGTTCAGGAACATTTAGATAGATCATAAAATTGTTATAATGTTCAAGATTTTGAGACCAATAATATCAGTTCCTTCACGGGTCACACGAGTAAAGAAGAATTGTCTTACTCAACTTCTACTTTCCTCACTAAACCATCCTCAACCTAAAGGTTCAATAATTATAGCTAAAGGCCAAGATATGCTGATTGACTGAGAGTCACGCAAGACAACTATGTTGGACGAGGAGTCACTGGTCGCGAACTATGTCATTTTTTGTCTCGTTTAGGTCGTTTCGCATGTAGTCTATCTTCCTCGTTTGCAGTGTGCGGGAAGGCGATCAGCCAAAGCTTGGACGTAAACCGACTGAGATCGTGCCATGTCTTTTTCGTCAACGTGAGGAATTCACTATGTCAAGAACGTGAGGGCGTAACCAACATCGAGGTTGACAGAATAACAGGTCTTCTGGAACGCTTGAAACACCGGGTCTCTGGATCGAGTTCACAATTGAGCACACTTCTTGAAAAACGAGACGAGAACTTCATGTGTGAGTTTACGGGGTTAGACAGGAACAAGGAACCAAAGGCCTCCGGCCAACCATCATCCTTGAATTCCCGGGCATCTCCAATGAAGCTCAAGGAGGATTAAACAACCAAATACCTTCGTTCCGGCGACACCAAATCCTTCGTTGATGAATTCGATGAAGTGAGAACGTGATACCAAGTTCTCGAACAGAATCAACAAATTAAATCTCAGAACAAGCCTGAAACTTTCACCGGTCCCTGGAGCGCAATACTCTTCGAAGAGCATAGATAAAAGAATCACTGCTCAATCTTCAACAACTCTATGTTTATTGCTATTATGACCTGACTCACAAATATGACCGCCCAGCGCATACTGTTAGCTTGCCCTCCACGCCCACGGCGAGATGTTACATTTTAAGTCCGAACGTGTCGACGAGTAACAAAAAAACGCAGTACGACGTGTCGATTCCTACGTTGGCAAAACGCTGTCTGCACGTGATGTTTCGGTTTTACACTGTATGAACTGATGGTAACGCACCGTTTACAAAAAAGATTAGTAATTGTACAACGCGCTTGCCGCCAACAATCCAATAATATGCTATCGACTGCCCCTTTCTATCTGGACTGTCTTCCTTGGTGTTGGGTGAGAATGTGATAAAGAATGGTAAGTAGAGTGCTAAGGAGAGTTTATAGGAATAATGTTTGCCTAATGTTCGGCTGGTGCCGATCCTTCCTCCAACTCTCATGAATCCACAAAGGTCAGTGCGTGGATTCTAAGAAGAGATATAATTTTTGTCATTTTCGTAATGTTCCAGACAACCAACTGATGAATTCGTCTTCTTGCCCTTTTCATAAAGGTCAGACTTACAAAGCGATCAGTTACAAGCGAAGTCAGTTGAGCTCAACAGACAAGCGATTGCCCGTTTGTAAACTTATCCAGCTGGAAAATTTCTTAAAGCGTTCGTGACCCAGCTCTGATGTTGGGCAGGAGGATGTCAGGCAACTGGTTCGGTTTCAATTCTTTATCTCCTCCGTTAGACAAGTAGGTAAACTTCCAAGTAGGACTCGATCATTATCCTGAGATTCGGGTACTCTTAACCCATGTACTATCTTGCCAACTGAAACACTGTTAGGCCTCTTGTAGCTTGGTCGGCAGGATTAAGCTCTGTGATACCCTGAAACCATTGCTTCGGACATGTAACCTTCGATTTCGACTAACTCTGTTGCAACATATACTGGCCACGTCGGCTACGTTGTTGATATAGAGCCAAGTACGACACGACTGTCTGTGTAGAATTTCATTGAGAATTTAGGGAATTCTAGGGAAAAGATTTATCAATTCCGCGATCTCTAGCTGAAAAAACCGCTGCGCAGAGTTCTAAACGTGGAATTATTGTACTGTGACTAGGTGGCGACTTTGCATTACCATTGGACTATCCAACAGTCAAATTTACCTTACGGAGTCGATTAACTTTCATATGCTACTGAGCCTGAGCAACCCTTCGTCCTTCGATGATAAAATATGGACTTCCACTTCCTTCGATTGTGTAAGAAATTTATTTCAAGCTCTTTAATCGCTGACTTTTTCAGTGTTCCAGAGAATCTGCCCACATTCTCACTTCGCCGCAAATCGCTTGAAAATGATTCATCCCAAAAATCAGCGACAGATTTTTACCCATCATTTCACGAGCAGGAGTTTTTTTGTCTAAAACCGATTAGTCTTTAATAAAACCGATTGGGTCAAAAACCGAGTTCAATACTGAACGCTGTTCGCCGTCTAGAGAATTGAGCTGTCCAGTGATCACCGATCTCAAAGGCAAAAGCAATCTCGCGATAGCATCATAGAACAATCCCATAGAAGTGGTGGTGCAAACAATCCTCATTATAAAGTCCTCTTTTTAATAGTTTCCTTTAAGTCACTTGCGGGAACTAGCCACTACAGCGCACGACTTTTGACCTAATTTGTGAAGACGAAGACCAGAAATCTGCCTAAGGCTGCTGCTTGAGTTTTGACGAGACTGACTGCTTCATCCGTGACGCGCACATGCGAGGCCATCATCACGAAGAAATTGTCGTTCCCGAAACGTTTTCCTTGCTTGAGAACGATTGCGACTGGCTGAACGAGGAAGTCAACGTGCAAGGCTTGGAGAAGGAGATTTCCGACACATGCAAGGTCAATCGTAAACAATTAGAGGTAGATTCATGTCGTTGTTCTTGAACCATATGAAATCGTAAATAATCTGATATGCGCTTCGCACACTTTGAACACGTAAAACATCTGCATGCACATCACAAGTAATTGCTACTCTTCTTTCCTGACTTTCATCAGGGACGCCTAAGTAGGAACGAAGAGATGGAGACCCTTGAGTAGACGCTATTAGAGAGACTCCTCTAAGACAGCTGTCGAATCGAATACGACCCTGATTTCGTCCGCTTCGAGTCCGCTTACACCTCCGACAACGATACGAACAAACATTTGCGAACGAAGGCTGCAGGGCCACTCGGCATGTCCGTTCTTCAAGAAACGTTGTCCATGAACTCGAACATTTGTAACCTTTTCGTTTGTATTATTTTTCTCGGTCATTCATGGAATGCTCGCACGTTTCAATGCTAGGCATTCTGTTTTGGGAAGGTTGAGGCATCAACCAATGAAAGGCAAAGGAGCCTCCCATGAACCATCAGACCCCTTCACTAAGCCGCGTTCATAATTCAATGACCATGAGGCATCCTCAATCGAATTCGTTCATTTTTTCATCATTTTTTGTTCATCAGAAAGGGAATATCCGAAGTTTGATCATGGCAGGAGAAATACTGAGACCGACCGTTAAATAGACTGTGACATGGAGGAACGTGTGAGGACCGACCGATGTGAACTTGGCCCCCCCATACAAAAACTTCCGACTTTAACCCCACCTAATGGACCTCTCTGAGCATATGGCATCTCGTCAGTACCTAAACCGTTGTTCCGAGGACTTGATGAGACCAGTAGGTATGGGTGTGGGGGGGAGTGGGGGGGGGGGAGGTGTCACGACGCGACCGATTACGATTCTGACAATTCAGCGTTGTGGATGAAATTCAGCGTTAACTTCCATATGTGAAATTCTTTAGTCATTGCAGACGTAGAATTTCTTTGTAAGGTTGTGGAAAGCAGTCGCATTTCCAGAATTTCCGGTAGCTCAAGTTTAGTACAATCGTCATATGACCAATAACTTAACCTGAGGCTAATCTACCATCTGTGGCGTACAGGGAGATTCACTCTGGAAAGAAAGTAGGGAGATTCAGGCTGTTTTCTTGATGCATGTCAAAAAACTTGGACGTCTTCATGTCCGATTGCTTGTCGTCTATGATGGCGTAGTTCGTCTATGATGCTCAAGCTCGCCAGTCGCTCAGAATCTTAACTAAGACTATCTTGCGCAGATTTGCTAGTTTGTGTCGGGTCTGTGCATATTTGTTATGCAATTAGGAGTGACGTCGATGTTTTGCTGAGTGACTTGACCGCTTGCACGACATTAGCCGCATTTGGTGACCAACCATTCCACATAACAACATTTCGTTTCATGTGGGCAGGCCGCGAGCGAGATCCTCCGTAGTCGCGCAACATTGCTCCGTAAATTGTTGTCGCTTAAAAACTTTCCGCCTATCGGAAATAGTTCCCCCCTCCTCACAATCAACCCTCCCTCCGTACTGCGCTTCGACCTGACAGCTCGGCATTCATTCAGCGTATGATTCGTCTCATAATGGACATAGCCTATACTCGATGTGCCTAGCACGTGGTCCTCGTTTGTACCAAGTGGCATTTGCTCGTTTTTAGTTTTTCTTTGTGACGATCTCTCGCATAATACCCTCTTGTTACAGGGCATTGTCTTCCGGCATGATTCAAATTACGGTCCGAAAACTAGGGTCGTTACTACACGCGCTTGCTTACAAGCAACTCGTCAACGGAGAGAATGGAGGATATGGAGATCGAAGACGCTCTTTATAGCTGCTCGCCTCGTTGGTCCATCTGAGTTGAATACATTTAAGGTAGCTTGCTAAGGATGGAAGTTGACACCCGCGGAAAGTATCAATATGACAAAGACTATCGAATTCTCAGGGTCTTCTTGACTGCGAGTATTTCTTCACTATGACAACATAAGTCATACAAACGACTAAAACCGTTGATCTGATTACGTTCTGAAAGATTTGATCTGCTTTAGCTCTCTGGGCCGCCCGATCATCTTCAGCTCTCTGGTCTCTGCGTTTCACCATTCAGCCACCCCAAATGCGTTGCACCTATATCTGGCGAATGAATTTAGGCTGCGAGTCCATTAACCAGCTTGTCAGTCCTGAATCGTTTCCTAACCACTTAATCTTCGGCAGGGCTGAGCTCATAAATCCATTTCTGTCACAGGCACCGCTTTCTAATTCTGTCATCACTGACTGAAAGGTGGCAATCCAGGCCTGGTGAGTCTCATGGCCGATCATGACTTTTTCTGGACGTGACGTTAGAAAAACATTCTGGGAAAGGTATTTTAGCAAAACTATCCGTGTTTTATGGCTACGTGAAATTGTAGGTTCAAATTGGGCTACGTGACTACCGTCGTTTACACCAGGGATATGAATTCGTTGGGCTGACGTTGACAAAACGGATTGTTGGCTTCTGGTAATTGAATCCATTGGGCTTGTTACAGGTAATTGGATCTACGACGGCGGCAGTAGCCGTCTTGAAATTCGTCCATGTTACTCTAGGCATCTGTTGTAATTTTGCTGTGACGCGTTAAGGTAATATTGTCCGCGAAGTCGGCGGTGCCGTTGGGAAATTGTCGCATGATTGCCTATCGATTGCCTAATCCATTGGCTTTTGATAGCAGCTTTTTACAGCTTCTGCCTTTGATTTGATCTCAGCTTTCCTTAACCTCAACTTATGGCAACTCAGTTTTGATTTGATTGGCAACATCAATTTCTCGTTTTTGTGTGCAAGCTTTCTCGTGTTCAAGTGTGCCTTGCGGAGATCAGTTCTACTGCGCGAGTTTACCCGAAGTCTGCGACCGATAACTTGATCCTACAAGTGCATCTCTACACGAGGCCTACAAGGTACTTTTGAGACAATTGAGACAACGTAGGAAAACGTTCTCTCTAATAATCTTGCGAAATGACATTGTTTCTAATAAAAAAAAATAAAAAAATGACATAAATCTTTGAAGACTTCTTCATGCTTAAAACAAGCGTGGAGTTTTGAGCGTCTTCATTCATTCGCCTCCTAGCTTCTAGCGGTTTAGATTTTAGCAGATCAAGAATCTCCTTCCTTTCTCTCCAGTTGCTGACGTAATTTGTCGCATTCTCCTCGAAGTAGCGTTGTCCGCGTTTCCGTCTAGTGTCCTTGTCCGTTGCCGTTGTTCGTGACGTTGACTTTTGGAAAGTTCATGCGAACAACAAAAGATGATATGATGGACGAATTTTTACTGTAGCGGAGTGATCGGATGAAAAAAGTCACTTTAGATCACTATTATAATTCTAAATCAACCCTCCGGATGAGGGAAAAAATCGTCATTTTAGGACGACACACGCGATTCAGGCGAGAAACTGCACACTGCGAGAATTCAAAACAGTGCAAAATAAAACAAAAATCTCTCGCTTAAACAAATATAAAAACACAAGTATGCAATAAAAATAACAAGAATGACACTGAGGCAGTACAATACTTCCTAAGATTCTGGCCGAATCAGCGTTATACTTCCTAAGGTCATCAAATTAACGTCAAAAGATGGTAAGCTGTATGTGGCAAACATTTAATGTAAAAATGTTCATACTTGATGTGCATTATTGATGAAGATCTTATTCAACCTCCTATTTTTGCATTTTGTCATGAGCATGCATGCTTTCATTATTACTTGGATTCATGTGGAAGTCCTTCAATGATAAAGTAATCGCCGAAAGGGGATGAGAGCGGTTGAAAATTCTGAAAGGGCGATTATGTAGCTCTCGAACAGTCCGTTATGCACAATAGTGGCTCGAATATGCGTTTTTCAGCTGATACTAGGGTTTACAATCCCGGGATCTCGACCCAATTTCCGAGATTAAAAATCCCGGGATTACGTCTTCGAGATCTCGAGGTATTTCGAGATATTTGAAAGATTAGCCCTGAGTTCCTTCTAAGTGACATAGTTAAGAGAGTCAATGGCTTTTTTGAAAATGCATCTAAATTTTTAATGTTCCAAGTTTGATAAATTGCCAATGTGCTGTATTTGCCGAGCCAGCTGGTTAAGCCTCGTTCACACGATGACACTAGTGTCGTGACATTAGTGCCGAGGAGCAGCGCGAAATCTGGGCTAAATCAATGCCGTGACACAAACCGTTCAGACGCTTAATAAACAGTGTTGTGACACTGCTACTAAGTATTGCTTCTGTAAACTGAAAATACTTCGTAAATTGATAGCTAAAAGACAAATCACAACGGTTTAAAATAACGACTAAAGGCCTGTTCAAGGCTCGTTCAGACAGAGCTAGGTTTGCGGTTTGCGGTCTTTGAGGGGAAAACCCGTCGAAGAAACCGTCATTCAACCCAGTGAGTCTCCCGAATTCGCTCTATTGACAGGTCACCGGACTGCTACTGCAGCTGCGCTGTGTTGGTTTTCACACATCGACAACGAATTGTGTCTCGGTGATTAATTGACGGTGAAAGATAATTTGAAAAAAATCATCAGTTATCGACAAAATGGCATTGCAGTTGTTGTGATGAAGACAACGTTTCGTTCATCAAAATCGACCCAGTGGTTCAGAAGTTATGTCAAAAAATGCATTTGTTCTCTAAGTGAATGTATACTCAACTGATAAGTGAGTACCGTTGACAGAAAGTCTTCGAAACACAAAATTGGCGATAGCTCAGCTAATATTACATCAAATTTAACAAAATAGACTTCATTTTACTTGTCATTTCATGATTGTGAAGATGGTGCAGACAGTTGCTTACACAGATATAGAAAATCTTTTGCCAATACTCATTATCACATCAATTGATATTGCACTGATAGATTTTTCTCCAACATTCGGTAGAATCCGAAAGGGCATTCTCGGCGGCCGGTTTGTTCTTAACGAGATTACGGTCGAGAATGAGTGATAACACAATTCAGTGTCTTGCCTTACTTCGCCCATATTTTTTACGAGTTGACTAGTTTTACCTACTGTAGATGTTTGTTAAGTTCACGTTGAAAGATATACATTTTACAAGCACGTATCGTCTTTTGAAATATTTCTTGAAACTTAATGATTAAAAACATACATTATACAGTATATATAAATCTCGATCGAGATCCCGGGATCCCGGGATTGTGATTAGCCAGTCTCGAAAATCCCGGGATTGAGAAAACGGCTCGAGATTGTAAACCCTAGCTGATACGCTAAAAGTCAAAAGACTTGTCACCCTTGCGCATTAGTTAATATTGCATGTGCGACAAGTCTTTTGAGAATTGGCTTTTAGTGTATATACATGTCAAATTTAGCGTTTTACTTCCCGAACTTCAGCTGAATTTTTAGCTCTTAGCGTTATACTTCCTAAGAATTTACGACTTCACCCCTGACCATTTCTATGATAATGATTAAAGAGCATGTGTGGAAAAGTAGCGAGATTTATTTACTTAGTTACAAAGTATGTCAATTGGAACGCTTTTTCACTGTCCTTCTAAAGAACTGACAGCATTCTATGGAATTGACTGTTCACTGAATGACTATGAATGCTGTCATCAATTTGTTAATAAAATAATACTAACAGTCATTCAAAATTTCAAAATTAGTGAATTACTCAAATTATATTTTGCCGGCCTGGATTTGTCAATTGAGATGAAGATAATTTTAAGTTCTCATTGAAATTTCAAAATTAATTTACAGCTCAATTGACTTTGTTGGTAAAAGATTACTTTTGTAACAAAAATAATCTCTAATCTTTCCTATATTTAGATTGACGAAATATATAAATTAAATGAAGCAATATATTTTTGAGTGTCGAAAATCTAGAAGCATGGATCTAATTATTATACTGTTTTAAATCTTTTAAGCTAAAGCAATAACATAGTACTAATGTTATTGGAATTTTCATTATTGCTCTTTAGGCGATTATTTGTCAATAATTACGTTCCCGGTGAATTGATCAACGATAAAAAAATTTCAACATCATACATGTACATGTACATGTGAAAATTAGTAAAAGCATATACTTTAAAAGGCAGATGCATTTGATTTCTCTCCAGGACTTTCATGCCGAACCCTCGGATGGCTGGATGACCGTTTTGGCTTCAACTGTGTAAATACACGTATAAGTGACCTCTATCAATTCCACTACCTAAGACAAGAAGAAATCACTGCAAATTAATAAATAGTGAAAAAACAGTAATAAACTTGCATGAAAAACAAGCAAATTAATCGGTAATTTCAATGCCGCTTTAATTGCATATGTAGTTTGATTTGTGTCGATACTCAGCACATCTTTCTAACACTATGCTTGTTGCTTACAAGCCTATAGTAACATCTGGAAAGGTGACGACAATCTCGAGTATTATTAAGCCTCAATGCTTCCTTTAATCTAAAAGGTTTCGGAAGTGTCGATTGTGCTGCTGATGCATTCCTAGGGTTGTCCACAGATATGGGCAGAACTTTTATCAAGGTTGGTGAGCGCGAAAAGCAGCAAATTGCAAATTGCCTTAGAATATTTCATCTCGGGCTAAAGCTCTCGACTTCTATAGTAAAGTTGTCGGGATTGTCTTACGCTAAACTTCAAGAAACTATGAAATAACAAGCACATATATGATATGCTAGAATATCAGAACTGGAAGTATAAGTGGGGGGAACATTTGGCCTACTTACTAAAATTTAAGTGGTACTTTCAACGCGACTAGGCGATCGAATTGAAGAAATGATCATCAAAATTAACATTTTTTGACAGTTGGAGTTAAGTAACAAATGCGATTGTTTGACATAGTTACAGGATAAACATCAAATAATATTTAAATGAAATAATTATTTTTATCTCTGAGGTTCGGAAGCATTTTTCGGATAAAGTGATTATTTTTGCTACAATTCTCATGTCTCTAGATACAAGCCTTTTTTTCACGATTCATAATTCTTCGGAATTTCTTCATATTCACAATATTTTTTATATCGTACCACAAAAGATCTTCCTTCAACGAGAAAAGCTATTTATAAATTGCAGAAATCAATTTCTCGAATGTGATAGCTATGAAACACAATGGCATTAAAACAAACCATCCTACATAATGTCAGTATTTTGAGTGCAAATTGTCTAAATGTTTTCTTATTCACAGGAAAATCTAGAAGAAGTATTCTGGGAACTGCAGTTGAGGATTAAAATTATCTTCCAGCTATATTTCTGGGAATCATTGGATGGCTGAAATCAGCCGATCAGCTGATAATATGGTAATAATATGATTTCAATTGACTCATTCCGAAAAATATTGAATGACTAATTTCGTTCAGTTGAACACTTCATCAAAATCTATCACTTAGCCGTTTCAAAACACTTTCCTTCTCTTCCTCGCAGTGAAATCATTATGACTTTAAGCTAAATGACATGCAAGCAGACTTATCCAACTTCCTAATGACGATGTTACAAAAACATCAAGGTGACTGAGCTAAATCTTCAGTTCTGAAAAAAAGTAAAAAATCCAGTGAAAAAATGTACAGAAAATTTTCTCATGCAATCGTCGTCGACGTCGAGGGTCCCGTATTCCACCAGAACGTTGGAGATCATGAGTCATTAGACTTCCCAAATAAACAATAGAAGTTACCTGCTTCAATATTTGGTCGTGGATCTTTACAGCGCAATTTTACTTTGCTGAAAACCATTACCACTGATTTCGCGGGGTTCAGCGATAGTTCTCGCCTTTCACTTTCGGCGATCACAATATCCATCATTGCTTGTAATCGTTGCTCCCATTCCGCAAGAATTACAGTATTGTCAGCATACCTTACATTCGTGATCTTTTACTCTCCAATCTTGAACCCGTCAAAGTCATCAAGACTGCGCAGGATCATCTCCGTACATACCGTGAACAAGAATGGAGATGCCACGCATCCCTGTAGCACGCCACGCTGAATCTCACACCTCGGAGTAAGTTCGCCTTCAACAATAGCGGGAGCCTTCTGATGCCAGTAGAGCCATCGGAGCATGCAGATGTCGTTATCGTCGATTTCTGAGTTTTCCAGGAGTTTTTTTCAAATCTTGATTGCTTCCACCTTGATCAATGCTTTAATAAATCAATAAAGCAATTACAGAAGATTTTACGTTTCGCGTCAATCGCTCGCTGGGCGAAATACATCATAGGGCAAGTACATATTCTGCATTCCGTGTACCTTTCTCTAGCATAAAGTCGAGCTGAACGTCCGCTACCTCTTTCTCTAATTTACCGCGTATCCTGTTCACCGGCATAGTAGTTTTGTCACATGACTTATCAAGCTGATAGTGCGGAGCTCCTAACATTTTCTAGTGCCCGCCTTTTTCAGAAAAGCAATGAATATCGATGAGCACATTTCCCCCGGCACAATGCCCTCAACATACATTGTATTTAGCAGTCTCGTTAGCGCATCGATCCCATCTTCACCCTTCTGTTGAGACATTACGTTGTTCTGTTGTGATGTCTCCGGCCTCACAGCCATCGCAACTTCGCACTTCGTCAGTGCACCTCATCCTTTTCACTTACATTTTTCCGCCCAGTTTTCTTTCGGTGCGAACATCTCACCTCTGCTGTCTCCAAACACTGTTGTATTTGTCATTATCATTTAGTCATTTTCTTGTTTCGTTCAATGATAATGGTTCTGTTTTCTGCTTTTAGACATCTGCTGGCTGTTGGCCTCTTTCGGATTCCAGCTGCTTTCTTAACTTCTTGATGCATGGCGTTCGTGAGATGCCTGCTTTCGAGTTGTTCAATAACATTGTATTGTTCGTTGAAATATACCCCTCTATTTCTTTGCACTCTCGTCTTATCCTTCTGTTCTAAATCAAGTACAAGTCATCTTGCCCTTTGGCCTTCCGTCTTTCCTCCATCATCTTCAGAATCTCTTCTGTCCTCCACCTTTTCCTTGACCTTCACTCTTTCTTCGCCAACACCTGCTCTGCTGTATCCAATAGCGTAGACCGAAGGGTGCTTATGGGCTATCTCCCCCAGGTTTTCAAATTTGCCTAAAATCTGCTAAAATGAATCAATCGTCATCAAACTTCAAGTAAACGTACTTAAGTATATTTTCTACCCACATACAAAAATTTGTGCAGATCGAACAAGTAATTTTTGCATTAGAGATTCAGATCAAGCTGCAGATATCGCTGCACTTCAAGTTATCGCTCCTAATTCAAAAACTACTTGTCCGATTTGCACAAATTTTGCCATGTGGATAGAAAATATCCTCACTTACGTGGACCTAAAGTTTTGTGAAGATTGATTCATTTTTACGGAATTTAGAGAAAGTTGAAAACGTGAGAGGATAACTCATAAGTACCGACCGAAGAGCTGCGTACATGTACATCTCGGTGATATTCCCTTGCATAGTCTTCACTTCACTAAGTCCTTCATGTATTACCTAGACGTACTGTGCAAGGTAAACTGTTCTCTTTAGTAGTAGGTCGGACTGCCGCTGGGTAGCGCTTGTTGATGGAGTGTTGAGTTTTCGGAAGCGAACTTTCACGGTTGCGGTCACTGGTACGTCATCGCTGTCACAATCAGCACCCGGGTAAGTTCTAACTCGAATGACTGCGCTCCGAAATCTGCTGTTGGTTGTAACGTAGTCTATCTGGTTGCAATACCTGTCTCCAGGGCTCTTCCAGGGTCCAGAGCCTCCGAGCAGGGGCGTAGTGCGCCCGATTCCTCAAGGGGAGCACACTGCAATAGTGCAAAATTTGATAGACTAAGTAGTCACAGTGAAATATGTACCCGTACTGCTACTCATTTTTGCATGATAAAAAGGTAATATAGGCTTTGAAAAGGAAAGCTAATATCAATATTATCAAGAGGTGAAATAATATCAAAAGTTGAGCTAACATAAATAATATCAAGAGGTAAGATAATATCCAAAGTTAAAAAGGAAATAGTAGGTTTTATTCAATTTTGATTGTAGTGTAGTCCTACTTTTTGTAGTAACCGTATCTATCTACACGTATTTGATAGTTTAATGAAAAGCAATTCATTAAAACATACGTTTATTGAAATTGAGAATAAAATCTGATTGGAGAACATGATTAACGTCGATCACACATATTCCAAAACACGTCTCTAATTCTCGTCACGTCTTCTTTTTGATTTCTTTGGGTTTCTGATGCAATAATTAGGAGATCTCTCAAACGATCTTGATCCATTGTGGTCCGTAGCGCCGATTTTACGAATTTCAATGAGCTGAAAGAACGTTCACATGATACTGTTGTAGCCGGCAAGGTCATTGCTAATCGATAAAGTATATTCAGATTAGGGTATGTTGCCGTCATCTTGTTGTCAATCATCAATAGCAAATAAACAGACTGTAAGTTTTCACAAGCAATCTCTGATACTGACTTTTCATTGCAAAATAGTTTATTCAGATAATGCAGCTTTGTATTAGATATCTTCTCGCAAGATTTCGCACAGAGTTTCAAATTCTTTCCATTGTCCTTTTGACGGCTGTAATAATGAAGACAGAGACCTTAAAAGAGGACTAACCAGAATAACCCAGGGGGCACGACGCCCCTGCCTCCGAGGGTGTTACTCGAAATAGGAGTTCAAAATCACCAGTTCTGTCTGCACGCACCAGTCGACCAGAGTTCTTATGCAATAGGAACAACATTTCAGAGACAATTGTTTTGCTCTCTTTTGTACATTGTTTACTATCAACCAAACTGAAATAAATCAGTTTTGTTTTGAAAACGAAAATTTCGAATTTTTATTCCAATTGATTTTCAACGAACAGGTAATTAACACTAAATAGTGCACTTTGGTTTGAGTCGCACCAGCTTCTTTCAAGATTGCTTTCCAAATCGATGATCACCATGCTATCCACGAATGTAATGTATTGATGATCAATCTGACATCCCATTACATCAAAGATTCCCTCCGAGAGAGTCCGGGTTTGGCCAGTGCATTATAAATTTAAGTATAATTAGCGAAAGCGCACATTTTGAATAAGTTAAGTGCGGTCTAAATTTGCTTAGATTATGAAAAGTCGTCCCTGGGCAACCCTGAGTATTTAGATCTTATTTATGAATCTCATTCTACTGTCCTTGGGCTTATCCTGTGTGTGCAGCATGCCTATCATATTTCAACACATTCCGTGAATACCAAGAGGGGGTAAGAACCACGTCCCTCCTCATACACCCGTGGAGTTCTTATATGGTATTTGCTGCATTCAAATAACAAAAATTATCGATTAATGTCTTCATTTTTAGTACGTTTGAGAGATTTACTTCATATTTTGCTTCAGTCATTCCTGCTACCACTAACATCAGAGAGCAGACGCCAAGCTAATTATTAATGCTATTTACAGCACTTAGTTAGGAACGAGGAGAACAATGGATGTAAACTTTGATGCATAATCATGAAAGAATGTATCGAGAACAATGCAGAGGTTATACTCGTACATACCATTCCACTGAAAACTTTCATTTCTGATCTGAATACAATCGCAGTGAGATGTCGCAGGCATTCTTAGGATGTCTTATTGCAAGATGCTGACCTGTTGTCTAATTGACTGACAATGTGAGGACACGGCTGACTGATGATGTGAAACCTGCATAACGAGATAAGTTGCATCTTCTGTCTTGCTAAAACTCAATGAGACGGCGCGGACGATGAGAACGGTTGCAGGAGAGTTACATCACTTTCATGATAGCTACATCAATGACCTGATAGTTTCATGACAAAATTACATTTTTGGGTTAAATGCGTTGCATACGTACACGTAGACCAGTGGTTGGCAACGAATGGCTCGCCATCGCTTCTCATATCTAAAGTGACCGGTGGACAGTATTTGAATCGGTGAAGTGAAAATGGCTTACACTGATGTACTTCTAGGTTAAGAGATCTTCTTTCATATTAACTACTAACTGAATAAGCAATATGATGGCGCAAAAATTCACATTCGAATGCTCAGATCATGTTCCTTTCGTATTCGTAATGATTATCTTTCATCAACAAACAAGTTTCTTATGCTAAGTCACATGGTCCTGGATGCTTTGTTTGAGCATGTTTCACTACGTAATAAACCACGTTGCAGTGGGCCTATAAATACTAAAACAGGCTGCGCATGAAGGAATTCAACTGTCTGGAGATAAGCAACTTTAACTACCTAACTTTTCTTGCTGGATTTTGTTTGCGTATTACTATGTGCTGTAGGCTACTTAAAGATTGCTATTTTTCGATGAAATGAGGTCATATTGACATATTACCAATAAGGTCATATAATCACAATTCGGCAACAAAGAAATGCCTCCGCAATAAGTGAGGCATATTCACTTTTCAATGTCAACATAGATTTCAGAATGAAAAACATAATTCCCATCAAATATTTCATAGCACCGTGATTTAAGCTTCAGGTTATTTAAACTCACAGCTACTATTAACTATCGCCTTAAATTACATTGTCTTTGAACTCTGATTTAGACGCCAGTATATGTATATACTTGTTGATAGATGTCTTGATAATTATATTCACAGCGAGAGCAGATTAATTGAAGAATACTATTTTCCACTCTTTACTTGTTAGACAGGTCAATGTGGATACTAAAAACACTACCGAGAAATACATGTATGGTCGATGCAAACAAATATTAGCATGATAAAAGTTTAGCATGTTATCGACATCACAGGTGCTCCATATTTCACACATCAAAACAGTTTTTGAGGTTGCCAATTTATTTAATAGTAAGCGATGTATAAAGATGGAATTTTGAAAAAAATTGTCGTGGTTTAAAACACCAAAAAGCCTGTTTTTTAAACTCTGCGAGGAAGCGAGTTCGAGATCGAATCCTTGAATACTTCAATTCAATCAAACCTCTAGACTCTAACAGCCGAAACTGCAAAAAATTTCTATTATCAAAAATAGAAGAGAAATCGAGCTAACCATACTCATCTGGACAAATTCTTCGGCATTTTAGCATTGAACTATCACATTTGATCTCTGCATCTTTTCGTGAAACTATTATGACATCAGCGCAGCACATTTCTTTGTTTCGCCTTCTGGGCATATGTCTGTGCAAAGTAGAGATGCGCATGGTTCGACCTGACGAGCCGCGAGCCGATGTGATTTTGAAATATTCAAGCGCAGCCGACGAGCCATTTTAATTTTGGGTAAAACAAAGTTAAAATTCAACGTAATCCACAGTTAGTCCGGGAGCTAGCGTGAAGTTGTGCAGGGAACGAGGTAGTACATACAACTTTCACATAGCATAGTCCACCTCTAACCTACTGCAAAACTTCGCGTCTGCCAGATCAGATCATTTGCTTTTCAGAAATAGAGAGGATAACACAATCCTATGTATTTCCAGTGGTAAAATTGTGACATTTAAGGTGTTGACTCCATTTTTTCGAATTTTTGCTCATAAATGTTACACAAATTGGTATTTTGTTGAACTGGTTATTATAGAAATCATCTACAGATCATGATCTTTCAAATGCGTTATCATTCAGTGACAGAGGATGAAGTAAAGTGTACAAACAGACACTTTTCGTTAAAGTATATCAACAATTTTCCTGAAATTTCTATGTTAAAATTTGCAGTTACACCAAAACGAACTATGTCTGTTTGTAACTTCACTCAAATGCCAACACCCTTTTGCTTATAGGTCGTGTCCTTTTAGTCGTGCCTTCCTCGTTCAGTAACCTTCGGTTCTTTAACCACAGATGGGAGTGACCACACGGGATCCGCCGTTCCTTTTGCGATGATTTCATTATAGTTTTTCTTGTTTTTCATTTTACTTGTTTTTTTCACCTTGTTTTTCAATCTCTTTACTCTTGCTTTTTTGCTGCTGCTGCTTGCTTTTAATCCGCTTTATTGTATTTATCGATTGTGAACGACGGCAGTGATCGCCACATGACCGCCACAAAATAAACTTAATCTGAACATTTTGAACATTCGTGATATGCAAATTGAAGGTATTATCATTCATATGCATCAGCAGAAGGGGAGGACCATGACTCAAAAGTAAGAAAAAATAAAAAAAACTCCCCCGATGATGAATAGCATATAATAATAATAATAATAATATAATATAATATAATATTATTATTAGTATTGTTATCAGGCAACGATGAATGACCGTCCACGAGACTTTTGAGCGAGAATTAGAATTTGTAAAATCACTTCTATTTTGTCAGATGCCTGCCACGACTAAGCGTCTGGACGTGAACGTCGCATATTTTTTGGTATAATATGGCAACATGAGACTATTATATAATAATTTATTAGGTGGGTGACATTATAATAGTATAATGTGACATTACACAATGATTTGTTCTTTTGGAAGATTCCTGGTTGCATTGATGTAATATTCTACTTTTCATTTTCTCTAACGATCTGATGCATCTGGTTAATATAATTACGCATCAGTTTTATCATAAAATTTTGATGAAGGCATTTATCGCAGCACAAGCTACCATTTGAGGGTGATGGTCCTTGACGAATAATAAAGAGCCTCTGGTCCATCAATCTTAGCATAAGAATATCAAAAACTGTCCATTACTGAGCTTAGGCAAAGGTGTTAGAGTCTGCCTAAAGTCTCCTAAATGAATGAATTTTAATTCTTTGATAAATTTATGCTTTCACAATGTAATTAAAACCACGAAAATTCGGGAAATAATTCGAAGTATTTTTTTTTAATTCATTAAACAGATGTTTTTTGACTTATAAATTCATTCATTTGGTAGGCTGCAAAATCAGTTAAGATGAAGAAAAATCAGATTTTGGGAAGACCCATTCCGGTGTAGAGCTATAAACCTCGTTTTATGACTACGATTGCGATTTGGCCTACCCATAAATATCGTGTATGATCAAAAGTTCATCTAAATATATCGAATCCCATGTTCTCTGAAAAATGTTTTTGTATAACTCTAACTCTGAAGTATGTCTTTTAATTCTGTAAATCATTATCCTTAAAGTTAGGACTTTGAAAAGGCCTACTTAACAAATGCTACCAAATTTAGTCAGCGTACCACAAAAAATCATATAAAACTCTATCTTGCACCTATATTGCACCTTACAACGATGTATTTTAAGCCGAAAACTCGCGGCTCCGACTGGCTTGAAGAAGTGGAGACGAGGCAAGCCGCCATCGGTTCCGCTCGGGTCAGCTTAGGTACATCTCTAGTGCAAAGTGCACATTTTGAGGACATGCATCATGTCTACGGAGTTGAAACCGAAGACTTTGATCAATCATCCGTCCTTTTATTCGATTGGTAATGAATTCAAGTGGAATTTTAGTTATATGCATACAAAGTTTTATTGATAGATACTTCAAAAGTCATTTGGGGGATGCAACCCTCGATTCCGGCACCCATTACATCTCTGCGTGTAATATGGTTTGTATTCATTGTACCAGACTTATTATAGTTCAACATTCCTAGTCAATAATTATATTTAGCGCTATCTTACACGAGCAACTTTTGTTTTTCTTAATTTGCATTATACAAGAGAAGGATCAGCATTTGAATGCTGCTGCATGATTTTTGCTAAACACCCACACACACCAATCAACCACATTAGTGGGTGCTACATCAACGAACCGCTTACAAATTTACTCAATTCTGTCCGCATCGATGCAATGAGTTAGACTAGTTGTTCATGGCCATCAACGTTTGCAGAAACCGGCTCCATGACGCAACATGATTGTCATAGGTGTTAGAGGTGATGCAACAAAAAGCTTGCCGCATAAGTTCGTTTTATTTGATTGAAAAACAAGGAGCAGCAGATGGCTCATTGTAACACAAGCAAATCATTATTGCTTCAAGACATAAAGATGTTGTAAAGATTAAGTTAGGATGTCATTTTCTTTGTTTGAATCATGACGCATCCAAAAAGGCCCATGTTCATCTGAATTTAAATAGATTCCATTTTTCAACAACTGAATACATTACAATCGGGAGTGAACCAGTGCAACACAGGGGTAGAAGTACATAAATCTTTCTGCTTACATAGCATCTAGAAACTACAACCTAACTTAAACTCTCCGAATCCCGATCAAAAAATTTGATTTACATAAAGAAGATGACAAAAATCCCATATCTATCCAATATTAAAAAAAAAGTGGACATCTAAGGTGTTGTCCATTTTTTTCGATTTTTGCTCCATAAAGTTATTACCAATTTGGTATTTTGTTCAACTGGTATTTATAGAAAGAAAGTTATTATAGATCATGATCTTTTAGTTATCAAACAATCATTGTGACAGACATCAGTGACAATGTAACTGCAAAGTTTACACTTTAAATTGGTTTTAACTTTGATTTTGCATAAATTTAACGAGGTTTTTTTTGTAAATTATCTTAAACTTCAACCTCTCTGACGTAAACTTTCTTCATCCTCTTCACTTGAACTGATAATGAGATGATTAAAAATTTTGATCTGTTCACAATTTCAACAAATAACCCTAATTTTTCTACAATTTGAAAGCAAATTTTTATGAGCAAAATTCGAAAAAATGGAGTCAACTCCTTAAAGGTCACAATTTTACCATTGTATTTCATTATCTTTTTGTTATATCTCTATTTCTGAAAAGCAAATGATCTGATCCGGCAGACGCGAAGTTTTGCAGTAGGTTAGAGGTGTACTATGCTATGTGAAAGTTTTATGTACTACCTCGTTCCCTGCACAACTTCACGCTGGCTCCCGGACTAACACTTTAGCGATCGAAAAAGTTAAATATGAAAATCATACAATTTGTTCCTTCAATGTTAAGTAAGAGATAGCAAAATTGGTGTACTGTAGATTATAATTCACAGTATCGCTGGTATAATTTTGTCCTATTGAAAATGATCATTCACATGGAATTGAAAAACAATATCAAGACAATCGCTTCGTTGCCGAATGTATCCCGCAAGAACGACAAAAGGTTCACATCTTTTACTTCTCAACTAATTGTCCGGTTTTCATTTTACCACTCATAGGAATTCGCCAAGAGTAATGTCTTTATTTCCGAAGAAGTACTTTACTTTCATTACAATTGAAAAATGCTAATTTACCAAAAATAACTTAGTTTTGCTTCTTTTAAAATCTAGGTTATTTACTCAATAATTGTTATTTGTTCATATCTCTTAAGTCTGACAGATGATAGGCTTACATGATCTCAATTTTGTTCATAGATTTATTACTGTAGAAGCAAATGACTTCAGATTTTGTATTTTATATTCAGTCCAATGTTTGCACTTGAATAAGAGTGGACGAAATGCCTTATGTTAGAAATCAGTTTGATTTTATCAAAATGAATTTGGTGGCTTTATCTATTTATAAACTAGGTAAAGGGGAATCATTTTTTAAAGTTTTACAGAAATTACTTACTGATTTTGTACCAAAACCCTGATTAGCTCATCCAATGAATTCTTATATTTTAAATTGATTTTCATTTTTTGAAAGCGAATACATTCCACCTATCCATCCCGAATTTCTAGCCTGCAAAAGATCTGTAGGATCAGCACTAGAGAAACTACCTAGTTCTTTAGTTTCCATACACTAGAGAACTTTACAAGAACCTAGATTTGTACACAAAGATAGGATCTCGAATAGAACAGAGTTATTCAATAGATGAAATATAAATACATGTAGATCTAGGCTTACATCATAGAGTAGGGATATGTAGGTAGAGTATCAACTCAAAAAAATATCTGTATGCAGTGAAAATTTTTATATGAACAGATTCAGTTCAGAGATAACGTTCCCGTCGTCCAAAAAAATTATTTGAGCACTTTTGGAAAAAGTCAAAATTTTGCCAATTTTTATACTACCGAGATGGCGCCCCTTCATAAGTAGTATGAAACAAGTTGGATATCAAAAGGAATGAATATTTTATAAAAAGCATCCTAACTAAGCGGAAATCAAACTGATTATCAAGGGAATTTCATGAATTATATTATGATGAAAGTCTTCATGAAAAAGTCACGATATTATTCGTGCTTTCTTGGCTGAAATTTCGTTTTTAATTCAATTTTCAGCGGCATGATTTTATGTTTCTCTAAATTCATCTTTCATTTCTTGAATCTGAATAGTGATGTGGACCCATTTACATCTTTCAAAGTTGAATGAAGTAATTGTCTTTGATTATGTGATTTTGATGTGCAAGTGGCAGGTTGCCTGTGATATGATTACGCTCAAGAAAATACTCATGAGGTTGGGCAAGAAAGTAATAGGAACCATCGCATTGCTAATTTAGCAAACATTAAATCTCCAAGGCTGTCACGAGAATCTGCGAAATACCATAATTCCTTCTGTATTACAATCATGATCACTCAATTCCGCGGCAATTTCTGCAAAACTGCAAAGATTTGCATATCTCACATTTGGTGACAATTCCGACTGTAGCTCTCTTGAGTTCATTTAATAAAATCGAAAGTGTATATACATTGGGGATTTGATAAATGCGGAGTTACCACTCTACCTAATATATCTACTCTATGGCTTACATCTAAGCAAATTAGCTACACTTAATGTGCAAATAAATGATTTCGACATTTTAAGACAAATTCAAATCAAAGCACGCAATTTTGAAAGCTAAAAAGAAAAGACAAGGATACTACTGACAAGGCAATTTGTAAGCAGCATAAGCTTCCATTATTTTTCTAATTTAGTATAGGTAATTTAACTCTTACACAGTTTAATGTAATCGATCTTTAAGTTCGATCTTCATTTTAGATTGATAATAATGATGACCAAGTCAGTGAAGTACTTGGTAGGCCATCAGCTAATCGCAATCTGGAACAGAATCAGTGAGATTTTGCAGGATTCTCCGGTAAGGATATCAACAAAAACTATATTTCTTGTAGAACTTACACGTTTCCGCTACTTGTTTTCTGTTTACAAAGATTTATGCACCAAAAGCTGCAAAAATTTTGAAATTCCATGATTCTGGAAGCAGGATGTGATTTCCAGCTGGAGAATAACCATAAGTTCCTGAACGGTATGAATTTCTCAGTTAGCGTCGATTAACTTGTTTTATATCACCGACATTGCGGAAATGAGAGATTAGTATAGAATGCTCATGTAATTGTCTTCGGTACAGGATTTTAACAAAAATGCCACCTACAGTGAACAGATATTTCATTGCATGTCACAATGCTGCATTGAAGTCTGATGTGTCACTGACTGACCCGTAAACCTTATGGCATGGCATTTAACATTTTACCTCAGCAAATTTGAGCTTTGAAACCCATGAAATGGCTCTTGCAGCATCCCTTCTCTGATTTTGATGTTCTTGTGATTCAATCTTTCCCAAATTTCGTGAACAACACTATTGACGCATGCTCACTCCAACGGCGGCATCAGAGACTCTGAAATCCATTTTACTGACTATTTTTTTTGCATTATGCTCAATTTTGTTATATAGGGCCTATTTATACCTTCTTCTATTGTGGCTTCCTGTAAATCAGAGGTTCCCAACCATTTCATGCTGCGTACCCTAAAGTAGAAAATCACAGGAATTTTCATTATTCAGCGTACCCTCACTTAACACAAAAAATAGCAAGAATTCAATTATAATAAAATACTTAATCACGCGTAGAAACATACGAAATTCGTAATTGAATAACACAAAAATTAAAACTCGGCGTAACTGATGCGCGCTTCTGTAATAACACAAGCTCAGCGAAAGGCATGCTTCAACATCAAACAAGCTCTTTGTTTCCTTTTAATCATTACTATGGTGGAGAATGCGGATTCACACAAGAATGTGGTTGGGGTCGAGTTGGTGGTCGCTAATTAGCAACGGTTGCTTCAAGGCCAGATGATGACAATCCAATGCGGAATGCGCACAAAGTTTAGCAGTTCAACTGACCCATGAACAGGAAAGTAATGAAAGTAAAATTGAAAGCATATTAATTTCTCATATTCTGCGTACCCCTCAAAATTCCTTCGCGTACCCCAGGTTGGGAACCTTTGCCGTAAATCCTAAGTTTGCTTCATCGTTGTCAAGTGCTTAATAAAGAGCATAAATGAAAATAGATAAATAATACAATAAAAATAATAAAATAAATAATCAAAATAAAATGGTCAAAAATAATCAAAATAAAATTTACATAAATAAATAAATAAATTTACTTTATTATTATTTTTAATTAGATTAAATTCCTTAATTACTTTTAATTTGTCAAATTAAAAATCTGATTGAGAAGAGCGGTTCGCCAAAATATATATTGCGAAATAAAAACAAATTGTCTGTGCGTCGAAAGATAAATTCATTTCATTTCCCTTTATCAAAATATTGTCTCAATCTTTCTTTATAAGTTCGGTTAATATTGCTAGAAAAAGCAGTGATTACTTTTCTCACAATTCTTCCGTTTTGCAAATTTTCTTAGACTGTTTTTCTAACCCTTTTCTAAACCTGTTTAGTGTTTATCAGTGTATTAGCACGCTTTGTTTATCAATATATTACTTGAATATAACACTCATCGAAGGTTGGAATAAGACGTCAATTCATTCTACGTGCATTTTTGCGACAGTTGGCTTCTATCACATGTTCTATATAACCGACAAGTAGACCATAATCAAGAGCTTCTGATGAACTACAATAAAATTATTATTGACGCACTAGGTGACATGCCACGCTCAATCACGCGTAATTCACGCGTGAACCACGCGTAATTACACATGACCCCAGACATCCGTGGCTATGCAGGATATTGCCGCAATATAAGTTATATAAGCTAGTATAGTTGACAGTCCTGTTATATAGACTTTGCGTCTCATGTGTCTGCATGTATCAGAGGCTAAACAATGTGATAGGACCTCAATTTCATGCTCAGGGAAGACAGAACATGCTTAGCGGTTCATCCGTGGTTCAAGCACAGAACAAGGACCTTGTTGGAACAACAACCTTGTTCTGTGGGTTCAAGCGGCAGCACAGACAACCGTAGACGACGCGCAAACTATAAACGCTCGCCCGCGCGTATTCATAAACATTTCCCATGTTTTAACAGCATCAGATCAAGTGATTTCTGACTCTTAGTGCAGCGCGTATGTACGCGGGTAGAAGAATAGAATGTCCTTAACCACGGATGTTTGGGGTGTTCCGTAATTACGCGTGAATCCCGCGTGGCATGTCACCTATGTGTAACTCTAAAACAAGTTGATGTAAAAGTGAGAAAATGCAAATTGATATGGGTCCTATACGTCAAACAATAAAAAATGACATTTATTAAACAGGTTCACTTCAGTGTGTAATCTTCAATCACATATGTAAGTTTTGATAACAATCACACTGTGCATATGGTCAGCACAAGCATTAATTGTATCATATGTCGCCAGAATTAACTTTGTATAATTAAGTCAATAGGTTCATGATCATAAAACATCATTTAACTTGCCTGAAATTGGCAGGTGTTTTACAGTGAGCTGGTAATGTTGTCATTCATTATTTCTGTGGTTGCATCAGAGTGATATTTCTTTCACTAGCAACGCAGTTCGTTCATGGGAAAGTGAAATTAATTTGAACAAGCCCGCACGAACTATTACAGATCAGCCAAAATCTAGCAAAAATCAACTCAAGTTATATTGAGTGAAATGGACCTAAAATATTATTCACAACGACTTATGCGAGCGTAATTTTGAACATTCATGCAGTCTTCTACAATCATGACCATACTTATTACGAGCTGAGCTTTTTACTGATTTCCGCCAATTGCTGGTTCCCGTCACAGTGGTCTCCGTGGCACAGTGGTTAAGTGCTTGGCCTAGCGATCTTTTGTTCCATAGGTCGAGCGCCGAAGGTGTCATTGGAAGTCGGCAGGAAGGGCATCCTGACCAAAAGTACTACAACGCTCCATAAGTCTGACTATGTCAGCACCGTCCAAGCCCCAAGTATGGGGAGTAGTGACGTAAAGGCTTCATTTTTTCAAAAAAAGCTGGTATAGGCTGAACGACCAATAAAGCGATCTTGTGAATATCGAAATTGGCTGTTTTCACTTTCAAAATTGCTAAAGAATTAGTAAACATATAAATCATACACTCAGTCGATTTTTTTGTAAAGCATCTGAATGAAATTAGATTGTTTGAGTGGGACTGAAGTTAATGAAGCTAAATATAAAATTATAAATTACATAATTCATGGAAGGTCTATCGAATTGCCTTTCTCCTTCATTTCTCTCCACTGCACCATTATCGCAGTGATTTTAAATGCTGAGACCACTGATCGCTGATCTCTATCAAATGTGCATGATATTCCTGTGAAATACTGAAATATTTCTGCTTTATTAAATTACCAAAAGTTGGAAAATCACTAGCTCTCAAAAGTTGCCGATTTTTCGAAACTTGCAGGTAGATTTGCATCGCCACCTCATACGCCGCCTCTTTTGTTCCGTGCGTACCAGTGATAATCATGTGCTTAAACAAAATACTTATACGCACTGAAGTCCTCCTTACCCTTCGGCGTTCAGCAATAATAAGTTACATTTTCCAATCAACTGGTAATTTACAAGTTTATGAACTTAATGAAACGGATAATTCACTCAAGCCTCACAATTTATGCGACGCAGCTATGCTTGATAGATACAAGAGCAGCCCCGATCCAGTCATCCGCATCGCTGGTCTTATCATGTCCTAATTTCTTTTCTTTGACAGCGATTCCTTTGACAATCGATTCTAAAAAATGATCTTCAAAGTGGTTATTGTGCTCTCAACTCCATCGCTGAAATCCATCCTCGGAGATACAACTTGAAAGGAGAACCCGCAACCCCTCCGCGTATTGTAATGACGAACAAGGCTTCAAGGACTGCAGCAGTCGTCATTTCTAAATGGTTGTATTTTTGTTTTATTTTATAATTTACCATATGAATTCTTCAATTACTTCTCCAGAGGATCTCTGACCACCCCGTCTGGCGAACCTGTCGCGGAAGTGTTCTTAAGATCTTTTAGTCGGGTTGTCATACTGACAGAAATCACAATCTGATGTAGATTCCTAAATTTGATGGAATCGTGACAATTTGGATATTCTGAAGATGATCATGACTAAGATTAGCGCAAGTGACGAGAGTCTGCTTTTGCCTTTTACATGTAACAGTCACTGAGATTACCCGCCCACTCAAGAAGTTCTCGCAGCCCTCATGAAAAATTCCCGTTCATCGAACCTCCAGCAAACTGAGAAGATTAAGCAATCTAAATGTGTAGGGCTTTGTTTCAGAGGGTGGGTCTTCGCTCTCTGAACTCACCGTACTGAGCACTGTTTCATTTACACACATAGTCACGTCAATAAGCTTGGATGTCAATTAAAAAGAAATTGCTCTGAAATGCTTTGGAAATACATGTATTTGTTTTGCATTTTTTGATATAGCCTACATTTATATCGGAATTATATCATATTATTATATTTCTGGGTTTGGTTGAAGGTTTCGGAGTTGTCACGAATGAGTGAAATTTTTGTAGGGGGTGAGCCCTCCCTAGCCCCTGTTCCCACGTGAGGAATATCAAAAATGTGTAGGGAGCGCTCAAGGAGACATTCCCTGCCCCATCCCCCAAGATAAAATAGGATTGATTGACGCTGACGGAAGTGAAACTTGCCAGTGCATCAATAATTGGATTTTCCTTAACCACTAACCGTGCTAATTTGATTCAATATTTAATTTTCTTGATTAACACAACACATTTTATGTTGAAGCTTGCACAATTCAGTTAAATTTGCAAATTGTCTGTGTGTATTAATATAATGACCTACGGACTGTCACTTACGACTTTCACGGGCTTCTTCGCTCACCAGAAGCAGAAGCGGAAGAGAATGCGATAAAAATGTGAACTCCTGCATGTCCCTGATCTTCATAATGAGCAGTTGTCGCATTGCTACACCAACTTGAGTTACCGCAACAACCGCAAGTGCGTGCATCTGGAAAGAAAGTCAGTATGAATAGGAATTGGAAGCTATATACTATCAGCAATGCACGAGCTGTATTTTTGAAGTTAATGAACTGCAAGTTGAACGAGTGCTATTTTTGTTGCCCACAGAATTAGATTAAGGGTGTCACTTGACTAGATGTGCAAACTGATTCAAAACGATGGTACATGTAGGAACTTGCGAAGTGGGCAAAAAACTTCTTACTGCAAGGTGATTTATTGTAAGTTTTTTATCAAAATGTCTATATGTATAAAAAGAGAAGATAATGGCTGTGAATTTTTACGAAGTGTGCTGACTGCTGATAAGCTGCCGGTATCTTCCTTGTCAACCATTGTAGGCCGTTATCGTTTAGGTGCTGTTCTCATGACAATGCATGTCCACGACGTTCTATTGTTTTCAATGTCTCTGTCCGTTCTACTCCTGCATTATAATACGTGTCGGATTTCAATGGCTAGGCCGTGTTGGACCTAATTATAGGAACAGAAGCCCTTTTGATCAACGATAGGTTTTCGAACCTTAATATGTTTGAAGAAATAATTTAGTCGGAGAATACTGCTTTCCTTAACATATGAGAAAATTGATTTAGAAAGCTTACCATAAAGCTATGATGTTATGCAACAATGTTGCTATGTATATACCTGTGCATTAGGTGCTCACGTACGTGTACACGCTTCACTTCACATGAAAGTCTAAAACCTCCCGTCCCCACAGTAAGCCCAAAAATACGAATTTTAATTTGACAATTTTTGATAAAACAAAGGATGTAAATATTGCCACAAAATCGACATAAAATTTAGAATATTTTGATGCATTAGCAGACTGGAAATCTAGAGAATATATAAGTTTGTTCGGCTAGCCATTAAATGTATTTCGTTTCCTGCTCTGTACACTGGTAAGTTACTCCATGCTATATCCATTCGCTCTTGACCCACAAGTTACCTAACTATTTACACGATTCTCCACTAGGGTAGATCTCAAGGTTTGTCGGAATGGGAGGTTCATGTTCACTCGAAAAGCAGAAAAGCAATCTCTCCCGCTTTTACGACGATCGAGTCCACTAGGGTACAGTTGTTTAACTTTGGTATCTTCCGTTTCCTGGATTCTTCGATTTCTTTTTAACGTGTCATGTTTAATTTTGGTAATTAATTATAATAATAATAATTTTAATTTTAAGTAAGTAAATACATAAAAATGCAAGAATTATTTCAAAAAACAGAGTGGCAGTCAGATTTCAAGCTTCGAATTCCTGGGCCATTTCCAGGCTACTTCATTGAAATCCACGCTATCTTATACACGTACATTGACCAGACATACTGTTCCAATCACATTCTTGAAAAAACTATCTAGACACTTTTTAAACCACTTATCATCATAAAATTTGAGATTTCCCGCTTGAAAATTGCCACCAAATTCTGGCAGGCTAGATAATGACCGATATTTGACTCACGGCATTCAGCTTTCATCGAATCCATCCTAGTTGCCGTCAAGTAGGCCTATTCGGTTAGGGAAGATATTGATTTTTAATTAATCTGAAACAACATCTTCATGAATTTCATGAACGAAACAACGGTTTCTTCCATGCGGTATATTTTTCAAAGACAGAAAACTGCATGTTTTCAGAAACAACTCCCTTGCCCTTAATGAGGAAGGGAACATAGGTGGGAGTCATTAAGTCATGATAGTTTTGCATGCTGATGAGGTATGATATCTTTGTACTGATCATAGATATCTTTACGATTCTTTAGTTTCCAAATTTTAGTCTTCATAATCTTCCACTGTCTTTGGCTTCTTCAATTAGAGGTGTCTTTTTTTCGATTATTCAACAAGTTTATTGACTTTAAAAAACACGAAGTCTAAGTACTATTCTCAGTGATTGGATTCAATCCGTTACATCCGAAAGAGCATATTCATTCACTTTTCGATATTGAAGATATCCTCATCTATTAGGCAGAGGTGGCAAAAAATAGTGAAAAGCAATCGTGGAGTTAGCATGTGAAATTGAATTCCTGAAACATATTATACAATGCTTACAGACTACTATATTATTCAAATATGAGTAGCCCAGCAATCACGAAGATTGAGTGGAATCAAATAGAGGCAGTAGTTCCCTTTGGAGAAGTGTACGTGACGTTCACTCAATGGTGACGTTGACAGCAACTCTAGCGCTGAAAATTCGCAGTGAGCTTGTTCATACTTAGTTTTCCTGAGTTCAATAATGTTTCACACCCTCACTTTGTTCACAATTGGAAACTGTACCGAAAAAATATCAACAATTTATGACACTTCTGAAGTGTTATTACTGCAGTGCATCCATCAGAATTCGACTTTGTTCACATGGAATGAACCATGCAGATAATCAAACTTGACCTGTATATGCAGGGTGCGGCATAAAAAAAGTTATTAAATTTAAATGTAGCATAACTTTCTAATTATACATCAGAAATTAACAAATAATGTTTCATTTTGAAACTGATGCACGTCTTCATTATCATGATCAACATTGTAGCGATTGCATTTGAGGATGAGAGTGCAATGCAAAAGAGCTCGAAATCCAAAAAACTAGATTGAAAGGACTATGAATGGAAAAGCTGGCCTACTTCCAATTCCTCACTTAAACTCATCCTGGCGAAGTCTTTCTGCTGTAGATGATCACGCCTGATGACTGGATCAACCATCAGATATCATGTCTTGTAACCGAACGCCAGAAAGTTCGTATTTTCCTGTTTTATCTCTTCCAAAGTTTCCATGTTTCCTCCAAGTTAAACGCCAAACAAATTCTCCCTTAGAAAATTGTCATCACACTTCCTTTTCACCACTATACTGCATTCAGTGTATTCATGGTCGATCATTGAGCTCTTCATCGCGCGAACTCTTTATCTCTTTAATTAACAATATTTTAAGGGGTCCAGTGCGAATGTAAGTTATGTATACATTTTACGCATCGTTTAGTTAACTTTTTTTCTCTCTGATAGTTGTGACATAATTCAGTGACAAAATTGAACAAAGATTTCCAGCTGTAGGCCCGACTGCAATTCCTTCTAATTTTAAATTTGAATTTCGATTGTTATAGATAATTCATAGTTATGGAAGTTATGTCGCTTTCTAATAAAAGCCACATGATTCTCTGGGCATTGATTTTTATATGAAAAATATCTTCCATAAAGATATTCGATTGAACACATCGATTCCTTCATGCACACATAAGATGTTCAGTGTTGCACGATTGAAATGAAAGTTGTTTGGTCATTTGCAACAATGGTGAAGGGACTCCCCATGATGATTATCATTTAAGTGAAGAATTGGAATTAGTAAATGGAAATGTTTGGGGTTTAACTCGGAAGAAACGTAGAAACTTTGGAAGAGATAAAACAGGAAAATACGAAATTTCAAGCGTTCGGTTACAAGACATGATAGCTGAAGGTTGATCCAGTCATTACTCTATCGATGTTGTGTGATCATCTATTGATTTGAATTTATTATGACCAAAAAGATGAGATCCCAAGGATAAAGATGAAAAAAAATTATGAAAATCGGCTCAGATACGGATTTTACAGACGAAGGACGCGTTTTCTGACTATTATTGTTATACAAAATGGATTTACCCACCTGCTTCCTGTTCTTGTCAGACAGGATCAAAGAATAACAAGTAAAACCAATGAGAAGATGATTGAAGTTTTCATCGCAGCATCAGATTTTCTATGTTTTCATTGATCTACTAGTAGAAAAATTATTATGACCTCACGATTAAATTTGATAATAAAACACGAAAAATAAAAGAACTTTTTCGGATATGCAACGATATGTCTAGAGGCATCATTTTTGACATAAAATGTCTTCAAATAATTTCCTATATTGCACATATGTTATTATAGTGCCATTGATCGGCGATGAATACAAGATTGTGGTTAAATTTTGTCAAATCTGAAAGTGTTTAGCTTCATATGCGAATGTGCATGGATATGATGGACTATTACCTGAATATGTTCCATGTCAAAAATTATGCCTCAGTATTTAGTGCTTTTCCTTCTGAGAAAGTATCATTTTTTGCCGAAAACTTCAAACTGCTTCCCCGTTGGATTTACACCCGCTATTCTTTGTTTGAGCCTTTCTGACAAGAAGAGAAACCAGGTGATAATGAATGACTCTATTGCGAAATAACAGACGCATATCGTTTACAAAAATGACATAAGAAGACAAAGGACAAAGAGAAGGAAAAATCAGTTACTGTGGATCACTGTTACTCAGAAAAAGTCACTGTGGATCATTCGATTGATGAATGTCCTTCCGTTATTCGCACTAATTGTCTTTCTCTGCAGCCGGTGCAGTCTTGGTCTGAGATTCCTTTGGTGTGCAGCCACAGGCAGTAATATACTCTTTCCGCATTATTTTTCGGAATAACTTCCTGTTCATTTTCGCGGCGACTTCTTGGATATCCGCAGGCTTGGCGCATCCGTAGCGTGCTCCTCATATCACATATTTCTCGATGCGTTTCTTATCATCTGTGCTCGCGAATCCCCACCAACTGGTTACGGCGTACATAATTTTATTTGTCACCATCGTTGTGTAAATTTGATGCAGCAGAACTCGGCAGCCACGTAGATTTGCAATAGTCATAGGGTGTAAGCTACATCATTGTGTGAAAGTCTCAATTTCGGCTTCGTTTCCTGCAGAAACTTGTGTGGCTGCCGAACTATCGATCAGAGTTGCCTGCGAACAGTGCAGTTGTTACCGCATGAAAATGTTTCGTGTAATATTCTGCTACTTTCCAGCAAATAGTACAAGCATATTGCATTGTCTGATTTTTTTGTCGGAAGAGATGAATTCTATTAAAACTGAGTAGGTTTCTATACGTGTCAAAGTTGACGTGGAGCAAGCTGTTTCAACGCGGTGGTCGCGCAACAGAAGTTTCTATTGTTAGATGCTTAACTGCCGTGAATTCAATGAACATAAGAACCACGATTTTGCACTGCAATTTGCTTTCAAAGTGTAGCAGCAGTCTTAATAGATGAATATCAAATAACATAGACAGAATTAATTTTTTGTCATCAAGTACCCTTACGTTAATAATTGTGTTACAATGCATTTATCAGTGGAGCAATAATTGCATTAACAAATTAATACTTTATACTGTAATTTATATGACTGCAGCGAAGACAGATAATGATTTTAGTGGTAGAACACACGAGAAAGGCAGAACAAAACGCATTCGAAGTACGAAAAACGCCATCATACTTCAAGAAATGTGCTTGTATATAGGTACGTAGTACATGTAAGTTAGAGGTTTTGAAATTTATAACCCCATCAATGCGTGTTTTAAATGCCTGTGGTAGACAAATCCTTAAATTTTGAATATGTGATCAAGTCAAACGTTTTTAAGTTTAACAACTTAATGCAAAAATGTCTATCCATCTCATAAGAAAGACGTTACCGCAACAACCTACCTTAATCAAATTATTCAAACTAACAAGAAGAAGTCTCAGATTTGTATTAATTGACACTAATTTCACCTGCTTTGACAACGCATACCCAGTCGTTCTTATCCACATCATTCAAACAGCTTTAAAAGCTTCATCGGTTGATTTCTATAAAATGATTAGTTGATAACAATATCTTTTCACAGAAATCTCTGCACCAATTGTTCGAATCTGCGTGTAACTGAGTCATCTGCTATTATGTTCGTGCACTACTGCATTGAACCAAGATATGTTTTGGATTTTCAACAGAATTTTATCTGTCAATTCTTGTTTATTTTATTTATTAGCGTCACATCATTGAAGTATGTCAGAATCTTGTAGAAGGCAGAACGTGAAAAATATTTAAAAATCGATTCTGCACAAAATCATTATTTTCAAATATATAGGTCCTACAGTAGAATTTAAAAATAAGGAATATGTGTAGAATCGATACCCTAGCGTAGGGCACTGTTTTTCCTATTTTAAACTTGCATTTCTTTCATAAAATGGCAACCAAATGTTGATGTCACGAAATTTCAGATGAAAATAATTATGCTTAGTTCTCATTATTATATTTAACTCGCCTCCTAACAAAGGTCATACTTCCCTCAGTAGAATTTTTGGCTCTGTGGAGTCGATTTATGGCCTCTAGAGGTCTGCTGTAACTTTATCTGCAGAGCTCTGTCGAGACCATAGAATTAGATTCATCTGCGTGCGCTTCGGAATATTTAATTCTGTGGTCAAGGCTATGTGTGACCTTTGAGAATGAACATCCGATTATTCTCTGTAGAGATGCGGTGTTTACACTACCGCATTTACTGACACACTGCTTGGCCGTCATGGAGAGCAGACGTGTCTGCGAATGTCCCCCGTGTCTCTCCTATGATTCTCTCGTTTTCTGAGTTTCTAGCCATCCGTTCTTCAAGAAATTCGATACGAGTGGTGCCCATAATTGATCCCTTCATCTGTGCAAAGCTCATCGTCAACATCACATTGTGAAATGAGCAGTCCATGCTCAAATTTCCTTCCTCAACTACGTTTTTCCTCCACTCCCATTGGCTCTTAACACGCCGTGCATTTATCTCCTCAACTTTGCTGTTTCTTGCTGTGCTACGCTAAAACTAAAGACAGTCAAACATATAAAAAAAAAAAAAAACCAACAAGTCAAAAAACAAGCAAAAACTTACGCAAAACAAACAATAACGAACAAATAAAAAATAAAACTTAAAAACACAAAAAAAAAAAAAAGAAAAACCTAAAAGAGAAAAAAAAAAAAATAATACAAGAACACACACAACAACAAAAAACAAAAGGACACAACAAAAAAACCAAAAAAAACAAAACAAAAGACAACAAAAAATAAAAAAAAACCCAAACTAAACAAAAAGAAAAAAAATAACAAATACCATTAAAAAAAAAACGCAAAAAAACTACCACAACAAAATAAAAAAACAAAAAAAACACGCCCGTCCAAAAAAAAAAAACCAGGAAAAAAGAAACCAAAAAAAACAAAAAAAAAAAGAAAAAACAAAATAAAAAAAAAAAACAAACAAAAAAAACAAAAAAAAAACACCCTAAGAAGCAAAGAACAAACAACAAAAAAACAAAAAAAACACCGTTCACTACGCTAAAACATAAAAAAGACAAAAAAAGAAAAACAATAAACCAAAACAAACAAAAGCAAAAAAAAAAAAAGAAAAAACCAAAACGCAAAAAAACAAAACAAAAAACATATCATACACAACAAAATAACAAAAACATAACAAAAAAAAAAAAAACCAAAACAAACAAGTAAAAAAAACTTGAAGACAAAACATAAAAAACGCAAAAAAAAAAACCTAAAAAAAAACAAACACCACTAAACAAAAAAAAAATAAAAGCGCCCCACTAAAAAAAAAAAAAACGCAAAAAAAAAATAAAAAAAAATACAAACAAAACAAAAAAAAAGAAACACCAAAAAAAAAAAAAAGCGATAGAAAAAAACAATAAAAAACAAAAAAAAAAATAAAAATAAAAAAAAAACCCCAGCAATCAGTTTACACCTGGGGCATCCCGCAGTCTGTAAAATTCTCATTGATTATCTCATACTCCGTCTCGTTTCACTCACACTATTGAATCCCCTTGGATTTCCCCGCGACTCGCGTCATCCTTGTTTCTACGCCAAGGCCAAGTGTAGTGGATTAGCCCAGTGTGGTGAGACCCTCAACCGTATTGCTGCTGCCATCAGCTGTTCGATCATCACGGACATACGCCCCTCCTACGCGCGTTTTTCCCCAAAGACTTCAGCGATTTATGCTATCACTTCCTTCGTCGCTTGAGGTGTGTATGGTTTGGATGATAGTCGTGTGTGGGATCCAATCGCTGGTTACTTTTTTAAACAACTCCACTGGTTCGAGCCCCTAGTCATTCGCATCTGCAAGTCCTAGTCCTAGTTTGTCACTTTTCCCTTTATACAACATGAGTGAGAAAGAAAAGGCGCATCCTGAATTTTGGACTAGTCAAACGCATGTCAAATGCCCAAATGTCCCAAAGCTGTCGAAAGACCATTGAATTTCAGTCCTGAGAGGGCTTATCAATAATTGCAATGCCCCAGAAGCGGGACCAAACGGCCACTCCATATGTACTAAGGATGTCATCGTTGAGATTATGGACAACAAAACTGAATAGTCATTTCAAATTATTAATTGAAGAAATGTTATCCCAAACCATGGGAGAGTCTCAAGAATGTACGCTCCACGTGCGATTCTCTCCAAATCCAAATCAATGAGTTGAAGGAGAAATCTAAATCCCACACCAAGTCTATCAGCTTTTGACTGACTCTGATGCGGGGGGGGGGGGGGGACATTGTAAATGAGTTAGAGCAACGGACTGAATCGACGATCGAATGTGGTTATTATCTGGATTAGCAGAGAACCAAAGTGGATCTGTCGACGAGCGGGAAACAAAGCGAGTTGAAACGAAAGTTAAAGACATTTTTCGCGAAGACCTTTTTTCGGCAACCATATCTGCAGTTGTGCTCTCTGTAGCAAGAATCGGGAAGCCTAGTATCCAAAAGATCAAGACTTGTGCGGTGACTTTGTCTGACTCTGAAATGAAAATGTCGATTTTGAAAAATTCTAAGTCCCTCAGAAGTTCGAACTCATAATCGTCACATATTTGTAAATAATGACCCTGACATTTAAACAAAGGGAGGAACAAAAGGCTCTTCGTGACGAATTGAAAAACCAGAAGAGGAAATGGGGAAGACGTCGTCATCTACAAAAACAAAATTACAAGGAAAGATGATATCAAGAATTTTCAATAAATTGTTTTTCAATGTTGTGTACCCCCGCTATATCCTTTTATCCAACATACAAATCCCTACGTCCAAAGCACGACGAATTGTGTGTAATTTCTTCCGCTAGAATACCGATGTTATTGCCCTCTGTGAAAACCTGGTTACATGTAAATATTTTCTGATGACGAGCTAATAATTCCAGGATACAGTCTTCATAGACAAGACAGACATGATGGCAGAAGAGGCGGTGGCGTTTTGTGCTTTAACGTACGAAACAACATTCCTCATTTCCTGTTGAACCATTTAGTTGATAAATCTGGATTTTATTGAATGTCTTTGTATAAAGTTTTAATTCAATAAGTATTGCTTTACTGGTCATCAATACATTCCTTCCGAATTTGAATAGCTCCAATTATCAGCAAGTGAATGATTTTATCATCTATGTTTGCGATTCATTGTCATCTTTTGAACTCATGATTGTTGGAGACCTAAATAGATTCCCTACAAAACTGTATTGAGGGGAAGTTTGAATCTTAAGCAGTAGTCAACTGTCCTACACGGAAAGGTAATATTCTTGATAAAATCCTTCTGTCTGACTCTGTCCCTTTCATCCTACTATTGTAAAGCATGTCCTGTATGTCTCAACTCCCCTATCAAAGTAGAGACCCCAATTGGAGGTTCTGATCACGGTACTCGGTTACGTTGAGACCTTGCAATAATGTCATGCAGAAAGCTAAGGAAAAGTTTTATTTTGCTAAAGTCTATGATTTTCGTGATAGTCATGTTGCCAAATTTTGTCATTCATTAGATGCCTTTCCTTGGCAAAGATTCTATGGAATGGATGTTCCCTTCAAAGAAATAATGTAATATTTTTTACAGCATGTTTTTTTGCACAATGCTATGGAAAACATCCCACAACAAACTGTAAGAATGTCCGGTCGAGAGAAAACCATGGATCACACCCGAAGATTGAAAATGATGATAAACCTCCCGCTATGATGCCTACAGGAAAGGCAATTTTGATTTGTATTATCACTATAAAGAGAAAGTCACAAGCGAAATGAAGTGCGCAAAAAGGAAATGGATTGAAAGCCTAATGGTAAACCAAATGGATTATGGAAAGTACTCAGTGCAACGAATAATATCAAATCAAATAGTCTTTCAATTTCAAATGATGCAGCAGAGACTATCAATGCTAGTTTTGCATCGAACTTCTCCCCTCCTCCTAACTGGCCTGATATTTTCGAGGAGTTGAAGAAAAGGCTGAAGCAAAGGAATGGAAAACTGATATCTCTGTTGAAAGAACCTATGCCTTACTCCAAAAATTGAAAGCAAACCAGTCCTCCGGTAGTGATGACATCCCGCCATTCCTAGTAAAAGCTGCCTGTGATGTCTTAGCTGCTCCGTCACCCATCTTATCGCCTATCCTTCGAATCCAAGTCAGTGCCCGATGCCTGGAAAATTGCTAGAGTAAATCCAATCCCCAAAAAGAAAAGGAAAATAATGACTTCCGGCCTATATCGGTCTTACCTGCATTCTCAAAAGTCCTCGAACAATATGTAATTGATTCGATCAAGCCATCTCTCATTGACGCATACGGTACCGACCAATTTGGTTTTAGTCCGTCCTACTCAACGCTTCCCGCAAACATCCGCATTCACGACTTCACAACATTATCATTGGGACGAGTTAGTATTGTACTGGTGTCGCTTTACTTTCATTCGACATGTCCAAAGCATTTGGGGGGGGAATAAAACCGTCTTAATCATGGGAGTCTTATCAGCTCCTTAATCGAGGCTGATCTTCCCAAGGATTTTATTTTATGGTGCAGTGATCTTCTCGTGAACCGGCATCAATATGTGAAGCTAGGACATTGTACGAGCTCTACCACCCCAGTTACTTCAGGTATTCCGCAAGGAGGAAAACTTCTCCCTTTCTTTTCTGCACCCATATGAGATCATTCAAAGCTCTACACCCACATGCCTTGACTTCTAAATATGCTGACGACATGTGATTGTTCTACCTGCCTTCCGTTCAATTGATATCGAACTCCAAATTCGAGACGAGATCAATCATTTAAAAGACTGGTGTAACTCACATGGACTAGTACTAAATTGTGAAAAAACCCAGTGCATGTTTATCGCTAAAAGTCAGAATTCTTTAGTGCCTCGTGATATTCATTTTGTAAATAGTATAAAGATTCTTGGAGTCAATTTATGACTCAAAATCTATCTTGAATACTTTGTGTAGACAATTTATGCAAACGTGCCAACCAGCGTCTTTATGTCATAAAGCGATTAAAAACAATTGCCTTTCTAGGTGTCCCAACTCATTCAGATTTATATTGCTACTGTCCTTTCAACGCTGGAATACAATGCTGCCCTCCTCGTTGGACTGAACCAGCTTAATGTTGAAAAATTGGAAAAGGTTCGGCGACGTTCTCACAAAATTATTTGCGGACCAAAGTGCAGTTGTGATAGCTTCACCCCCCTATCCCTAAGAAGGGAAAGATCTGCCCTAACAGTTTTCAGAAAAATGTTAGAACCAAAAAAATTATTGCATAAAATCATGCCCCCAAACTTTCAAGATCCCGACATTCCCTCGCTGTCTCTATCCCCTTTTCAAGAACCCAACAACGCCAATTGTCATTTATTCCCAGATGCTCTATTTTGCATAACCTAGCAGAAATATGCTAACTAATGTATTTCCTACAGCTACTGTGCATGTCTTCTGTATACTGTACAAGCCCTGTAATTTTCATCTGTGTATCTGCAATGCATGATTTCCATTTCAAATGAATAAACACATACTACTACTACTACTACCTTCACTGAAATATGTAGCAGTTTGTACGATGGACATTGACGATGAAGAAGAAATTGCTCTTCTCCAGATCCTTTAAGAACGCGAAAACGATCATATTCAGTCTACATGAAAGATTTCCTTAAACAGAGAAAGAACGCGGGCAGTATAAAATCTTGATATCCGATTTGATTAGCGATCACGAAATGTTCTTCAACCCCTTCAGGACGGCGTTCAGTCAACGACCGCGTATAAACCGGTCGGCGAGCGGTCAATAACCGCTTCCTAAATTTCATTAAACACACCTAAACACACTTTCTTTTTGAATCAACAGGGTTTTTGCAATCCTAGAAACCTAATCTAAGCAACATGTGTTAATTTACATAATTTTGTGTTTTTCTTTATTCACTGGGAAAATGCCGACTTTCAGACACTACTTTTTTTTACTTCTCGCCCTCCTTAAAGGGTTAATTATTACCGTGTTGAAGTCTCGATTCAGTGACCTTTTGAAATGGATATGCCCCTTGATAGAGTATGTGAAGCAACCCATGTTCAACCAATTAGTTCAACCACAATATAGTCGAGAAAAGAAATCAGGGTTCTTACGGGCTATCTCCCCCACGTTTTCAAATTTGTCTAAAATCCGTAGAAATGAATCAATTGTCACAAAATTTTAAGCACAAGTAAGTGAGGTTATTATCTACATACATGCCAAAATTTGCGCAAATCGGAGAAGTACCCGTACTTTTTGAATTAGGAGCGATAACTTCAAGGAGCGATGCCGGCAGCTTGATCTGACTTATTCTGACCTCACCGTCGGAGCAGAAAGCATTTGAGGTCAACAAAGTCATTTCCCGACAACTCATGAAGCGATGATGACCAGACCACATCGCATATATTAATATACTTGGCTTAATAGAGGTGTGGCAAGGTAGTGGTCGTGGGAAGATTTCAAATAGCAGTGGATGAGTGAGACGGAGAGGGAGAGAGAACAATGCACACACGAGTAACAATAATGCGTCGAACAGACGAAGTCAGATCAAACAGCAGACTTCACTACACTTCATGTGAGCGTCTCTCGTACAAAAAGTACTTGTCTAATCTGCATAAAATTTTGTATGTGGGTAGAAAATATACTTAAATACGTTTATCTGAAGTTTGGTGACGATTTATTGATTTTGCAGATTTTAGACAAATTTGAAAACCTGGAGGATATAACCCATAATTCCCCACATCAGCTCATAGTACACCCGTTGAATGGATTTTGATGCACCATTCCCGATTTTGCTCCCATTTCAGATTTTCGCTTAATTTGGCGGCAAATGTTGAGAGACAAACGTCAAATGTTCCCTTTCTTCCTGCAATAATCCGAACTAAAAGTATGTTTATACAGTCCGTTTCATAAAAAGTGGATCATCCTAAAATTTGACTAAATAAAACATAAGTATGATACAGAAAGCATTTTTCATGTTATTTCATGTCCCTAATATATTTAAATGTCCTTATATAATCTGATAAGCTATGATACAGTAACGGTTCTTAAGAAGCTAATATTTTGTGGCCCTACCCTTATTGTCAATGACATTACCAATTCGTCTAGGCATTGATTCGATGATATCGTTGATTTTTGACTGATCTAACTTTCTCCACTCTCTTTTTAACAGTGACGTAAGTTGTGATACGCCATCTGTAGGTAGCAGTGAACGACGAACGTTACGTTTTAGAATACTCCATACATTTTCTATGGGATTCAGATCAGGAGAAAGAGCTGGCCAAGATAATGTCCTAAGCCCTAATTGAGACTTGCATATGTTGACTCTACCACTCCTGTGACACGTAGCATTATCATCCATAAATAACCAAGTCGATGGATCACCAAGTTGATCTGTCATTTGACCAATGTTCATTCGTAAAACATTCACATAGCGTTCAGAATTCATGGTTCCTTGCTGTATGTGAAGTTCAGAGCGGCCATTGGTCCAAATGCCAGCCCAAATCAGTAGAGTCGCACCACCTTGTACCCGGGACGATGTAAATGTCTCGGAATTTCCTGATCAGATTTTATCCATAATCTCAATCGACCATCACTATCCTTCAGACGGACTGATGCCTCATCAGACCAGACAACCCGATCCCATTGATTTCGCCAGTGACAATGACTCATTGCCCATCTGAGACGTCTTTTTGTATGCTGATCTGATAATTCGATCTGAGAGGGCCTCTTACAGCTCTTGAAATTCGACTCAATAAGTTTTCTACGAATAGTGGACTTAGAAATAGACGAGACTAGCGCAGCCGTCTCAGTTAACGAGAGACTTGGATCAACTTTAACAAATCTCAAAATTAGGCCGTCTCTACGTTTGGATGTTTTGCGTTGGATGGACGGCCAGAGCCCTATTTACGACAAGAGTCGAAAATCATCATTATGCCATCGATGCACATTTGTGTAACGGATATTTAGTCGCTTGCTTGTAGCTCGCAAAGAAAACCCTAATTCTAGCAAGGCTGACACTTTGCCTTTTGTGAATGCGATCTCGTTATTGTTCATTTGTGCTTTGTATTGTTTCAACCGGTAAGAGATATATTTCTAGCTGAAAGCAATCAGGAGTGCTGCCAACACCACCGCAACGAAGTCAGGAAGCTATTAGTCCGGGAGCTAGCGTGAAGTTGTGCAGGGAACGAGGTAGTACATACAACTTTCACATAGCATAGTACACCTCTAACCTACTGCAAAACTTCGCGTCTGCCGGATCAGATCATTTGCTTTTCAGAAATAGAGAGGAAAACAAAATCCTATGTATTTCCAGTGGTAAAATTGTGACATTTAAGGTGTTGACTCCATTTTTTCGAATTTTTGCTCATAAAAGTTACACAAATTGGTATTTTGTTGAACTGGTTATTATAGAAATCATCTACAGATCATGATCTTTTAAATGAGTTATCATTCAGTGACAGAGGATGAAGTAAAGTGTACAAACAGACACTTTTCGTTAAAGTATATCAACAATTTTCCTGAAATTTCTATGTTAAAATTTGCAGTTACACCAACGAAAAGTGTCTGCTTGCACACTTTACTTCATCCTCTGTCACTGAATGATAGCTCATTTGAAAGATTATGATCTGTAGATGATTTCTATAATAACCAATTCAACAAAATACCAACTTGTACATTTTTTATGAGCAAAAATTCGAAAAAATGAAGTCAAAACCTCAGATGTCACAATTTTACCATTGGAAATACATAGGATTTTGTTATCCTCTCTATTTCTGAAAAGCAAATGATCTGATCCGGCAGACGCGAAGTTTTGCAGTAGGTTAGAGGTGTACTATGCTATGTGAAAGTTGTATGTACTACCTCGTTCCCTGCACAACTTCACGCTAGCTCCCGGACTATATGGAACATGAAGTCCAGTTAATCACATGTAGCAGTTACATTATTGTTGATGAATAATGGTGCTATACCGGCTCTGATTGACCGATTTTCTTTATTTTTGTCTTGCTTGATAGCTTTTGGCTTGTAGAACAACATATTACATAACAAAGGAAACAAATGTAATTTGTGATATATGTAAATAAAATATAAAATGTAATAAGAGTGAGGTATGATTTTGTGTAACATTGCTAAATGAAGATCAAATTATCTACTACTTTTTTATCTATAACAGGAAAACAACTCAATATTCATGCTTGAAATTTCCAACAATGATATTAGTAAGCACAACTGACATATCTTCCAAATTTCAGAGAAATTCGTTCAAGTTTGGCGGAGTTAGACAAAATTGAAGTTAAGGCGATGTTTAAGGGTGATCCATTTTTTATGAAACAATCTGTACTTCTGGCGCAACGCGCCGGTCAACGCTAACCAACATACGCTTACGTCGACAGAATAAAATTTGCAGTTAACTGTAACCGGCGTGATCGATTGATCAGTCACACTGTCAGTCGACTGATATTTCTGGGAGCGCATTAAAGTTAGTTGAACTTCAATTTCATTTTCAACCAGCCGACTGATTGTAATGGAATTGCCTGCGGAATCTACACTGTAAACTGTACACCGTTAAAAACAGCTAAAATAGCCGCTAAACTTCACAGAAAACATCCGTAGATATCTGTTAAAATGATGACGTCACAACGGAATGAGTGATGACGTAACAGTTAAAATCCGCTCATATCAGATAAAGCAAACGTATGTCTTTACGGATATTTACAGTTAAGACTGTAAAAAAACCGTGAAACTAATTTTAGCTGTTAATTTCAACGGATAGTTAGGGTTTACAGTTTACAGTGTAACAAATACGAATGTCGATTCATTTGAAGAATTGTTAATTGAAGAGGTTTGGAAGTACGACCATTTTTTGTGATAAAAAGTAATAAATCTAAGAATACGGAGAGAGCGAACAACTCATAGAAGAAGATAGGCCGAACCCTCGCAGATAAGTGACATGAAACTTATCTAAGATAGTTTTCTTAGATCTAAGGCAGATCTAAGAAAAGTGACATGAAACTTCGGAAAGATAGGTGCTGGTCATGGCCAGGAGTCTTCTGCTGGCCCAGTTGCCAGCACGGTGCTGGCGCCATCAATAGTGGCCCCATCCGTGCTTATTCATTACGACTGTTGATCATTCTGTTGATATTATATTATGCTCTGATTGTTACGATGCTCATGCAGAGAAAGCATCATTAGAAACTGACCGTCGCGGCCTCTTTCGTCTCTGTTTCATTCAAGCTGGCGGCAATTCAGATGATATATTGATATAATGTCTATAACTGACCAACCGCTGCGTTGTCAAACTCATTCTCGTGCAATCTGCGGTCATAACAGATTGCGTAATGAGTTATGACAAGCTGGCTTCCTGATGCAATTCATATATGTAATGACAGCGCAGTATGACACTAGCTCTGATGTAGATAGCAATTTGCTTCAGTTCTGATTATTTTTCACGATCATGGCCACAACAGATGGATCAAATTTTGATTATATCATCGTGGGAGGAGGTGTAATGGGATTATGCACTGCACATTATCTTGCAAAAAAGAATAGTGGCGAGAGAATTCTTCTTCTTGACCAATTTCCTTTGCCAAATTCTCGTGGCAGCTCGCATGGACATTCCAGAATTTACAGAACTGCATATCATCATCCTGTTTTGGCTGCTATGGCTAAAGATGCAGCAGATTTGTGGCGAAGTTTTGAAAAAGAAAACGATATTCATCTTTTGCAGAATTGTGGAGTCTTATTGACTGGAGTAAAGGAAATAATCGACCGAACTGAATCTTCATTGATCTCAAGTTGTGCTTCATATGAGAAGTACACATACAGAGAACTAATTCGCAATTTCCAGTGCCAGAAACAATTACAAAATTTTCCTGAAGATCAAATATTCTTATTTGATCGTAGTGGAGGAATCATGTTCGCGAAGGATTGTATGAATTTCTTGTTGCAAGCTGTTATTGGAAGCGGAGTCAGCGTTCAAAATGAGCTTGTTAGTGCAATCAACCAAGAAAAATCAAATGATTTCGTAGAAGTTCTAACAAACAAAAGACAATACTCCTGCCGATCAGTAATTATCACCCCAGGTGCTTGGGCTCCAAGGCTCTTGTCCAAGCTATTAGGTATTCATTTGCCGTTGGAACCAACATTAGTCGCTGCACTGTACTGGAGACTGAAAGAAGGTACTGGCGTCTCTTTTCGTCCTGAAAATCTTCCTCCATTGATAGACTATTACGATAAAGACCCACTTCGTCATATTTATTCCATACCAGAATTGGAGTATCCTCGATGTATCAAACTGAGTCATCAGATCGGTTCCTTAGTCGATCCTGATAGAAGAGATCAGACAAAATATCCTGATCATGTACTAAAAGAAGTTTCACAGTATATTTCCCAACATTTGCCTCTGATAGATTCGACATTTCCAGCCATACACGAAGCGTGTCTGTATACTCAATCACCTGATTATCTGTATGTTATTGATAGAGTACCACATTGTCGCAACATCATCATTGGTGCTGGATTCTCTGGAAATGGATTTAAGATGGGTCCAGTGATTGGAAAAATTCTATCTTCATTGGCGATGGGAATTGACCCTGGATATGATCTCAGTGACTTCTCATTGGAGCGTTTCGGAAGGCCTGTACACGCATTATAAGTTTGTCTTCTACGCAATTTTTAAATCTTCAAATGTGTAAAACATCGATGAGAGCAGGCTTTTTAAAAGATTCAACATAAAACTTCATTTGTCGTAAACTAACTTACACGGGTCTTTCATTAAACAAAGCCTATTTTTCCTAATTGTAATGGGAAGTGGATTGTTGGAACAACACATCAAAAGATTAATGCTCAGAGAAAGCCCTTTCACCTTGTGTCTGTTTCATTGTCATGCTCACACGTTTTCACATTGAAAATTAGAGATTTCAAAAAGTAGCGATTTTCACATTTTGACCTCTGTCCACCTTAAACAGTGACGGACACAAATGTATAATGGCTCATTGAAAAGCTGAGAACACAAGCTCTTGAATGGTTTATAGCTTATCAATGTAAAATGCGATAGAAAGGCAGGAGAATCGATCGAAGTTTGACACAATTTAGGTGATCCGTTTTTCATGATCAACTCTGCAGTATCGGTAACAGGCATGCTACATCGATCATTTAAAGCATCAGGTTGTTGGAGATTTTCAAAGAAAAATTTTTGAATAATATTTCAAGTGATGACTTTCCAAAGTGCATGATGGAAACCGAGATGAAAAACTAAAATTAATTTAACCAAAAATACAACTAAGTGAAGATAACAGCATATAGTGGTAGAGATGATGGTGGAATATCGAACATGAGAAAGGCATCCGAAAAAATAATAAGCTATAGCTTATTAAAAGTAGACATTAAAGGTAAAAAGGTACATGCATTGCGTGTTGCATTTTCCAATTCAATAGCAAGTCAACTACGCGGAGGAAGTCGAGTGTTGTGTGGTTTTTAATGCCTGAGTGAACCTGGTAAACAATACATCGTTAATACAATACTCCACCAGTGAGTTGATGAAGACAAAAAGAGTTCACTGAAGCTGCAATGACTGATCGCATACAGCCATCATCAGTGTCTCTCAAGAGCCCTAGACTTTTCAAAATAGCCTTGGCAAGTGAGTGGATAAAACTTTAGCTGTTTAATGATTCAAAATGATTTGCATGTAATGCCTGTGTCTTAACCCATTAGTGCCGAGTGGCAGCTTATTCTACCACATCGACCCGCATTTTTCGGGACACGTAATCCCTAGGGTGCAATTGAAGAGGAGATCAGCGCGGTTCTAATGGTGCCACTACCCACCTCGTACAATGGCTAGAACGCCCGTCTAAATTGCATTTGAAAAATACTTTTGTAAAAAAAAGCTCCATCTTTTAATGATGCGCTCGTGGTTAATACTCGTATGTTAATTAAATACGAATTGAAAATGAAATTTCTGGGAATCACTACATTATACCTACTACGACTTTCTTTTTTGTCTATTAATTTACAAATGTTAGAAGTCCTAAATAGGTCGGAAATTTCGGAAATATTGGTCTAGGGTATGTCAAATAATCGGAAATAATAAGGTGCACTAAACTTAAATAAAATATCATGATGTATCCATCTTTAACAAATATACCGAATTCACATTATGCTCGATTTTGTTTACAATTCAGCAGATCACACAACATTGCAAAAACTACTTTGATCAAAAAACGGGCCATGTCTTACTCATTCTCTCTCTCTCTCACACACTTCTCGTATAGCGTCCCTGAGTTCCCTGATCAAGCTGAAAGGCAGATGACTCGTCTCCAGTAGTTTTGGTTCAGTGACAAATCTTCATTGATTTCGAGCTTCTTGATATCTCTTTGATGCACTTCTCTTATACCTTCTTTGGTCTTCCTGCCAGTCGGTGACCGCCTACCTCCATCTCTTCAACCTCTCAAATATTGTCTGCCTTCTTCACATGTCCAAACCAGCGCAGTCTATTTCTCCGAATAATACCTTTTAGTCCCTCAGACCACACCATTCTATCACTTCCTCATTTGGAATCCTGCCCCTCCATTCTACGCCGGTCATGTAGTGGAGCATCGTTAAGTCACGTGTTCTCAAGGTCTTCATCAATGTGCTTTGAGAAAGTTCATTCCTCTGTTCGCACGGAGATTGGCGAGTTTCCTTCATCTTGACCATGTAGTCGCAATGTGAGCTCTCACAGCTGTCGACGCCAACATTTCTCAAAGATAGCAGAAATTCTTGACCACTTACATAGTGCACTTAATCATCTTAAGCGAGTTGTCATCTTCTTCAGTGTCTCCTTGACCCCGGATGCATTTCGGAAAAAAGGTTACAATAAAAGAGGTCAACTTGGGATCGAAACCAACCCGGAGCATCTGAAGTGGCATCAACTATTGCTGGCTATACATAGAATTCTCTTTGCATTATACAGAAGCTCTATTTGATAGAACTGTTTGATAGGACTCCGGCTTCTGAAAGGACTCTGACTCCGGGAGTTGTCCTAGTAAACAGAGGAAAATCTTGAAAATTGTGGCACACCTGATCTACTCATGTGCTAAGTCCAATACGAATAATTCACCTTATCAATGGTATCACAAACTGTGTTACATGCATCTAACGAAGGATGGGTCAAGTATGAGCAAGCATGCTAGATTACTCAATGAATGTAATTATGGAAAGTACCCAAATGCAGTAACACTTTTACATAAAGATTATTTTTATAGATTATATTTCCATCCCTAATCTATGCTTTTACCTGTCAGTATGCATTACATGGAAACCGTATTCCAGCAAAAAGATTTGCGGACGATGTTGCAGTAAGACTCAATGCTTCGAATTTGACTTTGGCAATATGGTGCAAGTCTTCATATTTTATTTACTGACATATTTGGTCTAAATATTTCGATATTTCAGAATTCGTGCACTTTATTAATCACCATCGGAACTTAAGTGCAATTGACCATGTTATCAATACTCATATTATTGTGACAGATGATGAGCAACGACAGCAGGACGCTCGTGGACTGGGACCATGTTTATGTTTCGAGGATGACGTGCACTAAAATCTGAAAATCGCATTTCTAGGAGAAGAGTCGAGAAGCTCATGAAAATCACCTCCAACAAAAGTTCTTGATTGATAATGAGAATATGTGCGTAGATAGTGACTTTCAAGTGACATCATGATCGAGACGCAATCGATAAAGACTTAGTGCATGTACAATTGATTTGTACGAAGTGCAAGATTTCCACCTAGGAAGTCAACCCGCTTTGTATTATTGGAAATCTCTTTCAATGCTGAACCAAACAATCTTGTACTAGAATTCTCAAATATACTGAAAGCTAAACAACTCTTTTCACTGTGACAAAAGGCTCATTGAATCATGGAAAATTGCAATCATGAGTTACATCAATTTGATACTAATCGGGAAAATGCAATTAATTCTATTCGATGAATTGCACAATATCTAAATAATATGATCGAAAAAAATAAACTTGTTTTGATGATACACAGGCATTTCATACTTCAAGAATTCACGATTAAATTATGCAATCGTTAACGCAAAGTAAATGTATCAATAAGCTCAACCGAGAAGAATTGTATGTACTTCTGACGATTCAAAATGAGTCTGTCAAGATGGCCGGAGTCTGGCGTAAAAAATGAAAGGACTCCAGGACCCCGATTTTGCTTTCCTGATGCACACATGCATGGCAAGATATTTACATGAGCCATAGCATAGCATCTTCCAAAGGTATTGTCAACTCTGAATGATTATGCAATATGCGCATGAAGAAAGTAATCTCGTGTCTGTCGGACACCAATCAAACGACAGGGAACTTTTCATTAAGGAACAATCAGATACGTCACGCGATCAGAAAATTGGAAACGCCTTATTATTCCCTTGGGTGCTTGTTTGCACATTTAAAGATTACGCGTAGACCACATTAACAACATACATGCATGTTTCCTGTCTATATTACAAACCTAAAGATAATTCATCATCACGAAGAATATTCCTACCCACAGCCTGGATTGGCAAATTTATATCACAACTGAAACAAATTTATGCGTATTTGTTTACAAGTTTATGCGTACAGCATGTTTCTACTTTTACAACCATCTTCCCATACGCTAAATTTTGAGTCCAATTTTGTCTATATCTAAAAACGTTGCTAAAAAAGGACAATGTACGCCTCTATAGATAATTCTCAACGCAAAATCAAGATCGTCTGTATGATGGGAGATGAGACAGGAGCTGGTCAACTATGATATTTGATTGAAAACTTATATTTTACTAACTCTTTCGAAGAGATTTTTTAGACTTCGCTGATTGAAATTTTGCTATGTGGGCATGAATTAACCAATAGCTGTATGATATGTAGTTATTACTTAATTCATGCCTACATATTTTTAAATCCCAATCAGCGAAGCTTAAAAAATTGTTTTCAAAGAGTTAGTAAAATATAAGTTTTCAATTTCTACATGTATAAATTATATAGTTGTCAAGTTATATAACTATAGGCTAAATTATATAGTTATATAGTTTAGTATTAGTAGCATTGAAAACTAAATCTCCTCTCCGCTTTCGTGTTAATTGCTTCCACAATTTCAGAGACAGACATAGAGCTGATCACGAAAAACGGATCACCTAGATTTCGCTGAAATTCAATCGATTCTCATGCCTTCCAACCGTGGCGCACGACAACGTGCCATATATCATTCGACAGCTTGTATTCTCAGCTTTAAATTGAGCAGTGATAGACTTGTATCTATTATTGTATTTGCTGAGCAGTGCTCAAAATATGAAAATCGCTCAATTTACACATCGCAATTTTTCAATAAGAAAACATGTGAATATGATTATGAATCAAGCATGAGAAGAACGAGCATTTTCTGAGCTCTCTTCTGATATACTGGTCGTCAAAATCGGTGAACTAATAAAAATTAGTGATATCGTGAAATTATCACAAAATCCCATTTGGTTGAAAATGTTATGTTCCAACTTTTTCATCAAAAATGTTCATGTTTGGCATCTTCTGAATCCTTGCGATGTAAGGAATGCGAATATGTAAGTTTTATTCGAATAAGTTCAATAGTTCTTTTTCTAACATCTTCCACATTTTATCTCATTACTCACAAAGTTCACAAACATGCACTTTTGCAGTGAAGTATTTTACTTGTATTGAACTATTACTTTAGGTCCTATTTGATAATTGTGACATTGTAAAATTGAATTCATTTGGATCATTTCTAGCAATTTCAATTAGTAATTCATTTAGATCATGCTGGGTCACAACCATTTCAATGACAGCATTCGAATTTTCATGATTTTCTGTCATAACTGCAAGCATGCGCTCACACACCCTCAACTTTATGTACCTTTCTTATGAATTCAAAATGAAGCGGCCTGAGTGGGCGAAATTTGGACAGCAAAGCTAGTCTCATTTTTAAGTGGTCATGGAGATGTCTGTTTGTTCTATAGCAGGGGTGCGCAACCTGCGGCCGTACGGCCTTAGCAGAGGCAAAGTGCGGCCGTGACGATGAGAAGTAAATGAAAAAGAATACATGTATATTCCAAGTGTTTCTGGAGTTCAAGGCAATCGAAAGCATAAGTAGCAAGCTAGTCACCTTGTAACTGTGGAACACCTTTGAGCCCATGCTGCTTGGAAAAATGCGGGCCCGCAGGCGCGATGAAGGCGTTTAAGCAGTTCGATAACTCATGAATAGAATATTTTAGGGAAGTTATATTCATGTGCATTCATGGCTAGAGTCATCAGCTAAAAGAAACAAAAGGGACAATTGTAGTTTACTCAAATTGTTCGCGCACGTAAGCTTAATCAAGTCAATGGACTGAATAAGGAAACCTGATAGATCACCGGCCCTGTGATGAATGAATGAATTTTGTATGGCTCGTGATTCCTTTATGAATTAATAGCTTAGTAGTGTTTTCTCCTTCGGTTGCCCTCAGAAAAAAAACATGCTTTCAACTTTTCTTTTTAAGTTCCGATAACACCTTAAGCTTAAAATCTTTTCGGGTCAAAAATGACCGTCGGTCGTATATGGATTAGTTGCTAACTCATTCTTTACGAAGTAGGCCTTTATGCGATTTTCAGTGCGTCATTCATCAGGGAAAGCTAATTTGAGTGGTGGAATATAAAAAGGATTCGTTATTGACCTAGTTGTTTGCACACATATTAAGTGCGGCCGTGATTCTTTCGGCCTTCGAAATGGCGGCCGAAAAATGTAAAAGGTTGCGCACCCCTGTTCTGTAGAATAGTCTCCAATGCTGAATTTCTTGGAAATGGACTCGCAACCCATTATCAGACACCAGTAGCCACAATACGATTCATATGTGTATATTACTATTCTTTGCATCATTAAGTCAGTCTTGTTACTCGAGGAACCAAACTCGCAAAGCAAACAATGAATTCCTTATTTACTGGTTTCATCGCAATTACGAGAAAACTGTTTTTTTGTAGTTTGCGAATTGGCAAGAAGAGAACTCATTTATCCTCAGTTGCAAAAATGTAGCCAGCAGACGGCTATCAAAATATCAAGACTGTACACGTGTGCGACTTCTATGTAATGATCTGGGCTTTTAATGCGAAATCTAAAACGAATTTTTATAAATTAATTAACTTATCATCACCCAACGTTGTAAAACAGCTTGTGATCGTATTACATTAGTTTCAATACAAAAACATCGAGTTTATCACATATCGTTTAATCCAATATTCAACTATCGAAACAATTCGCATACATCTTTCATTATATACAATGAACAATATTGTGCACAGATCCGCTACCCATTCAGCTATTCAAAAAAATCTTTAGAAACAAGAGCAATTAAATTTCTCGATATGAAAGTACCAGGGTAGGTGTAGTAGATTTGCACAGTGAAATATCGTGAGCTTATACAGAAATTAGAGACTACAGAGAAATTTGATGTGCTGGGAAACTTTATTGGAGAATGCAAGCAATCAATCATTGACAGTCAACTTCCAAGTATAAAACCGAAACTCGAAACAGTCACAAAAATGTCAACTTCTTACTTCATGGCATTTATACATCCTCACACTAAGTTACAAATCTTCAGATTATGTTAAAACTTCTAGTTCTCCATGTTGCAGCATATAAAAATTGTTTTCATGAAGTAATCTGCTTATTCAGTGATGTGAGCTTCATGAAAGATCTTTCCTTTACAGTAAAACTTTACAGATGATAACGAACTATGCATGAGAAACCAATAGCATAAGAAAAGAACACCGACAAGAATGTTAAGAGAAAATGAGGAACTGATAAGTATATTTCAGTAATTTGATAATTACATGTCTCAAGCCAAAAAGAATCGCATGTTGAGAAGCGCTTCCGAGTTATGTGTCTCACATATAGAACCATCCATTAGCACTCAATTATCTTTTAATCCACTTTCACAACGCTGTAGATTTTGCTTACAAACCAAAAGCATGCGAAGAATCCAATTGTTCCTGAAATCAAAAGGCAAGAATTGAAAACTACATAGCAAGATCTGTTGGCCATTATTAATTACAATGATATTTCAATCAAATCGTCATGAAAGAACGAACAGATATAAATGCTGTTCTATACCTACAAATATGCAAAACTTCGTGCAAAATTTGCAAAATCTCTTTAATTCATGTACGAATAAGATGCCCGCCCACTCTGACTACCAGACGGATAAAACGATATCGCAGAAGTGGAAAGCCATGCTCTAGATACGGAATGAGAAAAATTTAGCATACCCGCAAATACCCGCCGGTAGTGAACTGCAAATATCGCTGAGCATCAGGAATTTCACAAAAATTAATGCCACGGATATCGGATGCGAAGGGATTGTCTTCTTCTGGATGTATGGTCCAGGCTAGTTTAACATTTTCTTTTCATCTAATGACTCCAAAACCTTCATCTATCAGTTGTCATGAAACGGTAGCATACCCGCAAATACCCGCCGGTAGTGAACTGCAAATATCGCTGAGCATCAGGAATTTCACAAAAATTAATGCCACGGATATCGGATGCGGAGGGATTGTCTTCTTCTGGATGTATGGTCCAGGCTAGTTTAACATTTTCTTTTCATCTAATGACTCCAAAACCTTCACCTATCAGTTTTATAAAATGCAAGAGCTATGATTTTCGAACTCACTAAAATCCATTGATGTGATCTTTCCGACAAAGGCAAAACCGAAAATAAATGTGTGAAGGGGCCCACACACATGATGAAATTGCGTCAACAAACTGGGTTTGAATGCATGAACTTGAAATATCTACCTTAGACTAATTTCGTAAAAAACGGAAAAGACGGAAAAAAACAGAAAATTGCGTTCCCTGGGTGCACAACAGCCAACCAACATGACGACAAAAGAACTAAAGCATATGTACACCGGAATTGTCAATCCATACTTTTCACGCAACGCATGCAAAACAAAAGCCATTAACGCACCACCTCACCTCCCCTCCCCAGCCCGTATAGTACACAAATCAGAATTTTGGCACACTCCCACAGCACAAACAACAAATCTACTAATCATGAAGTCGATCATGAGTCCGCTTTTCTCCTCATTTGACCGGGGAGATAATTCTTTAAAAAGAAGGAACATCAAAGAAAATAACACTTGAAGTTAACTTCTCGCGGTAGATTGAGACCAAAATTAATAACCAATTGTTTACCATCGATCGTGGGGAGGCGCTGTGCACCAAAATCCCGTCAAATGTGCTTTGTTTCTCTTTTAACGTAAATTTGAGATTTTCAAATAGCAAGTTAACAGCTTTATTCAAGTCTGTTCCCATTTTTCAGATGAGGATGCAATTCAATATTTAATTGCTCAATTTACATAATCCGCAAGTGATTTATGCTTTTTGAAATGAACTAGCCTTCAATATATTCTAGTTTTCAAATGTGTGTAAAATGCCAGCATGATTCCTAGAAATGACAACATTCATACATGTATTCTCACGTAAGCAAAGTGCAGTTACCCTGTTACATCGACAGCTGTTTCCGCTTGGAGTGTACCTTATCAAATGATGTGATGCTCTTAAATTGGAATAATCCGATAACACAGAAACGATAAGTGAGTAACAAAGTATTTAACTGGTAATACATGCAGATGACGCAACTCTTCAATTCCAATGAGCGACTAATAAAGAGCACCTGACGTCAGCGATAATGCGACGTTTTTGTGTTGAAGAGTATCACAGGGTCACATCCGAATGAAGCGCCAAATAGCTTTTTCTTTCAATCTTCCAAAACTCAGTATTCTGTACTTGCAACATATGGAAGATGACCACCATAACACTAAGATATCAGGTATTAAAGCTGTCTCCTATAAGCAATTAGCAAATTTAGTAAAATTTCGACGGGCATTTATTAAATAGTGCATTTACCACACAATTAACATGTCGTCCAGCGAGAGGACCTGTAAATTTCAAATTTGCCCGGGAGTGGCTGCAAATTTAAATAAGGAGTTGTGTCAATGTGTATAGATGTGAACTATAGGCCTGCTGATGATTCCTGAAATTGGATGAAATGGCAGCTATTCAGGTCTGCTCCCATTTTTCAACTCAGGATGCAACTCAGTGCTGTTCTCCTTTAAAACTTTCTGCGATCTTCACAAGTCTGCTGAAAGAGTATAGTTGCCATCCCTGGACACGTGCCCCACGCATTTTTGCGCACTAATCGAATTTTTCCGCGATTTCATGGATAAGTCGATCAAACTGTTGTCAATTAAGGCTACATGCAGCTAACATGTAGCCAACATCTCACGAAATTTCTGAAAAATCGAAGCACTCGTAGCGACATGCTTGGTCAGCATGTTTGGGCAAGAATGGAATTGAATATAAAAAGAGAGTCTCACTAATGACAAATCACTTTCGCATACTTGTGTGCGTGTTTGCTTAGGATGAATATTATCAGAATGAAAGAAGCTCGAATCACAGATAGTGCAAACATAGTCAACGAGTTCGAGTCATTCACATTCTACAGTTGCAGCCAAAAGGTAGCATAATTGTACGCATTTCGATGATAATAGCATTATTAACTTCCACAAGCCCCATTTTCATCTAAAGATCAATAAATTTATTTGCAAAAGAGAATCAAACAATTAGGGTATGTGAAAAATCGATTTTATTACAAAACATCACTTTCATGATGATGCCAAAAAGTATTCAGTACTCAGTATTTCCTAAAGTGTCCGCAGGTCGAAATAATTGCATAATTGCTTGGAGCCATGCATCGAAGTGATTGGTTTTCACATTACTCCTTTGTGTTGACATCATACCTCATTGATCGTCTCCTCCATATCAGAGATTCATGCTGGTTTGTTTCAAGTCCCGCAGTTTCACCAGCAAGATGTGCCAAAAGTTCTCAATAGGATTGATGTCGGGCGACTGACCAGGCCATGGACCGAAATCCTTAATGTTTTCAGCAGAAAGCCATTCTTTCACGTCCTTGTGATGATGGCAAGGGGCGGCGCCATCATGTTGAAAGACTTGACAGTCTCGCATGGTCATCCAAAAGCTTAACTTCTCTTTCAAAATGTTCAGGTACACTGTGTCATTGATCGTCGTCTTCTAAGGAAGGAACCACAAACAACCACGTCCCTGAGCAGATATGAATCCCCAAATCATGAGGGAGGGCGAATGCTTGGTAGTAGCAGTTGTAAATCGAGGATTACATAGCTCACCTTTTGGATGACGAACAGGAGTCTTGCCATAATTGAACTGCTGAACACAAGTCTCGTTAGAAAATGTGACTTTGCACCACTGGTCAGGGCTCTAGTTTTATACTTCTTCGCAAATCGAAGACGATCTTTCACATTCTTTGCTGACTGTCGTGGTTTCCGAGCAGCAGGATAAGATCTCAATCCGAAGTGCTTCAACAGGCGTCGTCGTGCTATTCTTGCATTAATTTTATCAAGGAATTGATCAGCAATCGATGAAGAGGTTGCTTCGGGATTGATGCCAGCTAGCGTTTAATGAGCTGCCCTCTGTTCTGCGAGACGTCGCTCGAGGTCTTCCAGGTGACTTGCGGTAGTGAAAGGACCATGTCGATTGATGTGGGATCAAAATCCGAGAGACTGCAGAGTGAGATAACCTCATTTGCTTCGATATAGCAATTTGTGTCCAACCAGCGTTGCGATAAGCCACTATTTGAGCAGCAATCTCAGCCGAAATTGGTGTATTTCCGACCATAGGAGGTGTAACCAGGCAAAGAGAAGATCAAAGCTCCAGATTAACAACGAATGAGGAGCGTTATCTAACATAAATGCATGTAAAATTGATTGTTTGATAGATAAGATAACCGCAAAGTCACGTGTAGACTTCCTAATCAGTATTTTTTCTATAAACAATAGAAAATACAACGTTTTGTAGTGAATATGTTACCTTTTTGGCCATGGCTGTCTTGTATATTGTTTCTATGTAATTGTAATGAATTTAGGGCAACCCAAAGTTGCATTAAAAATCTTCAAAAGTTGCACTTAAAATTCAAAAAGTTGCAAAAAGTTGCAATAAAAGCCCCCGAATAGCTTGAAATAAATGCTATATCAAATAGCAACAGATAATGGCAATCATGGCTAAAAAGTTAATATGTACGTGTATGCCCGTTTGAATGTGTTCTATTCAAATGAAAAATAGGTAACTAGCGTTCATTTAACAATATATTTTCACGTCATACAAAACAAAATTCATACCAACTAAAAAAATGAGTTCACAATACAAACGTCGATTAATCACTGCTGTTGTAGTACACGATAAGGTAGCCTAAGCCTCAGTATTTTCAGGAAGAAAATGCCGATCGTCAGCAAGAAGTTTTTTCAATGAAGAGAAACTTCTTTCCATTGATTTGGAAGTGGGCTGACAACGCTGAAGCAACACATACAAAGAAGGAGAAATATCGGGACATTCCTGAGTCATGATAGCATTCAGATCTGAGTTTCGATCAATTCGCACTTTCAAATAGGAGAGAATACTTGCTGAATCATCCCCGAACTCTAAATTGTTCAGTTCATTGAAGCATGTTTTTTTATAGTACGTTACTTTTCTCGTACTTGTTAATATGAACTAGCAAAGTTTCATAATCGCGTTTCACTTCAAGTAACTGATTCCGGATCGTAAGCGAATTTAAGGCGCTCTTTGCGCGTTCAACTAAAATATCACTACCAGATAATGAATTTACAATGTCCATTATTTTTGGAAAGTTTTTGCTATAATAGAATGCTGCCTCCAATCAGCTTCCCCATCGTGTTACTACTGGTTCTGGAGGACTTCCAATATCAGTATCACTGGACATCTGTTTTCGTTGCTTGTTTTTTACAGTTAATGCCTTCATTCTTGCTATCATGCAAGTTATCTATTTCATTATAGCGACGGATTCACAATGTGATGTCTTTGTTCTGCCAATAGTAACACGACAAGCTGAGCAAAAATTTGATAAGTAGTTGACGTAAATGCTATTTATAGAAAAGCGTCACCACACAATTCTTAGAATTGAAAACATGACGAAATGCATCTAGATTGGGTTTAACCGGTAGCTGAGTTGATCCAAGAGTGAGGAAATTAAAAAAACTTATCTTTATTACAAATGACAGTGAAAGTTGCAAAATGTTGCATTTTACCTTAAAATATGCAAAAAAGTTGCAAAAAGTTGCACTGCAACTTTGGGTTGCCCTAGTAATGATCAATGATCATATACTACATATACATTATAATAATAAGAAAAATCTCATTAACCAGAAGTCTAGGACACCCTTTACGACACCGAGTCACACCGACAGTTAATTCACTATAACATTTTCATGAAGAATTAGTGTCTGGACATCTTTATTGTTAATACAGCTCCCCAATTAACTATGAAAACAGCCTTTAAAGAAGTTCAATACTGACTGAATTGAGAACAAGGGTGAGTTGATTTACAGACAAGTTAAACCAATCGTTTGGCAAATTTCCTATTTCCCGTTTTGTGTTTGTTCGCGTGTGTGGATAATTGTTCGGTAAAACTGCTAACATACGGTACAACTTTAGAACAATCTTCCTCAGATAAATTCCCTCGCCAATACAATCGCAATACTTTTAAGAAGCGTGCGAACAGGTTCCTGATGGTAGCAGATAAGACATCATTATTCCGTTGACATACGATATCATACAATTTTGCTAAATTTTCTATTGTCTTATGTCATTCTATTATGTCTGTACTGCGTGCGGAGAGGTCTTGCCAATCTGAAGTTTTCCAGAATCTACCCCATCTATATCAATCTCATGACTTGCACATGTGCATTTTCGCGTCACAACGGCAGTTATTCTCCTAAAGAAAGGCGGTGAAATAGCCATCGGGACGATGTAAACTGCGCTAGTTATTCTTACTGCTAATTAAGCACTAGCCAGATTTTAGAGCTACCGAAATGGTCAGTTGTGTCAAATGTGAGTTAATTTATCGAAAAGAATTAATTATTGAAAAGAACATGAAACTGATGCCAGCGAAAATTCAATATTTAGCGAATAAAGTTTAGGATCTACTCGATTTTCATGTCATTGCACTGTCGCTTTTAAATCAACTTGATTAACTTCTAAGAGACACACTTCTATTTCGTCTTCGAAGCTGCGAAAACCACAGGAAATTGGCTGATGTAAATAGAAAAATATAACATCGAGTTGCATTCTCAGTTGAAAAATGGGAACAGGCCTGATTATCTTCCATTTCATTCAATATCAGGAATCATCAGCAGACTTAGTTCAGCAGACTCTCAACATCGACACAACTTCCTATTTAAACTTTTAGACATGTCCGGGGTAAATTTGTAATACGTAATTAGCATATAAGTGAATTTCATTCAATACTTTAACATAATACTGACATGTCGACTAGGTAAGTGCATCTGTAATAATTAATGCTGATTTTTGTCAGCATAATGAAAGATGCGAAGAGCATTTGTTGAGTTGCATCCTCAGGTTTTTACTAAGTCTTGATGCAAGCATTTATTAAGTATTGCAGGTGCACTAACTCACGTTATGTCTGTAGTCAGTACTAAAAATAGTATTTAGTGAATATTTCAATTAATATGCTAATGAAGGAAAATGAATGTCATCAATGAATAGTCTAGCAAACTTGTATTTAGTAATTTCTCATTGATTTTTCATATTTTCATGACTTAATATTTCAATGATCCCCTTAGGCTAGGGGTGCGCAACTTGCCAATCTCGTGACACAAGATCGAGTGTGGCCTTCCACCACAGATCGAGAATGAGTGACAAATACCTAGCAGCCAACATCCGTTTGACGGTTCTACACAAACCCAAGTTTTCAAAATTCTTAAATCACAGAATTCTGCAATGTTGTCGATTTAAAGAGAATAATTGTGTAGGTAATGTAATATACAGCATTCTTCATTAATCTGCCTATGCTACCTTTTGTAACAAAATTGTTGCGTAATAATAAGAGGATAGGCCCATACATTCATCACCGTGCAATTACTTTTTTATCACATTATCGAAGTTCCTTTAATTATATTTCATGAATTCTACACGAGTCGCTCTTTAGGTGTCGGATTGAGGGTCCTTAAAAATTAGTAGACTTATAGTGCCTTCCTTTCTCAAAATAGCGGAACTGCCTTTGACGTTGCTAAATCTTAAGATTCAAATTTTTGAAAATACAGCTGTAGATTCCTGGCTCAAGGCTGGAGAATAATTTAATTAATAAAATAATTCCATTTTTAACGAGAATTGAGAAAAATCGCTAATTTTTGTTAAGAAAGCAATCGAGCAGCGGCATCTAAATTCTAGACCTTCACAACATGACATGATAAGATGCAGAAATCAAAAGCCGCATTCTTTTGACACTCTTCACCATAGCGAAGGGTGACGAGTTGACCACAGCTTCCTACTGGTGCTTTAACATCAAGTAGTGTTGGATGTATTTGATTTCAACGTGTTTATCTACATGTAGAATTGTAGCGATGGCAGTTGTTCTGATATCAGACTTACAGTGTGACAGCTTATCATACTGGTGATACCTAACCCAACCACTAATACCACGCATGCTTTAAAGATGAAGTTCACTGTTGCGTGCACAGGAAGGCGCAAGTTAAACTGACCCGTTGACGAATTCAAATGAAAGAAATGGTAGGACGCACTGAATGGCAGATTCAGACACAAACAGCTTGATAACATACCCCACAGTTCTGCTATAGAGAACATAAAAGATGAACATTTTCTGTGGAACCCCGCAGCTAAGCAAGAAGCTCCTAATTCATCACACGATCACACTATTAGCTTACAACATACAATACAACATTGGAGACAGTAAATGCACTGTAACACACTATTGGCGCATCAATTGGTAGAAGTCCTAAAAACATAACGTGCACGGTGGTCTGATTACTGCAACTATAATTGACCTACTACCGAAGAATCGGTCTACAAGTACCGATGATTCATCGGCCGATTATTTAGCTTATTTTATTTGAAGTTAGCTTCATAATTTTGTCAAATGACGAAAAACATCATTGATAAAAACTGAGGACTTTGCTATAAAGTATTAACAGGTTCATATCAAAAGTGAAGTAATCCAACCTCATATTGGACACAGTTGTACTTTCTCTTGATATTGAAGATAATTATACAATATGACAATATGATTTTAATTACTTAGCAGCGATAATTACTTGGAGCCAGTGTACTTGGTGACTGCCTTCGTTCCCTCGCTCACAGCGTGCTTAGAGAGTTCACCGGGCAGAAGAAGGCGAACGGCAGTTTGAATCTCCCGACTGGAGACAGTCGACTTCTTGTTGTAGTGAGCAAGTCGGCTGCTCTCGTTGGCGATTCGATCGAAGATGTCATTCACGAAACAGTTCATGATTGACATGGCCTTGCTGGAGATGCCAGTGTCGGGGTGCACCTGACGGAGTACCTTGTAGATGTAGATGGCATAGCTCTCCTTACGCTTACGCTTGCGTTTCTTGTCGGTCTTAGGGGCCTTAGCCTTGCTAGACTTCTTTGCGGCTTTGCCTGATAGTTTCGGTGCCATTGTGATGTTATTCATTCAGTAAATATTTCTACCGCATAATTGACAAATGAAACAAAAAAAATACAGGTCGTCTGTCAATTTTTCGACGTTTTATTGTAGTAAAAATTCTTAATTCACCCGACGCGTTTCGTCTGTACATAGACAGCATCGAGGGTTACAAGCCAACGTAATGAAAATAATGGTGACCCTTGATGCTATCTTTGTATAGACGATGCATGTCGGGTAAATTTTGAATATTCTTTACATTAAAACGTCAAAAATTGGGAGGAGCCAGTATGTCGTATAGTTACCCACTTTCATATAGGACAATACTGCTTTAATTTAGGATAAATGAAATTTTATCCAGCGATCTGGATTTTCATGATCTTTCAACCTTTACATTAAATAACCTAAGATAATATGGATGAAAATCAACGATCATTGTGAGTTTATGAAATGCTTAACTAATTTTGGTAATTCCGAATGATTACATGAATTTCAGCCGCGATACACGTCATCAAGAAAACGGATGTAGATTTCATGGTGAATGTCAAGAATAATATCATGAAATAATGTCAGCATAAACTTACCCGTCATAAGAAAGAAAAGCCATACAATGATAAGTGTGTATCCAAAATACAAGAATGTTGAAGCAGCTCCAGATATGTCCAACTTTGCGATGAAATAATGTATACTGTATATAAATAGATATACGGCGGTAAAACCACTTGTCAGATATGATCGCCACCACCAATGATAATCCTGGAAAGAGAATGACATAACAGTGATATGACAAATTTAAATGAATATCTGTTACATAATCCACACTTGTCTTTCGAAGTCTAGTCTTTACGATGGTGAGTAGTGACATAAATGGTTCACTTGTTCGGCCAAAAAATATTTGTCACCATTCAATAAATTGAAACTTTGAACGACTGATTGAAAAAAGAAATGTTGAACTTTTTTTCATCTGTGTGCAGCTCAACTCGCTGATCTAGCACAAATGAAATCGAAGTGAAGATTTGAATGTAGTCTTTCGATAATCAGCAACGGTTTCTATTGCAATGAAGTGAGACAACAACTTATACGTGAGCATGTCAATATATTCAGCTGTGTCACTGAATTAGCAAGGATAGAGATTAATGTGTCTTATAGATAAGAACACATTATCAGATTGTTTTGATTAATCGCAATCGCTGATGTTCTCCTGAGAAAAAGAAAAAATGTTATGGGAATGCACTTGTACCCATCAACAGTGTAAAAAATACCTTGACCGTGCATTATAAAATCTGGGAATAGGCCGCATTTATACTCCGTGGTCAATGAAATATCGAAGCTTAACCTAAATTGCATAATTTGTAAATTTTTCATGTTTTCTATCGAAATAAACACTTGGCTCATTTTCTAATTCCCAGATTTTCTAATCCCATCAACAGTGTCACGTATGTGTGGTGCATGAGCAAATTGTAAATGCATGAGCATCATAAAATCATTTTAAAGACTTATTTTAATTTAGCAGTACTGTAAGATGATTGGAGAGAATGTAAGAGAAGATGAAAGAAAATAGAAACAATTGAATTGAGAAAGAAATCGAATCGAGTACATCAAGATGGAGAAATGGACTTGATCGCGATGGCTTTGCATCCGGTCAACTGGAAAATTGGAATAAAATTCGACTTAAATTGTATTGATGGTAATCAAACAAATTAAAGCAACTTCAATGACGGAGCACAGTATTCTTAGCAGCATTTTAAAGCTTCTGTTCTCAAAAGTCTTCTAAGTGACTTTCAAGGTCAATGACGGCAGATAGTTATCCGCCAACTATCGGTTTAACATTCGAATCGTAATTGGAAACCGTTTCTCAATTCCAATTATGTAAAGTCTAGAATACTGAATATTTACTTACCTCGGCACATAAATGGAAATAGCAGAGAAGGATTGTTGTCTCTGAACACGTTACAATCAATATCAAAAATACGAGGAATAGAAATCCGAACATGTAATACACATGAGTGGACCTGAAATCAAAGATATATATGTATAAATTCAAGAAATGACAATTCGTGTGCGTTGTAGAATGCATGGCATGCAAGGCATTTCAGAATAATGGCCAACTTGATGACGTTACTATTAAATTCACATCAGCTTATATAAGACTGACAAGATTGGGCATCCTCATTTAAAACGAGATGTTTTATTCAAATATATTCAGGGTTGGTATTTTTTTCAAAAACCATTTAAAAGACCCGTGGGTTTTTTAAATAGGAATGTTGGTGGATTTTTTGAATAGGAGGCTGGATTATTTAAACTAGTAGATTGTATTTCTTCTATATAAGGCCAGGATTTTTAAATGCAAGTCGTGTATCATCAGTTCATAACTTCAACATGAACGACCGTTTAATTATCTGTTTTAATTACACCTCTAGCCTAATTACAGTTCTAAGGAGCGGCTATAGAGCATTCGTATCCATGAAAAATCACCTGTTATCAGCAATAGTACTCATTTTCCTCTACTTTCCCTTTTCTGATTGCGTAATCCACGCCGCTGTTCTTCAGTAGCATGTCATCTAGGATGAATGGACACGTTATATAATACACAGCCTACCCAACTTTGAAGCTCCATCTGGTGAATGAGCGTGGTCTCAGACTTTTGCTAGTAGTTGTAGAGATGTCTTACTCTGATAAGTAAAATTTTATAGTTATTCTATATTGTTGTTTCTGAGTGCTTTAAACAGTCTGTTATATCATTTAATTTTCACGATTGTAAGAGTTTCCATACTTTTTCAGTAATTTTTGTAATAGCCACACTTTTTGTGATGAACATTTTTGGATAGTTGATTTTAGTAAGACAAAATCATACATGTGATATCATACGCTCAGTGGTATCACTAAATTTGTTTTTATTGGAATAAATAGTAAACTAGATAATCTACTGATGTCAAAGTTACTTACAATTTCATGTGGATACATAATTATCAACCCATTTGGATGTTAAGCGTGAAGTATGTCTGCTGATCTCATACCGAAAGAATTGTCTCGATAGTATAAAGAGAATAAGACGTGTATTTCAGATAATGAAGAAATATTATGTTCTGAGTAGTTGATACTTAAATTAGAGTACACCGTTGAGCTTACGATTTGACATCGGACGTAACCTACTATCAATATGTCTCAAATTCGATCATACGTCTATCAATTGGTGAATGTATTTAAAACCCAACTATTTAAAAATAGCGCATGTTTTTTGGATTTTTTAAATATGGGTGGGTTTTTAACCAACACTGAATACATGCATATCCTATTAAACATGGAGTACTTTCTGATTACTTTCTGCTGATCACTGTCCTCACCAGCTAGAATGATTGTTGCTAGGAAACGCAAAATACGGTCGTATAGGTACATAAATGGAAAATTACCTGCTTAAAATACACTTGTGCACTTTTCCTTCATATACTAAATGCGGCGCTTGCATTAACAAGTCGATACCGGAAGTAATGGCCATTCATATATCGCAGTTTATCTTTCACATCTCAACTAATGGAACTAACCTTAGATCTACTTAGGTAAATGACACAATTAGTTCTATATGTGAATGCTATGTGATAACCCCTTGCAAACATAACTTTGATTTTCATTTTGACGTAGGCCTATACATCTTTCACTGAGACAAAGCAGAAATCTAGAACAAAGTCCCTATCTTTGCAGGACTAAAGACAAATCATTTAATGTGCAACTCAATTTAAACAAGACAATCGATGCGCATCCTAAAAGCAAAAATCAATAAAAGGGAACGCGATATCAAAATTTTAGAATTTATGTCGTCTTCGTGTTTCATTATAATTATTTCAATGACGACATCAATGATATTTCAGACATGGCTTCTGTCGCTTCAAAACGGAAATATCAGATTCTTTTCTTCGGTCGCGACTCCCGACATACCAGATCGCTCTTCAGGGGCTTCTTAATTTTTCTGTGTTCCTTACGTAATGTAAATCAAAAATTGCTTCGACGGACATTCCCCTAATGTGGGACTCGAGCTCCTTCAAGGCATCATGGAAGCAGTTTATTTTATTGAATCAAGAAACTGATTTCCGACATGATTCCTTCTGGTTTGTCAATTAATCATAAGAAAATTTCATTATTAGAAAGCTTCATTCGTGAAATTGCAACAAACTTCAGTAAATTTATTGGAACAGTTTACTCCTTAGGATTTCAACTAATTGAATATCCATGGCAAATAATTGCAATAGTTACTAACTGATGTAATGTAATCAAGAATGTCATCATAAATATACAAATCAATGAATATTCCCTTTAATTAGGAAATCTTCACGTTCAAAGAGATATTTGGTACATGGGATATGATATAAGAAGTAATGAAATAACACGAAACTTATGCCATTCTAGCTTATCAGGAATAGCAATCTAATATAATTCAACAAATCAACCATACGTGCAGTATAAATGCATATTACTATACAATGGTGAAAAGGATTAGGATACTTTGCAATGAAAGGCGATGAATATGTTAAGAAGATTCAGTTGTGACAGATGCTTAAGTATGCCGGCTAGGGATTTGATTACAATGCATGATTCTTTTTTCATAGCTAACGATCGCGAGCATAAAGAGATCTACATGAGCGTTCACAACTAGCTTGCTGGTTCTTAACTATTTCACTACATTATTAGTGCACCGTACTTTGTCTACTAAATTTGAGTGCATGAAAGACTTTAACCAATATGATGACGAAAAACTAATGTTGTGAGCAAAATCAGAAATCTCAAAATTCAATAAACAGAAAATATAACTTCGACCACAAGCATGACTTATAATTTTGAATTCTAATTATTTGTAATGCTACTCATCTGTATGCTAGTGGGTGAAGACCTGAAGCTTTCAATATCAATCACTTACCAGATACTGTTCAAAATGAAAAATAGTTGGATGAAAATGCAACCAAAGGGCAGTATTCCTCCCATAAGAATGCCCGGTATAGGGCGAGTATAAAAACTGAGATCCGGAATTTGACGCGGTATTTGGTTTGTTCGCACCGGGTGATCGACAACCTGTAATAAATTATGGAAGCTGTCATTTCTACGACAAAACTTTCTATAGAATTAGTTAAGGTCATTCATTACAGTCATACGATTGAAGCGTAGAATGAGCAACTTAAGTCACATATAATCTAAGCAATGACAATGACAATCATGTTCTTCATCGACGCATTCCATACCGCTGAGAAATCGCTATACCATTTCAATCATTGATGATCACATAGTGAGTTTAAAGATATAAATCTCAACACAATGTGATGCAAATAATAAAGTAGATTCGCATCAACAGTGAATTCAGCTTAATCATATCTGCATCTGGACTAATTGGAATTCCAGTTGAGTCAAACCATTGCTGCTATTTGTATATGATGTATTAAACAAATTGAAAAACATGTTGATTATACTTCCGAGCATGGAATTCCATGTTCCGAGACACGAGAGGCATTCAGACGAAGTTAAGTCAAAAGTTGACGGCGATTTGAGCAAACTGTTCATGCAGATATTATCACAAGGCTCTGTTAAAGAGTAAAGACTTCCTGCATCAGTCATCAGCGTCCATTTTTGTTGGAATTCCACGACTTGTGGCTTGTGGTTTATCATGTGTGAGTAATCATTGGAACTAATTTGTTGGAATTCCAACATCTGTGACTTTTGACATATCTCGTGTGCCAGGCATTCAGAGAATGTGTCAAAGCCTATAATCTTATCTTTTAAGTGCAGACTCAAGACTTTTCCTTTTGATACATTTTCCCTCTACAATTTCTTCATAGCTACTAACTTTTTTCAGGGGACTTTAAGTCTATGGATTATGCGAGTGAAACACCACAATATTGTGCGCTAAATAAATTAATTGATGTAAAATTCATATCACGCCTTGAGTCAATCTGATACAGCTTTTTTTATGAAGGGGAATGACACTTATACCAATGTATTTCTGCTTCGGTATAATTGATGGTCTTCTGTTTTCATCAGAAGAAGTGCTTGCGTCAAATCATTTATAGGAACAAAGTTTTATAATTTTGAACTTATGCTTATCTGACATGGTAAGTCGGCTAGAAATCTTTAGCCGGAGATTTGATGAAGTGCAAGAAAAAAATTCCGAAATCTTTGGGCCTTACTTTATTTTGCATCAATGAGTGCATGAAATTCACATGGAATGTCAGAAAACTTGAACATATCTTTGAAGGTCAACATTCATTATTCGCATTCGGCGTTGAGATATCGGCGATTCTAAAGAAGAATCTTCATAAAGCTTATCCCACTGCTGTCATTGACACTACTCTAGGCAACATACATTATGGCGCACACACTGACATGCACACGTCTCTGCTACTGCAGTACTTACTATTATTGATCATCGCATTTTTAGGGCATTCCCTGCTTGTTCAAGTCTAAATGGAGCAAGTGGTGGAGTCGATTTCACTGAATTTCCGTCATGCAGTGGCGACATACTCATGTAATGCGTGATTCCTAAAACTGATTAACTGTTCGAATTCTTGATTGATTTAATGTTCTATTGACACTAATCCAAATGTCCGAAGTTAGAGGAGCTGAATGATCAATCGACTTAGTTGGCTGGACAGTATTGACGGATCAACTATGACGGAGTGTTAATATTAACAATTGAAGTATGTTTGTTATCTTCTCATAATTCTACTATTCCATTCACAGAATTAGATTCATCTGCGCACGCTTCGGTTTCCTAGAAAGGAAGTGTTGTATGTGACCTTATATCGAAACTGCACATCACAGAATTAGACAACTTGCTCCTTCTCGAATGGATAATTTGTGTATCGCTTGCTATTGGAAATGGCAAACAATAAGCTGTCAGCAGAGGACACCAGAGACAGTGAGAGAGGCATGCGTACTGTGATATCACTTCGTACACACCAAAACACACATCGTCTGGCTAACATTCGATTCAGTGTATGCACTATGTAGTGAGCAATGCTGAGAAGATGATGTGAAATCATCAAGTGAACTAATTTTCGTACGCCTGCTACTTTTTTTAATAATGATCGGAAGGGCCAACATTATGGAGAAAACTTGTGCGCAATGATCTGAATTCTTCGAATCTGAAGGAATTTTCGCAATCGAAGCACTTTGCTGGAGTTCAGAGCAATCCGCAAGCGACGCACGACTTTTTTTTCTTATCTCTGTAAAGTATTAGGAATTCCTTTTTGCCCACTTAATAGGTTCCTCGATGTGCCGGCGATTTCGTATTAATCATACTTCTAGCAAACCGAAGCAGACAAACAAAATGTTTAATTCGGTGATTCCATTAGTGCAGCATAATCATGACAGTACAAAATGTAGATGTCTCTAACATCTTCAATTTGTTACCTTTAACGCTAGTAAATAACGAGTGCGGAACTACTAAATCAACCAAACGCTTGTTTAATAAGAGGAAATTGTGTACGCTTGTACTAAGTACTCAATAATAGCTCCACAGGATAATATCCCTACTCAAAATCGATCATTGAAATTTGTGAAAATCAGTAATCAGTTGCTGCTCAATGTTCACTAACATTTTACAACACGACTGAAAAAATTTGTGACAGCTGCGAATACAATTAATCTGTAGTAATTGTCAATAGTGGAATAAAGCATCGAATCGATAATATGCGAGAACATGCACATATGACACTACACGCAGAAAAGAAAAATTTTTGGAGAAAATAATGAAAACAAATAGAGTTCAGAAAGGCAAAGTATTCATACATAAACGAACATTGCGTTGAGTCAAAGCAATTTTTTGAATGTTAAAATCAAATCAACATTTTCGTCTTGTAAAACACCAATAAAATGCTAAATAACAACATTCTATTTTTTCCGTAATGATTGTAAGCAACGGCATGTTTAAAACAGTACCTTGGTGTTCAAGTATTCAGTGTTGTTTTTGTTTAGGATATTGCCTTAGACAGAAAAATTGAAACCGCTAGAGAAATTTCAATGACTGAATTTTATTTCACTGAACAGAGGGCCAGACATTCGTTATACTAGTATAACTGAATTTTATGCTACATAATTATTATCTGGTGATTCGATGATTTTAGCAGCAAACGCCGTCAATAAGTATTCATTTATAGAAAAAATCAACGCAATTTTCTGTAAAAAATATATAAACAAAGATGATCACCAATTTATCAAGTAACGAAATTAAGTAAGTGCAAAAAATTATTCTTCCTCTGGACTGGCTATTGAAAATTTTCTACTCGAAAACCACCACAGCCTGAAATGCACAATGGATAGTCAACCACATACGAACAGAGGCAAAACTTTTTGACAGATAGCAATTCCGGGAACTACATTCATTAGGTTTGGCAAGATGTGGTAATTTATTTTAAGCAGCATTTGTTATATTTATTTAAGGGTTTTAAGTCAACCTGTTAAAATCAACTGTGGCAAAGTTATCTTTCATTACAAATTTTCACCGTTAAGACGGCCTTATCAAGCAGATACAATGTTCTCAGAATTTGTACTGAAAGATCACTTTGCCACATTTGATTTTAGCAGCTTGGCTTAAAACCCTTAAATAAGCATTCATTAGGATTTACGCTCCAGTAAAAGCATCCAACGTCCTTACCCTTTTCTTGAATCCAAAATAAGCACCAACAAAGCACAATGGCACGGATATACCGAACCAGAGTGCTAACAATGCAACCATCGTTCCAAATGGAATGGCTGCACTGCTTCCAGCTGACCATAGAACAGTGTTCATTAAGAAGAAGTCAATAAAGACTATTCCCGGACACAGTAGTGCTGTTAACAGCACGTTTGTCTTCCATCGTTCACCGCCACACATCTTGTAAACTCGAGCGGACACATAGCCAGCTGGTGTACCAAGACAGACATAGATCACAAGAGCACAGGTCATCAGAGCACCTCGGTTTGCTGGGGACAGGAATCCAAGACACGCGAATACTAGTGTAATCAGAGTCATGAACAGGATCTGAAGACCGGAGCCCAGAAATACAGAGAGCAGCATAGCTTTGCGGGGAGGTCGGAAAACGTCTCCGTGGACAAGTTTCCATCCAAATTCTTCTTGAGCCTCCTCCTGAAATAACAATGGACATCATCTTACTCTTGATTGATACCAAACTTGATGAATAATTCACTTACCGAATTTTCTAACTGATTGTAACGCGCAATATCTTTGTGAAGAGTTCGCAGCATAATCATTGCAACCATACCAGAAAGGAAAAGTACAATTACGAGGGAGTTGAGAATACTGAACCATTGGATATTGCTGTGGGGCATCGAATCCAAGATGTAATCCCAACGTGAAGACCATTTGATGTTGTTATTTTGCTGAAATTTAATTAAATCAATTTATGATCACAAGCACTAGAATATTTGCGAAACAAATATCATCTAGGAACTTGACATAAAATTGGAATCATTGACATGTAAATACTCTTAACTGAGATTGTGGGTTCCGGTTTTCACACGTGCCCAGCGTTTTTTTTAAGCTCTTCTGCATGGGAAAATTTCCAGTGCGGTGAGATGGATGTCCAGTGCGGTGATCAGCTGATACGATGTGAATTAATAGACTATCTGATCGGCATATAATACACTCATGCTGGCTTCTCTTAATGACGACTCAAATGAAGTACATGTAACTGAGAGAAGTACATGAAACTCTAAGTTATTGAATTTGATGGCCGAGGCTCAGCTAATTTGCAGATAGGCGGGGTTCGGAACGACCGGAATATATCCACTAAACAAAAGTCCTCGACATGCTACCACCCGAAGCGAATGATGAATTCAGCAGCATTGATCTGTCAGACAGTCTTGCGATGTTGAATTTCTTCAAGACATACGATACCGCGTTGGAAACAATCGTCAGGTGCAGAAGAGATCCAAGTTAAGTCGGAGGAGTGTCACAGCGAATTTTTCAGACAGTGAAGAAAGCTCAGGCGAAGATGTCGACACTAGTGACGCTGAGGTTGATGATCCAGAAAGACTAGTTAACACTTATCGGAACCTGATGAACCGTGCGACGAAACGAGTAAACTTCCAACAATAAAAATTTCACATGAATTGAAAGACATCAATAAAAAGGCATGTGGCTTCTGGTTGCGCTACAGACGGCATCGGGGAACAAAAAGAAGTTCATCGGAAAGGTCGTCGGTCAGAATAATATTTTTGTGAACCTACGCATATGTCAGCACATACTTTGAGTGGCCAAGCAGGCCTGATGAATCGGATGTGCTGTGCTCAGAAATTCTACAGAGCTTGTGCGAGCCACGTACCACACGCCGGGGATTGCTTGAATGTAGTGAAATTAATAGGTGTACAACCGTTGGGAACAGCTAGGCTTGACTGACTAGATCGCATAGTGACATTTTTTTATTATGCCGTACTACAACATTGTTTTTTGCATGCACGCGTTTTTTAATTCCATTTCATAAAACTATTAATAACAATAGATTTTATTGTTCCAATTCGGGTCGACCACTGAAATTGTTTTGTCTTGACTTTAAATAATTTGGGGTTCATTTCAAGAGTTTTAAGATATTAAGCGAAGGTATCTGCACACGTGGGAAGCGAATGCCACTCAGTTTGCAAGGTGTCCCAAGTCACCCCACCACGGGGTGACTTGGGACAGTACATGTTTTCAAAAATACATGTACAAGAACATGACGATGGAATCCGCTACACCTACAAATTTATTCCTCTTAGCCATCCGCATAAATGTGGCTATTCAGGAGTTTTAAAAATTCAATCGTTTTCTCGAAATTTCAAAAGTGTTAAAATTGTCCCAAGTCACCCCATTTTACGGTATGACATGATTTTTCTTAGATAACAATAAATATGCTCTTGAACGATTCCTGTGCGTGCTGTACGTCTTCCCATGCGGTGCGATTCTTAAAAAACACTGCAAGTGCCCGTTGTGCCAGAAACTGCATTTGAAACACTAAAATGTGAAGAATAGCAAGTAGGCCGTTGTTGCACTCAAACTCCTGACTTTTTAACCAGAAATCCGATTGATTTCACGTTTGAGTTTATTTTCAAAATGCTTACAGCTTTAGCATGTGAGTAATAATTTGAATTGCAAGTGCGGGACATTCTCAGACATTTGAAGACTCAGCGACAAATGCTTAAATGTTAATGTAGCGTTATGACTTCATTACATTAAAAGAAGTTATAAGTGATTGGCCTCGAACAACAAAAAAAGGATGACTTAGGTGAAAGGAGTTATACGCATGCAAATTTCAATATAGGCCAGGGCCGTTCGGAAAATACATGCTTTCTTGCATGTTGGTTGTTCATGTTGAGAGGGAGGTGCTGCGAGCCAGTAGTGCGCTGATCAATCTCCTACTGTCATCAATGCTCGCACCAAGCCTTCCATGCGCCCGTGATGACTGGTTCTGACCCTACTGTCCGGAAACCAGGCACTTCCTAATATGCCATCATCCCTCTCTTAGGTATATCTCGTTTCCTAGGACGAGCAAACCCTTACTCAAGGTGATGGTAGCTATTCTTGTATACCAAGGCATTTGATCCGAGCCGTACAATTCACCGTTGCCGATAGATGGCGTGACGGAGAAGCTGAAAGCTAGGCAGGCAAGCTAAGTTCAACGTCTGGGCGCTCCACCTCGGACTGGCGGAGGATGATCGCGACGCATTTGATAACACGGAGCGATTGTCTGTTATCCTCATACATTGCTGTGGGGCGATATCAAAGGTCGCAACATCTCATTGTACCATAAGTACAAACCCGGCGCATTACCGGCACCATCACCGACTCACTGAACAACAGCTCACCGACACGCTTCATCAACAGCGCCTGACCTTACAGCAGCCGATAGTTTGATAGCTTCTCACTGCAAAAATTAAAGGACACTTGTGTAAGTATAATGGGTCGGATTTCATACCCTGTTTGCCGTGGTTTAGGGTTCGCACGCCTCTTGAAGTATCAAGATTGTATTGGTCAAGGAAAGTGGTCTGAGGAAGCTGATTCCAAAGCTTAGCCGTGCGAACAAAGAAGCTTTTCGAGTGACCCACAGCACGTGCACGTTCTAAACTGACATGATAGCATGTGAGTGCATTAGCACTGCGTGTGCTTTTGTAAAAGATCTTCAGTTTGGGTACGCACTCATTTACTGCATAGATGCCTCTACCGAAATAGTATCTGTAGAAGAGACTTAGTGAAGCAACATCCATTCATCCATTGAATTTTGAATGCAATATATAGACAGCATTGCGGATTTGTCCTGCATGTAGCTGCCATGGTTTGTCCTAGAAAATAGTTTCTATCAGTGGCACAAGTAGTAGTATGTCTAATTAATGCTCATAACTACTAATATTCAAATGCATCAGAAGCTTATCAAATGTGCTATTATTACTGCAATTAACCGCATTTATCCATATTAGCTGCCATAGTAGTTTTTTATCCATTTTTTAAAAAATTGACACAAAAACCTAATGTATATCGATAATTTCTCACAACTCGTAACGGAAACGTGGGATCGATCGTGCAGGATGTGAATCAATGCCAAGTATTGGAGCAGCGGGTGGGATTCCTAACCGCTCTACTGCAAGATGTGGACATTTCATACAACAGTTAATTGTTGCAAGAAATAAAACCTTCTCATTCAGTCGATTTTATGAATTTCAGGTTGTAGCTAAATGGACAGCAGTATGATTACTACATATGGATCCACCATTCGAATCTGTCGCGGATAACATGTGTTTCACTGTTAAGAAAAGTGCAATCTGACAATTATTGTCATCAAGTCCGGAGCTTCTTCGCAGTCCGGAGAAGCTGCTGTTAGCAGAAGGCATCAACTAGTTTATGCGCACACTGTCGAATGCGTCTATCGAATGATATTTATAGAACAATGAAGATTACATTACTATCATCACGACTATGCGGTTACTGCATGAATGTCAACTTTATGTTTTTCATTTATGAATGGTACATTTAAAACAATGCCTAAACCCGAAGGTGAATTGCATTCCAAAAGGGAGCACGCAAAGTACTTCCAGTTTTAGTAAGACAAGCAGTATATCATCGCTACATCATAGGCAGATAACTTAACAACTTTCGTCTTTTCCGACAATAAATGCACAATGCAAACTCCAAATAGAACTCACCTTGAAGTAGACTGAATACGTGTAGCGAAATTCCACTTTTTCTTTCGATTGGCCAGAAATAGTGAGTGGAGTTTTACTATTACACGAATTCTTCCCATGACCATCGTGTTTGATGCTGAAACGAGCACAAAAAGTGTTAACAGCCGATAACCAGCAAACGTTGATCAGGAAATTAGTGATGAACTTATTCACTAGTTCCTGTATAAACATAGATGAAATTGCCCGCGTTTGCGCTGGCTGTATACGTTCAGTAAATTCTGTAGATCCAAAATGTTGTTTGATAACTCATACCAATGTAGGTAGATGATATATTACACGTATTCGCATAATCATTAATCCTAAATAATCTGCAGCTCTTCATCAGATAAAGCAACACCCATACGAAGAAACATTACAGTCTGATTCATTATAAATTTTCATGATTTCGCTCACCCATTACTGAAACGTCAATGCGAGAAATGCTTCTCGACCTCAATCCAGTAGCTATGAAGTACGAAAGCTCATAATGACAACAAGAACAAAAAATTAAAGAAAACGTTTTGATCTCTCAAGTCTCATAGTAAGTTCGACGCAATTTCATAATTATTCGCTTTCTACTTTCAGGAGAGTTAGACCAAATGTCATCCTTAGATGCATATGCATCTAACTCTTCAAAAATTTAGAGTGAAGTATGCTTCAGATGCAATCACCATTAAAACTGCCACGTCTGCATTCATCTCACCGTCTCACTATGTCGCATAATGGAAGCATTGAATACAAGAAGCTTTTGTTTCTACAAACAATACTTCTATGACCACCCTCAGAAATTTGAATTGGCAATTAGAATCGCTAGAAAGTTGTATCTATGAAAATTCAACCATGTGAACCATAAGGTCATTTGAAACAAAAATTCCACAGACTAACTAGAGCAGTTCAAACCATCCCTTGACAAGTCAGGCATGCTAACGTAAAGATTAATTGCTTTGGACGTAAACTGAAGTCTTTAATGTGGTGATTTACTATCTACAAGCTACCATAAAAACAGAAATCACAACTAACAAATATATGTCCCATCCAGTACTATCTTCCTTCATCCTCACATCTATCTCTATCGGTATCTGCGATATTGGCGCTATTGGTATTGTGGGCAATTAGCTCTGAAAAAATTTCAATGAATAGAACCCTATTCTATTTGGTAAACTAATAAATAATGTGAGTGTTGATGGCATGAGCACTGTATCTTTAATGTTCACGCAAGAAAGCTCATTCAATTCTTTTTTTTTGAAAATCAACGACATGACAGACTATTGAAGATGAAATCGCATGTAGAAGCCTTTAGAGGAATGATGGAATATCCATGGTTCCATGGCCTTCTCAACATTGTCATTGTAGAACTTTCCATGACTTTTCAGGACATTTTTGATAATGTTCCAGGACCCAAAAGTTGCCTTAAATTGCAACAATGCCAATACATGCAGTTCCTCCCGATGCATAACGAAATTTCATTGCTGAAATTATACATGTGATTAAACAATAGGAGTTGAAAGCTTATTCACGGCTTTAAACTATTGCCTTCATGCTCTTTCACAAGTGACATATACCTACGGAGTAGGAGTAGTGACAGCGGAAGGTAGAACGCCGTTTCTCCGTTTACAATCCTATTCAGGCGGATTCTCGTAGAAAATGATTCATAATGAGAATAATGAAAAGCACTATTCCATATGCAAATATACATTATAATCCTCCTTTAGTAGTGGTCTCCGTGGCACAGTGGTAAAGTGCTTGGCCTAGCGATCTTTTGGTCCAGAGGTCGAGCCCCGAGGGTGTCATTGGAAGTCGGCGGGAAGGGCATCCGGACTAAAAGTACTACAACACTCCATAAGTCTGACTGTGTCAGCACCGTCCAAGCCCCAAGTATGGGGAGTGGTGACGTAAAAAAAGCTTTAACGGTAAATATAAAAACTATGTCTATAGGTGCAAGTATATATATAGAGAGAGGTGCAAGAATCAAGAAGAGGATGTATTTTCCAAATATCGGGATGATGTTTCTTGTACACCAAGTCTCACAGAAGATACGCTAATTAGATAACGATAATACGCTAACAATAACTAATTTCAAAAGTTCTTATGTAAGTGTCACTTTCAAAAGTATACTAAACACATAGGTGTATACGCATTTAGGAATCAGGAGACGATTTTCCACGTACCCTAACTTTACGAGTTAGAAGGATGCACGTAACACAGCGGTCTGCATGCATTTCGGAAGGAAAGGACGAGTTCTCTACGTAACCTGGCCTTATAATGTAAAAAAGAAAGTCGCATATTTTCTTCGATAGGTATTGAGTATTTGAAGAAAATTACCACAACGACAAGAGCTTGTTCACGGTCATGTCCACATGGAATGAAAGTTGCGACTTTAAACATGGAGATACTGATTGAATAATAAGAGGCCGGCGGCATTGTTCATCGATCACCCTTCTGACAATTTCAACAATACTGAGCGAATTTCAATGACGAAATTCAAATAATTTCAACCATACCGGGAGCTTAATTGTCGCATTTTGTATGCATAAATGTAAACTTTAAGGAATAAATTGTGTTTCTGGCCTAAATCATATTTAGATCTAAGAGAATAAATGTCGATTTAAATAAAACTTGTATTACATTAAATAGAATGAATTAATCCTTTTCACAACTTCAAATACATGCATTGACATCAGCAGTTGACAGTGGTCGCATTAATTTCTAAACATTAACAGTGCTCCATTACATAGTTCACTGTCATTCAATCATTAATTCGGTTCACCATTGACCTAATTGTTCAATTTATAAAACGAAGAGAAGGTCAATAATGAAATGTATTGAATACGTCTTTGTCAATTAAATTATCAGCAACTACCTCTAACAGAGCAAGAACATCTTAATTGTAATAGCAGCCTTGTTCATCAACATTTTCATCAAAACATCGATTGCCTCCATCTGCCAATGATGTAAAAGTAGAAATCTTACAACGTAATTTCACTAATTTAACAGAGCAAAAAGACATTTTTGACAGTATATCACAGAAACTTTTCAAAATGAGATGCAAAATGAATACTATGGTGAATGTTAGACAAGATATCATGTTACATACTGTTATACATTACATTGATTCCAGGCCTTTTGGTTTTGGTAAAATATCTCTCACAAATTTTGCGTTCGTAAACATTAGTGAAATTACGTTGTAAGATTTCTACTATTATATCATTGGCAGATGGAGGCAATCGATGTTTTGATAAAAATGTTGATGAACAAGGCTGCTATTACAATTAAGATGTTCTTGCTCTGTTAGAGTTTTATATTAAAATAGATGTTTTTTTAGTGAATTGACAAAGACGTAGTCGAAAGCTATTCAATCTATTTTATTATTGACCTTGTCTTAGTTTTATAAATTCATTCATTCATGAAACATATAGAGTATAGACCAAACAACCTATGAATTGTATATACGTGTATAAGGGCTTGAAAGTGAACGTGATAAAGCAGAAGATTCATTTGAGCAGATGTTACAGAGCTGCAAAAAGTAGCAGCGATGGAAACTGCTAAGTATTCACGCATAAATTCAAAGCTTTACGCGGATGTTAAGTGATACAAAACTTTGCATGCCACGTGTTATTCTTCTGACAGGTCAAATTTAGCGATTAGCAAACTGCTTGTCAAACGGCATTGCCTGAATATGGAACGATTTACATTATCATCGATCACTAGAAATCCAATTTTTATTGAGCCCAATATGAAAGCGATTTTGACAGGATATAGCAGTGCACTTCAATATATCAGGTAGTTCACAGAGAGTATCTTGAACAACACAATAAACAAATGCACAGGGGCATTTGTATATTGCTTTATTGAATACAAATTCAGTAAAATCTTTTGACATTTCAAAATCAACCATTCCGATCGATGCATATTCCGTCCTTAACATAAAATCTACGTGTGAATGATAAAAATTAAGTATTTGATAAAATGGAAATATCAAAGAAACAACGATGTTTAAGAATGAATATCTGTGACGGTTACAGGACTTTCAAGGACACCCTTTCAATTCCATGACTTTCCAGGACCGTAGGAACCATCAATATCATTCTGCTCAGGATCGTTTGCAATGAGTTATGAAGATTAAACATACCAAAACTGGGAACGATATTCATAAATCTGTGGTCACAAGATAAATTTTAATTATTTTCTTTGATGCGGTCTGCGGACTTTGTTAGTGGTTCAATTTAATTAATATTCTGATTCTGACAGGTGTCATATTAGCTTCCCACTACACCCGCCGTCGGAGTCCAGACTGGTGCCATCATATTCATCTAATGTCCTCCCTAGGCTTCGACAGAATTCATATCCCACCTCTATGGTTATTACCTTATCCAAATTTGTTGTCAGTTAATTCATATTTCATAGCACTTTATCACATTTTGTTTGTCAATTTGCTATACTGAGGTTGGAACCGTATAGTCTAAATTTTAACCGTGAGATGTCTGCTATAACTACCACTGAACTGCCCATGTAACAATAGGTCATGAATAGAAGAAGTACAAAATTCGTGAGTGTTCAATATCGAAATGTCCCCTTCTCTTGAGTTGTTCTTAATGTAAGGGATTGAAAAAGCACCACAGAGGTATAATTCAGTTTAAAAATCTTCCGTTGAAATGTAATTCGCTGCTCAGTCTCACAAGTATGCCAGCTTGAATGCTATTGAGGTGATGTGTTTGATGGTGATAGCTAAACTGGTGATATCTTGTGAATCTTGAGTTAATTGTGAAATGCACATATGTACTGTTATGGTTCAACAGCGTTGTTACAACAGAATTGAATTCAGTGCAAACACAAATTTAATATGAGTATGCATGTTCATTAACTCCAACAACGCGGTTCTTCAGATGAGATTAAACATCAGCCTATGGATTTTATTGTTATTTACATGAAAAAGATACCATCATAGGCATTGGCCGGGTAACGATACTTTATTTTAGGATGATACAGATGCTGCCAAGGATTCTCGGGATACTTCTGTCTCTCACGGCTGCCTGAAGTGAGTGCATCGGTGGTGGAGGGAGCGGTTTATTTCCTTTATATACGAGTATTTACTAACGATATACGCAATGCAGATATGCCTATGAAATACACGTATTCTATATCAAGAGAGCTAAGAAATAAGTAATTGTGTATGTGCGACCTTCAGACCTAAGAACAATGAAATAAATTACTACTAGCAAAATGAAAGAGATCTACTTATTTGAGCCTATCAATGTGAATACGCCCTTACGTGGAGACAGACATATATCATCCGCCTGTATTACTTGATCGCACAGGTCATGCATAGGAATATTATGCCCTTCGATACAACATATATGCAATGATAGGCTATCTATAATCCTTGCACATCTTAAGCAATCAAATTAGCTGCAATATTTTGTATTTATTAAGAGTTCAGCTGTCACAATTTTTGCGTGCCAGTACGAGGAATGGAATTAGTTTTAGGAACGAAAGATCTGACAGGCCTAAATACTATCTGCTTCAAAATTTAGTTTCTAGCCATTGTGCTAGGTTGCTTTACAGTCCTAACAACTTGGGGTTCAAAACAAAATTTTCAACCTTGGTCTTGGATCTTGGGCATTTTACCCAAGTTTTTACCCAATCTTGTGCAAAACGTCCAACGTACAATTCCAATCTCAGCCCGAAATGCATTTATGCATTATTTAATGGACTTAGCGTTCACATGGACATTTTGAAGGCCCAACAAAAACGCTTAATTTAACTACGGTTAATCATTTAATTGATTTTCTTTAACAGCGTGAACCCATGATTCCACCCACCTCTCCCTTTTTCAATTTCTTCAACCATATTTCACATCATTATTCCATCTAGCCAATTCAACCATCAATTGCAAGAAAAATTCACTTGATGATCCGAGCGGATCAAAAGATTGGGTCATCTGCTATTCAATGCAAATGTGCTCACATAACTGACATCGACAAAAAACGAAATGCCTGGAAATAGATTTAATTTGATAGCGCTGTACTGACGAAAATGCTTGATAAACTATCTTTTCAGATACCGTATGCACCAGTTGAACATACGGACAACTGCAAACAATTTTTAAGTTAAACATACTATGCATCAGGCACTAAATATAAGTGATGTAATAAATGAATAGTTGTAATTCCAATAGCATCAGTGCGCCTCTTGTACAAGCACTTTTGACTAGACACCTTGTTTTCATTTATTTAGCAGTTTAACGTGTTGATGAAAGCGAATAAGTCGAAATCCTAGGTAAATTTTGGCTCAAAAATACAAGTAGAACTCGTCTCCTCCAACATTTGAGGTATCTTGAGGGCAGTCAGTCGCTGAAATTGAATATAAGAACAGCGTAATTGATATAACAGTATTTCGCTTACAATATATTTTAAGAATTCTGCATTTAGAATGTCATAGTTTCCATTGTATATCTGCATTTCACTAGACACTGTTTTGCATGACATTCCATACACAGAGCGGCCAGAATAAGACGGAACATTTACAATTAGACCTTCATGGCAAAAAAGATTGAAACACATTGTCCTTGAACGTCGTTTCACTATACAACAGATGCGGATACTAACCTGCGTGGAGTGAGCTTCACACTGACGATGCGACCTGCAGCTTCGTCTATACTGTGATAAGTAATTACAACGTCAACGTGATTGAAAACGTAATAGGTATCCGCTTGGTTAAAGGACTGAAAAGAATAATTGTATAAGCTCTCTGAACATGGCACTGAAGTCTTATATCAGTGTATCGCAAAATTCCAAAATAATCAAAACAGTACTTAGTTGATCGAACGAATACTACCGCAACACAACAATGAACCATGAATCCTCCACATTATTTTCCAAGTTGAAGTGGTACCTGTAGTCTCTAATTCAACTACCATTCCATCGGAGTCGAATTCATGATACTGGATATCTTACTTGCACATCATTCATCAGTACTTTGGATGGTTCATCTGCAATATCATGATCGAATTTATCTAACGAAGAGAAGTTCAAAATCGATAGATGAGATCCCAATCACCAAACTAATCTTAACAACATAAACAGAGCGGTGCTTTTTATCTAATTTCAATTTAAAACATTTACACACCACATCAAGCCTAGGTGAAATCTAAATCAAAAGAGCTGCGGTCTATAACATTGGAACACTTTGTATTTCAATGAGAATCAGATGGCCCATATCCTACATTAATTTTCACCAAGCTCTGTTGATTTTCTTGCTTATCCATTGAAGAGAAAACATGACATGTATTCAGCTCTTATTCGCGGTTCACGCAATTTGCATTATTTATTCATGTGATCAAAGTTTCATTTTTTAAGGACACTGGTAGCTATTGGAGTGAATGAAGCACACATTGTGAAAACGCTAAGCTTCTTAATTGAACATAACAAATAAGTTAAGCGATGGGTGCTTACTTAGTCTTGCGATATGTCAAGTACATTGTATTTTCCAACTATCTGAACATCACATGTTCTCAAGGTAGTCTAACAGTCTATGCGGAGCCTTGGAGCAATTTACACCTCTCAGAAAAAGGCATACTCTCGATGCCCTCGATGAATGTGCCGAATACGAAAATATATTACCTGGGTACAAAAGTCTGTCGATATCAGTCACAGTGACTTCGACATATTTTTGTTCATTTGCTTTATAATTTTTCAAAATATTGTCTGATGAAAGAAATAGTCTAGCCCTGCGTCTACGTATGATACGTGCATTTTGAGTATTTATTTAGATCTTCAAGCAACACATAAACGGCCCGAAATTTCGAATATATGAACACATCTCATCTTCAGCATTTTAATAGCGCCATAGTGGGCATGATTAAATCAACTAAATCGACCTTCTCTAATTGCATCAACAAAAAATGTTTGATTGTTTCTGGTCTGGTTGCATGTTTCATCGCCTTTCAAACTCCGAATTTCAATCATATTAAACACATGGAACCCGAATATATGCCTACTGTCTATTTTTGATGGCCTGTGATGAGTTAAACCTGTTTTCGCTCAGCTTAGAACACATGCAAACCTATGTGACATCAACCATTTGACACCGAAGCGGACTGGGACACAGACAGGGTCCAAGATCAGTTATGATGATTTGTTGAGTCAATAGTGGTCATCATGGTCACCAACATAATAGTGGTTTCCTCTTAAAATTCACGTAAGTTATCTTGACTTCCTGACATTACTATAAGCTATAATTATTAAAATTGTGAAAATCTGTGACTTCATTTTGAAAAGGAATATTGATGCAAAAAATTATTATCTTTTTATATTTTTGCTGTCTTGTGGATACGCGATCCAAATTCCATTTCAGACCATTTTACATGTTTTATGCAAACTGAAGGATCAAAAGCAGCATAAAGATCGGAAATAAGTGAATGCAGCTTCAATTACATTTGATGTCTTAAAACAAGATATAAGTCTCAATTTTTATCGCGAAACATAGATTTCTCGATAACGAAACATTCCAAGACACATAATGAAAAGTTTAATATAATCATATGACAGAACCTAGCATTTTCAAGCTCAAATGGCAATAATTTACACAGTTTGGATTATACATTAAAAAGCAAAAGTCAAACACTGATTTCTTTTACTACGGTACGACAAAGGAAGTTCATCAGTATCCTCATTGTTGATCATAGAATTTATACAAATACATTCTGATTCGGTGAACAAAACCGATGTGCTTTAATCAAATTATTCAAAACCAAGAATTTTATATAAAAGTGTTTCATTCATTCAATATGTAAGGCGACAGAATCAGAGATGTTCATATCTTTTTATTGGCGTCTTGTCATGGAAATTTGATATCCAGTCAGGGATTTCTACCTGGAAGCGACACCCTGGTATTCCAGGAAATGAAATTTCACTTTTGATATATGATCAAATTCAATGAAATCCGGGAAAAGGAAAATATTGATTGCCATTCTGAGCAACGACATTATTTAAAGGCGTCGATACGATGCAAACAGACAAATTTACTACTAATATGAATTCCTCGTGTCTATCAAATATGTTGAGATCATATACCGTATAGGCTATACAAATAGTATATTGACAGAGATTGCGGAGAATTCAATAAAATCATTGAAAATTGTGGTGATTGCCTAAAATTAAATCCCCATTTTCCTTATTGACTTCTCGATGAAGAATTTAGTAACAGTGGAGAAATTCTGAAGTGCGCATCATTGTCATAAATTTTCAAGCAAATTCATTTAACACGCTTGAAAACAAATTTGATTACCGCAATGGTTTCAGTAACTTATCTTAACAGATAGAAATAGGATCTCATCGGACGAGCATGCGATTTCAATTCCGACGTTCTACTCAATTTAGGTCACATTTATGAAGATTGCTTAAGGCATTTCACGATGGCGCAAAGCAATCACTTTCAATTACTAGCAAGGTGGAAATCTATGTCAAAAATAGCCTCTGGCTTTCTCAGGAATAAAAAACAAAATTTCTAATGTACCAAGCTTTCGTATTCCTTCAACAGGGTATTCAATAGAATGCACAGATGTTTTGCAGCCGTAAATCAATATTCAAAATTATTACTTAGATATTTCGAACAGCTCATCAACTACAGACAAAGATAAGAAAAACATGCATGAACTATGAAATGAAGATACAAAGCTAACTATGGTAAGACAATAGAAGGCCGACCAGCGGCTTAAAAATTAACAAACAACTGTATATATATAGTAAACACTGTATCAATTTGTGGAATACAAGAAAGCATAATTCACAAAAATATTAGAAAAGTATTAAAAACTTATATAAAGGGAAATACAAAAATGAATTTATCTCAAAAAAGGTAATAATGTCTCGCCGCAGCAACCATGAATAAAATTATTCTCATTATGTATGAAAATGGCCTCTAAGGATTTTCTCTTGGCATTGTTGCGTTCACTCTTTAGGATCTTCCAAGATAAACTATTTCGGATATTGGTGTTGTGTTCTTCAGTATGCTGAAAGAATTTTGATGAACTTGAGGTTGTATGCTCATTGAGTCTTGCTTTAATGGTGCGAGATGTTTCACCTACATAACAATTCTTACAAATCAAACACGTAATCTTATAAATAACAAATTTACTGTAGCACTGTTCAATGCCTTCCCCGGTCTTGCACGTCCAGCAATTTGCATCACAACGGGGCCGTTCCTTAGTCCTTCTGAATCTCAGACCTAAATTTGGTTCAGTCTCAAAAATAATTCTGATTTTATCGCAAACTTCTGTTCTCTTAGCAAGGTTGATTATTTCGCGGCGTTGCCTTTCTCCATATAAGGTAATTTTAAGAAAGGTCTCGGTATGGTATTGTTTTCATCATTTTTCTCTCCTGTATCTGTAAACCATTTTCGAATGACCTTCAATTGCAATTTATTTTAATCAAATTACAATTTGATTTGTAAGAATTGTTATATAGGTGAAACATCTCGCACCATTAAAGCAAGACTCAATGAGCATACAACCTCAAGTTCATCAAAATTCTTTCAGCATGCTGAAGAACACAACACCAATATCCGAAATAGTTTATCTTGGAAGATCCTAAAGAGTGAACGCAACAATGCCAAGAAAAAATCCTTAGAGGCTATTTTCATACATAATGAGAATAATTTTATTCATGGTTGCTGCGGCGAGACATTATTACCTTTTTTGAGATAAATTCATTTTTGTATTTCCTTTTATATAAGTTTTTAATACTTTTCTAATATTTTTGTGAATTATGCTTTCTTGTATTCCACAAATTGATACACAGTGTTGTTAATTTTTAAGCCGCTGGTCGGCCTTCAATTGTCTTACCATAGTTAGCTTCGTATCTTCATTTCATAGTTCACACATGCTTTTCTTATCTTTGTCTGTAGTTGATGAGCTGTTCGAAATATCTAAGTAATAATTTTGAATTGATTGGGCGAGTGGAAATTATGTAAAACTCACGATCATAACGTGCTTCTCAAGAAACACTTAAGATAAAGTTCTCCTCTGATTCCGTTTCCATGGATAATGAACAACGTAATGTTGTTTAAATCTCTTGATTTCATTGTGTTGCTGTTGTGTACTCGTTCGATCAATGTAATGAATACAAAATAAAATATTTTCTGCGATTTGAAATAGAACTTTTTGGAAATAGTCTGCACCTTTTCCATGTCTATTTCAGATATCTCCTAATCATTTCAGATATTTCTCTATGAATTTCAGATTTCTCAGTTGAATTTCTTGGCGATTTCAACTTCGAAAATATCTCAATTCAATTGGAAAAATGTGAAACCGATTTGAAAGTATCTAAAATAGAAATGGAAGAGGCAAAGTTTCTGTGATGAGCTTGAAATTTCATTTTTGTAAAATTGGATATGAATCCCTTCATCAAAATTTCGAAGCCGAATTCAATTACTTTCAAAACTCAAAACAAAGCACTTGACTATTCCCAAAAAAAACTATGCAATATCAAATATATTCCTATTTTTCGGAAAACGCGAGTTATGATTTAATTACTCTTTTTCATACATAGAATATTCATGTCGTGAGAGCTTCAACAATTCTTTTCCTAAAGAATTACAAAAAACTGAAAAGTACTGTTTAGTAATTCTCCATAGAATTTATTAGGTCTACTTGAATTGGGTAAATATATAGTTCAGTGCATTTTCAAGCACGATGACATCGCTGATGATAATGATGCTCAAAAACTTCGAAATGATATACTGCAGCTGAAACTGGTGCAGCACGAAAGAAAGCAGAAAAAAAACCTTAGAAATGCTACACAGTATTAAGTAAAAAGGATGTCCGGTAACGCTATGTCTGTTCTTGTACGGATTGCTGTTGTGGACTATTTCGATTTCTTCGAATACACAATTGAATTAGTGTAAGATATCCGCGTGACATTCAAAACAAGTCATGAGAAAAATAGCAAGGGTGCACAAAATCGACAATGACAACCTCCTCGAAATCACAAATGAATAGAGCATGGAAATGTCACTCGAACGTTGACAGTAGCAGATCTTCGTGTGCCTGATTGTTGATTATATAGCACCATAATGGCATTATTCCAGAAAACAGTGAGTTTAAGGAATTCAATTTTCTGGGCCGGTCAAAAGGAATGAAAAGGCATCATAATTCACACCAGTCACTCACTTAAGGAGGACATTCATTTTTGAATATTTTCCACATTCACCAATAATTCAGGTAAGCTCACAATATAGCAATTTCACTCGTAGAAATTTTCATTCGATTAGATAAAGCAAGAACAAACAATTTCACATTAGTGCAAGCAAATGCTCAAAATGAATGAGTGCTAAGTTCAACGACATCTCCATCAGATTTGCGCATTTGGAATGAGTGCTAGAACTACCTCAATTTCCTTGCGTTAAGCTAAAAGATTGCGAGTGTGACCATATTACATTATATTAGCCTTGCACATTGTAATAACTGGTTGTCTAGAAAGACGAGAGGAAAGATTGAAGATAAAACGTCTTAAACGTGGGCTTCTACGTCTTTCTCCGTCATCTGCATGCCTACAAAATTGAGTGAAATGACTATGCTGTGATTGTAACTGTTCCATCAGTGAGACAATATCCAATGTGGGGCAAGAACAGTTTAATAGGCAATAATTGCATTTACATGTTTTCTGTGACCATAGTATACACTTTCTGCATTTTGACTGGTATTTCACCGGTGTCCCATACATGGGAAATCCCATACGACAAAAGTTCATTTCCATTACCACACCACATGACTTGGAAACTCCCGTTCTAACCGCATCTCTGGTAATTTGCAGGCCAGAGTTCTGTCGGGCGTTACAAAGTTAAGCTGGTTTAGGGTAGTGTTTCAAGCGACTGCCATTTAGTAAAATGTCCAGTTCCGAAGTACTCACTGCATGATGTAAGTCAAGTGGAATGCGCTTGACGTCTTTGAATTATTGGGTTGAAGGCGTTAGGTGCTGCAATATTTTTCAATCAGATCCAAATATGCGCTGATACCTGCTCATATTTGTAAAAAAACTTTACTTCGAAAAGCGATGCAGATATCGTCCGAATGATTAAATTTCCTAGCTAAAATTTGTGGCAAACCACCCGTGTATTGAAAGTGAAAAAGAACTGTATTCAATCCCAAGCTTTGTGGTAAGCCGTTCTTTTGTTTTCTACAATGTGTAGTCTTGCCATAATTCATAATTTGTAGTGCAATCCTGATGTCTTCTGGGTCTCCTCAATCCATAGGACATTCGACCACGTGATGGTCATGTGACTACAATCCGTTCCAATCGCTTTCCTAGTTAAGTAATGCATCTTCACACTTCCTCTGTAACATTCAGTACAATCTACTCATTTGCTTTCAGCAAACAGTGGGGCTTGCTGCGTTTCTCCCATCTTTCATCTTCGTTTAGTCATTCATAGTAGTTAGGTCCTGCCCTTCATTTTTTCATTCACTTCCACATCTCCACCATATGGACATCTACTATTTCAGTAGTTCCCTTCGCATTTTTCTTTCCATTCGACTCTTGTAGTCATTTCTCGAGTTGTTACATTGCTCTTCCACCGAAAGATTGCAGCACTCATTGCGTGGAAATCACCTCCTCCATTTCCTTGCTCCACCACTTCCATGTTTCATTTCGACATGCACCTCTCTCCAGGTGACCTTCATAACCTTCATAACATGTACTGATCCACTAAATTTCATGTGTGTAATTTCCTCGCCTGACATTACATTACTTTGAAATCAGTTACTTCAGCAAACAATTTCAATATCAAGTATGAATCAATTGATATCCTGTTTCCACCTAACCAATACGAGACGTGTACAATTTTCTTGGACCATGAATTTGCAATCTCATATAAGAGCTTAAAGCGAATCAATACACATGCCTACCAGGATTCAACCGTCCCTTCCTCCGTAATGACAGACACATAAAAAGGGTCTGATGAATCGAGATAATAATAGTGATTAGTTAATATAAACAGTCTAGCGGAACTAAATTGGAAAACTAGGTACCATAAAAATTCACGGGTCACATCTCTTCGCAATAAAAATATGGGCGTATCTACGAAATCGTATTGCATCGTTGAGAAAGAACTGTCTCAAAAAACAAGTAAGAACATCAATGAGATTTTGTAGTCTATTGCTAGCTACCAGGGAACAGATGTCTAAGATTTATGACAAGATGAGTTGCTAAACAGTGTGTTGTGCAATCATAAATTATACCAAAGCGTTCATTATACTGGAGGTGCATATTCCGACTAAAGATATATAATTGCTTCCACATAAGGACTGAATATATTGTGTTAAGACATAATGTGCAAGCACGACGAGTTTCATCTTCAGACGCTCTCAAGGGCAAAATGACAGTATCAGGGCTGCCCCTCTTATCAAAAATAAATACCGGAAAGTCAAATCGGAATGGGTCCCCCTAGATTACGTAGTCGTGGGCCCCTCAAAGTAACAAACTTACAATTATTCGATATCACACAACCTGGTAAGTTTTGAAAGCGTTCAAGCAGAAGTTGGGTCTCTTCTAATAAAGATGCTTCTGAATCGTCACAGTTAGCAAGTAAAAATATTAAATTATTACTAATGCTTATTCAATCATCAGTTTCATCAAGGTGCACTAGAATACATGCCTCGAACAGCTACTATTTTCAGGAGAACCGTTTTCGAAGGTTAGACAGTGTACTACAAAGACCCCTCTACCCTCCCCCCAATGTAAAATCAGTATGAAGTTATTGAACGATTGACGATTAAAAGATATTTAAGATATTCTCGATATAAAGACTGCATATTATCGAATAATCTGCATGTATGCCAATGGATGATTTTACTTAACTGTTTCAAAGACAACTTTCTTCATTTCGATCAGAAATTTTACATTCATATTTATAATGCACTATTCTCGTGCAGCTTTGCCATTTTCTGTTAATCGTGCCATGACGTCACACGGTGCAAGATCATCTTTGTTGAGAAGAATTTTCATGATACCACTAGGAAATTGCTGTTCAGCTGTTCGACGTTTGGAAGACCGCTTCAGCAGAGCGGTCTGGTCACAGCAAATATCTTCAGACAAAATCCATGGTCAGCGCGGTCTAAATGCTTGGGCAAGCCATTTTCTTTGACAGAGCCATCATTCTTTCGAGAAATCGAGAATGTGTGGTAAAATCTTCCTTTCTATGCTGTATGAAATATACCGAATGTCATGAAGGATAGGGATATCTTCATACAGGATGGAATGACAGCGCACTGTGACAGACCCATCGTAAATTATTTGAACAGAAATTATCCTAAATTCATGGATGAGAACGCGGTGTCAGAAAAAAATGCGGAAGATATCTTCTAGGGGCCCAAACGTTACCTTTTCTGGGGCCCATTTTCAGTTTTGATATGATTACAAATAATCCAAGATTCAATTTTAATTACTTATGAATCTTTATGCGCCTACACACTCTATACCATATGCTGCGACTAAAAATACGTTGATTATTAATGCATTAAGGCCATAGATAATAATCAATTGGAGCTCAACCATTTTGAGGCAAAGTATCGCAGACAAAACCTCGAGCCTTTTATGAGTGCAGCTAGTAGAGTTTTGATGTTTTAAAGCGCTGCAGGCAAAACCTGCACGCTTTTGGGAGTATAACTAGTTGAATTTTGATGTTTTATAAAGAGCCGCAGGCAAAACCTAGAGCTTTTTGGAAGTGCAACTAGCAGGGTTTTGATGTTTTATAAAGCGCCGCAGGCAAAACCTCCAGGCTTTTGGGATAAACCTCTGACTGTTTAATTCTCTAAAATTTAGCTAGATGAATAGAATGAATGTTCAATATATCCCTCTTTTAGAATTTCTTGAAATTAGGGTACTTTGAAAAATTCCCACCATCAATAAGATAAAAAAAACATTCCCGGTAAACTCTCGTTTTATTTTGAACAACGAATGAAACGAATTATCAGAGATTCTATAAAATATCGAATCAATACACTGGTCTTCTTCACAGTCATAGCAAATGAAATGTACTTTTCAATTTGCTCCAGCGCAATCCTCGTGTACCCACGATCCACATTGAGTGCATTGTATCAAGTCAACCTGAAGACCACATCTTAGGTCATCACTATACTCCCCATCACAGACCTAACAGAAGTAACTTGGGTCATTTGTTTATGTTTTGAGGCTGCGTATCCATTCCAACAGTTTGAGTTGGATTGGAGATATTTCGAGATTTTATTTTCTTTATAGGCTTATTTTCTTTACCTTTGTTTCGAGGAGTGGATTCTTTTTTTCTTCTCTGATTGTTGAACTTCGGAAACATAGTTGGAGGTAGTCAAGACACCGGATATCTTTGGTCTCTCAGTTGCAATTCATCCCTGTCGCTCACACGATGAGGTTTATTAAGCTGGAGAGACATATCGCTAGGAGTGTCCGATATTACCAGACTTAAATATCTTATTTAAGAAGCTATAAAAATATTTGATAAAATTCTTAAATTGAAAAAGTGAAATATTGAAGCATAGCACAAGACCCCAGCTTCCATGTCCAATGCATTTAAATTTACATTTTACATCAGCCCTATTTTTGACCTACAAAAATTCATGTATCACTAGTGTTTTAATCACACAAGCAGAAGCATGCAGCCGATTTCTCTTAAATTTTGTGTTTGCAGTTAATGATCACATCAATAAATGACCACCTTCATTATTCCAAAATATTTGCAGAAAGTATCTTTTTTCGAAGATATTCGTTGTTAAGTGTCCCATATTACCCGCCGTCCCATATTACCCGCACCTACCCTAGTAGAATTTTGATATTTTCAAAGCCCTGCAGGAGAAACCTCCAGCCTTTTGAGAGTATAACTAGTAGAATTCTGATGTATTTAATGCTCTGCAGGAGAAACCTCCTGCAATGTATAAAGCACTTTCTCGGCATCACATTATCAAACAGGAATTAGGCCCACAACTTTTCTCAGTTCCATGTGATTTCAAAATGTCATGATGAGGGAGGTTTTGTGAATCAAAATTTCTTGGGGTTTATTATGAGTTTCACAATGTATGAGTAATAATATATACTCAGTAGAACAAATGGAATTGTTTTGCCATAGAATCGACTTAGCCAATCACCATGAAATTGTACATGGAGGCTACAAGTGAATCTGTGTGCTTTCTCCTTACAATACATTTCATTTGAATTGGAGGGGTAGTTTCAGATTTAGAGAATTTTTTAATGTACCGGTATACAGAATTTCTACACGAAAAGAAATCCTTATCACTTCTGCAGTTGTTTGCGAGATTTCAATTTTCGCTGGTGTCTTCGCCTAAATTTAGCCACTTTTGCAACAAGTGATCGTAAAAATATTCTTTCGTCAATCCCTTGTGTTCCCAAAACTTTTTAGCAGATTTTTCTTTCATATTTTTCTGGCACGCTTCTTGAAAGACACGCTTTGGAGAGCATCAAAGCGATCAGAACTCAATTCATAATAGACTCTATAACTACGTATTACAACTTTCTCGTCAAGCATTCCCAGCTAAATTTACTTCTTATCTCAAAACCTTAATTACTTGCGTTTCGTCCTGTCTCTTCAGGAGCGACGAAAGGATCACTGACTTCTTTATATAAGAATCTTCTACTCAGGAGTTAAGCGGATTTTTAGAGAGCATCAACTTTGAATTGGATCATCCTTAAAAATTGCAGGGTCTTTAAGGTCCCCTAACAATCTGCATAGCCCAATTCACAATTCTAAAGAGACCTACATAATCTAAAAAGGCCGCACATGCTCTTATCTTTAACGGTGCCGGTCTCAATACTATAAGCCCCTAACCATCTCAAAAGGCCCCTCACGATCTTAAACGGTCCTGTTCACAATCTCAAAAGGCCCCTCACGATCTTAAAGGGGCCCCCTTCGCAATCTCAAAAGGGCCCCTTCGCAGTCTCAAAAGGGCCCCTCACGATCTTTAAGGGTCCCCTTTGCAGTCCCAAAAGGGCTCTCACGATCTTCGCAGGCTCCTTCGCAGTCCCAAAAGAGGACCCAACACAATATCAAAAGGGCCCCCTCACGATCTTAGAAGGGCCCCTTTACAATCTCAAAAGGCCCCTCACGATCTTTGATGGCCTCTTCGCAGTCTCAAAAGGACCCCTCACGATCTTAGAAGCGCCCCTTTATAATCTCAAAAGGCCCCTCACGATCTTTGATGGCCTCTTCGCAGTCTCAAAAGGACCCCTCACGATCTAAAAGGGCCCCTTCGCAGTCTCAAATGAGCCCTTTAAGGGTCCCCTTTGCAGTCTCAGAAGGGCCCCTCACGATCTTAGAAGGGCTCCTTTACACTCTCAAAAGGGCCCCTCACGATCTTTAAGGGGCCCCTTTCGCAGTCTCAAAAGGACCCCTCATGATCTTAAAAGGACCCTTTCAAAATTTAGATTTTTCAAAATCCAAATTATTTGTTCCCTGACAAAACATTTTCTCACTACTTAGTTTATTCTTAAAAAAACCGGAAATCCGGTTAAAACCGGAAGAGTGTCAGCCCTGCAGTATACTGTTGAGGGTAATATTGTCATTTTGAACATGAGAGCGTCTGACGACACATTAATTGAGAGTTAAGAAACACAGAAATAGCTTTGCACAGCGTTCATAGGGAAGGATGGTTAAGTGGGAACTGAAAATTAGAATAGGAGTATTTCCTATCCTTGACCTGTTAGCTTGGATATTGCCAAAGATTTAATTTTACAAGGACGAGAATGTTTTTTGTGACCATTAAGATGTCGTTAATCTTTGTGTAAAATGTATCAAAATAGTCATCTTTACCAGACTAGAGCAAATTTGCTTGCATTATGTTTGTGCGAAGTGACTAGGCTTGTGAATTTCCATAGAAATTGATTTGTATACATAATTGGCAAATCAGCACGAAAAATTCATTAAAAATACATTGTGAACGCACGCTCTGAAGCTACCTGCAACACATGAATCTTGACTTCTTTTACAAATACTTCGAGACAAAATTCTATTTGAAAAATAGAAAATTGTGTCACAAAAAATTACCAATGCTTAATTTGATAGGGATATCGCAGAATTCTGCTCTTCGACAGCCAAGCCAGCGGTGAAGTGTGGGTCAGCGTGTTAAAGCTGATTAGCCAATCAAATTTCTTAAATTTGCCGACGCTCTATCATTGCACATTTAAAATTGACAAAAAGAAGCAAAGTATATGAAGCGCAATTAGATAGGACAAAGTACATAGTTACAGACTATTATCGACGAATTACAGAAAATTAACTAATTTCGATGTAGCCTCGTACACGACAATGGGACGATGTCAAAATGACGAAATGCATACTTTCAGTACATCATGATCACGAATCATACGATGCACATACAAGGACTTCATCAATATTTACATATAGTGTTGCAAAATATGAATAATTTTATCAATAATTTGACGTCTTGCATGTAATGACTATCAAATTATTGTAGTTTGATTGATGGGTCATAACGAGACCGCTAGAACTTTTCACTACATGTGTAACTGTCGTAAAATAAATGTCATACATAAAAAAAGCTTGTCTATAGTACATCTCCACTTAGCAACATCATCACACAGACAATAAATTCATACAAATGCACAAAATCTGTTATATCAAGCTGCAACAACAAAGGTGTTTTATAATTCCTTAATACAAACGTATTCTAATTCCTAAAACTGAGTTTGCGTCACTTTCCAAAATAATACATACATTAGTACCCTCTTATTTTGCAATTTGTCGGCTATACAAATATCTAAGTTTTGTATCATTTCGAAAAACTAGATTCAAGCTTATATGGTATTGCTTTCCTCGAGTTTCCACTTATATGATAGGGATTCTACTTAAAGCAATTTTAATCATTTCCCCCATTTTCCGCACTACCTATTTGGAACACTGAAGGACACACGGGAATATTTCATGAAAGTAATCATTTCTGTTCCAGCAAACTGTCGTTTGCAGTGTTGCATTGATATCGTAATGACACCTTTTTTCCAACAAGATAAGTTAGAAGACAAGTTAAGTTTTAATGGCAGGTCATTACAAAAGAACGAGGGCGGGGAGGAAAAGTTGGTCACTAAAAATGCTTTGCCAGCCAGGTGAATGCTGAGGGCGTTACCACGGAAGAACGCTATCGCAGTCCTTTGTTGGAGCCATAGACATTCTCGCGTGTCGCCCGTGGCTTCAGAAAGGCCGTGTTAGAGCTCTTTTATGAAACTGTTTGTGGTCTTCCCTACATTATTGATCATATTTCACGTGCAATTTCGTCATTACTAGCGATTAATACGTCAAATTTATGTAATCTACGAGCAACTATGATTAATCAATTCAATCAGATAGATTTCAATCAACCAAATTAACATGAATGTCATTGATTTGCTCAATCCAAATCTTAGATATTTCTCTAAGATAGTTACCAATGTCTCTTAGGCCTGCTTCCTGACCATTTATCTACATGCTAAATGAAAACATAAGTGAAGACTTGTCACTTACAATTTATCACACAAATCTGAAATGGCGATTTGACATAGAACTGACATTGATTCCGAATACGTCAAACTACACGAACTACAACTATTTCCTCTGAATTAATTTGAATGCACATTGCACAACATGTATGCCATCAAGGTACTTCGTCAATATTTCTAATAATGTTATTTTTCACATTCTTCACTTCATCGATACATTGCGATACTAAGTCATTCACAAAAAGAGTCCTGAAAATTTCAAAAGACTTCACGATATTTTGTCCAAAATTTTGGCCATTGCGGATCAAATTATGTTTTTGAAATTAAAATCAATTAATTGTTGGCCTATTAGCCCTTCTTCCGCAAATAAATAAAACAACTAGGTAGTTCTCCCAAATTTTCGCCGTAGGCTTTATCAAGGGAATTATTTACTGCTAAAAGATATATCATGCATTAACGATTATATTAAAATTATCCTATCAAGAAATCCTACAATGCAACATAGAAATGATTCAGAAAGCTCTAATAAAAAAAAATTCTACAAGAATGTCCAATAAAAGTAAATAGATATAGAAAAGTCTAGCAGAGGGAGATTAAGTCAAGAAAATGGGTACATTCCATCCTTTGCATCCATTTATCAATTTTTGTGGGTCACAATCTCGTATGTAGAGAGCGTCAGTAGCCTTTCTCAACTTCTTTGCTTTTACGATCTGCAGGATCTTCCAGGAGAAAGCTGGTGTTTCATCATTAGTCTGGTGCAGGTCCATGTGCATTTTTACGTGTGATGATTTTTGTTTCGTATGTTCGTAAATTCTTTGTTGTACTGTTCTCGACGTTTCATCAATGTATCTTTGATCACATATCAAGCATTTGATTTCATAAATTACATTTCTCTTAAGACGTTTTCCGGGATCTTGGGCGGTTCTACATCCAATGCATTTGTCATTACAGGGTCTTGTCTCCTTCGGATTTCTCAACGATATTTCAGAGCAGGTTCAGTTACAAATGCGAATCAAACGTAGTCGGAAAGCCCATGCTCATCTCTTATCCTAATCAGTTTCTCAAATTCATTGATAAATGGGACTTTCATGTATACTACATCTGATTTTTCGTTCTTGTTGTTTCGTTTTATACTTCGGTTTATGTTGAGCTCAAGGAAATGTTTTCTAATGAATTCAGCAGGTTAACCGTTGAGCAGAAACCTAGTTCTTAACAAATTTAGCGAGATATCCAAATTAATGTCATTTGAAGAAGCTCTCTCCGCTCTTATTCTTTCTGTTTTCATCAGTGCTGTTTTTCTGGATAAAGGAACCCCAGAATTGTATGGCAAGCATGTGTTGCTATGAGTCGGTTTATATATAAATGATATGAAAACCTATCATTGTCTTCCACATGCAGTTGGACATCAAGGGATACTATTTTCTTCAGGAGCTTCAATAGTGAATTGGATATTGTCATGAATGTTATTCGCGAGATCCCGGAAAACGTCTTAAGAGAAATGTAATTTATGAAATCAAATGCTTGATATGTGATCAAAGATACATTGGTGAAACGTCGAGAACAGTACAACAAAGAATTTACGAACATACGAAACAAAAATCATCACACGTAAAAATGCACATGGACCTGCACCAGACTAATGATGAAACACCAGCTTTCTCCTGGAAGATCCTGCAGATCGTAAAAGCAAAGAAGTTGAGAAAGGCTACTGACGCTCTCTACATACGAGATTGTGACCCACAAAAATTGATAAACGGATGCAAAGGATGGAATGTACCCATTTTCTTGACTTAATCTCCCTCTGCTAGACTTTTCTATATCTATTTACTTTTATTGGACATTCTTGTAGAATTTTTTTTATTAGAGCTTTCTGAATCATTTCTATGTTGCATTGTAGGATTTCTTGATAGGATAATTTTAATATAATCGTTAATGCATGATATATCTTTTAGCAGTAAATAATTCCCTTGATAAAGCCTACGGCGAAAATTTGGGAGAACTACCTAGTTGTTTTATTTATTTGCAGAAGAAGGGCTAATAGGCCAACAATTAATTGATTTTAATTTCAAAAACTTCACGATATCTAATGTTGTCTTTTTGCCGGGAATATTTCTTTGGACTATGATAGTGCTCCTGTTGCATTTCTGACGGAAAAGTCAAGAAAGTTATTTTTTCTCTTGATGGCAATGAGAAGTAATATCGAACTTTCATAATACAAGTCAAAGAACATAGAAGCTGCATGAATTGTATTGTTCCGCTTGAAGAGCATGATCAATGATGGAGATGAAAAATAGCCGATTTAATCTGCTATTCGCAATATTTCGCACTCCTGACGCGGCTTGAGAAAGCGAAATATTGAATATCAAATTAGATCACATCAACAGCATTAGCTATACATTCATTTTTATCATTGTGATTGAACTATTCCAGCACATTTCAGTCCAACAATTGCTTAAGGCAATGCTCAACGAAAAGTTCAAAAATCTTTTTAACCTGTTAGTTCATCTGTGACCAACAACACTAAAGCGCCACTATAGAGACCGACAAACACAGCTCTTTAAGGTTTTTAATGATGGGTTAGAAGTTCATCTCAAGTCAACTTAATAGCAGGGTAACTTGATTCAAAGGTCAGTCAACAATGCTCTCAAAGTGAACCCGAAGACATACAAGTCGATTTGCTACACCGAGTGTGCTTCAGCAAATGGTATACGAATAGACGGCGTTTTCTGCACTAACGAACTCAACTTCTTGGAATAAACAGGGTCGTCGCACATCCAGAATATCTGTAGAATTGCCTCTCGAAGAATCTATGCCTCACATTTTAGCCTTAAATCTTATCTGTTTTGCCCCTGAGGAAGCGTGAATACGCGAAACGTTGGGCCTGTACATACTGTTTTTAGTAATTCTTTTAGCCTTTTAACCAAAGAAGACACCCCCGTTCTTTTGAATAACTTGCGAAATGAAAAGTCTTCTGTATGCGGCTATCATGCTTATTATGCCTTACAAGCTTTGAAAACAGTATTCCCCAAGTCAAGATTAGTGCAACGTTTTCTAGCCCACAATGCGCTCCCTTCTTGAATACGCCTCCCCATTCTTTGTACAGCAAGACCTCAACGAAATACAACGTCCATGTCAAAGAGTAATCTGCGGCATCTATTAAGACCAGCACATGTACCTGTGGGATGTTCACAGATTTGCAAGATGACAGACGTAACGCTGCATTCAAGCTCCTTCTGACTGTTGCTGCCCACGACGATCATCTTCTTCCGGGTATGCTGCCACAAGGGTCTCTTCGATCAAATCGACATCTCCATCTTCAACTCTCAACATCCAGATTCCACAACTCTTTCGTCCCTCATACTACTTCAATAAACAGTTGACCATTCATGCTCCTATTAATTCTATTGTTGTTCGTCATCTCTTGCTTACTTCCATCATGACCCTGATTCCTTACTTTCCGACGCTTTTCTGCATATTCATTTGGTCGAATTTAGTGTGAATCTCCTATATGCACAAATTTTGCCATTAAGATATTCAGCGCTTGAAATATATACTCGTACATGAGCAAACACTTTCAGTAAAATTCGCTGTGCCACTTTTCTATCTGATTGTGAGCTTCAACATCAGTTCTTATTGTATCACCGCTGAAGAAGGCAGAGGGCCAAAATATATCTGTTGCTCATTTACATTATTGCCTTATTTATTTAGAGCGGGACGGAGTGAGCGACAAGCGACGACTTCATCAAAGTCGACGCTTTCTATTGCATTTACACGAATGTCCTTAACAATAGATAGGCTGTCTCATGTCGGCCAACAAGCTTCTTCCGTTTGTCATCAAGCACTACTGTGTGTAGAAGGTAGCCACCGGCAGATGAAATAAGATTCTTTTCTGAAGAGCAGATTGTCAATATCAAAAAATATCAAGATTACTTGCAGCTCCAGTGGAATTAAGGCATCATATTCATTTGTAAAAATTGCGAGTCACTCGTGAAATTGTTGAAACTAACAACCACTTAGTTTTAATTGTACGCAATTAGCGTTAGACGCAGATATTTAATGTTTTACCGAATTTGCACGGACTTGTCTTCAATATTAGACAAAATAACATTGCGGAATGAATTTAATCAAATTAAGCCATCAAGAAAGTCATTATGTAAGTAATTTCAAAGCATTTTTTAGTAAGTGACATATCGTTAAGTGAATCTGATATTTCAAATAAATTTTCCCCGAATTTTCCTCGAAATTTAGACGAAGCAAACCAACAATTATAAAGCTATGGTAGCTAAAGCGAGAATCTATCAATCTCAGTACTCCCAAATACTTTACGGTGGCTTACCGATACTTTAAGTCGGCGCCCTGCCAAATTATCAGATGCTAAATCAAAATCAAGTTGAAGAAGTCTAGATTGAACCTGAATCCTCTCTTCGAAATGAGAATGCTTAAAATTCAGGCATGATATAATTTATAAGCAAGGATTTTATCTGATTGAGAAATAACCCGAGTGTGTGACTCGCTAATTAATAGCTCCTATAAAGTGTTGAATTCATACTGTAAGAATAATGACACTTTTTGAGTGACCGAATTACCGTTAATTATCATAGAGTTACCGAATTAATTGTCTCATCTTGGGAGAAAAGTGCGACATCTCTCCTCATAAGACACTGATATTTCTTCAACACAAAAGCTATTTCAAGCAAGGCTGCTTCATATATTGATTCAATAACCTACGCTCATATACTTTGCTTCCAGACAAATAGTGACAAACATGGAAACCATGGAGAGCGTTTGTGTACAAGAATCATTACACAGAAATATACACTTGAAACCTCGAATATGAAAGGTTACAATGTTACACATCTACTCAGAATACAGCGGGTGTTAAAATTTCATAACATCAGCCTTTTATATCGGCCACTTACCTGCGCGGAGTAAGTCTCACGCTGACTATGCGACCCTCAGCATCAGCAACAGTATGATACGTGATCACAATGTCAACGTGATTGTAAATGTAATAGCTATTCACTTGATTGGACTGCAAATGAAATAGTTTCAGCTCTCACGACATGAACTTAATAACATCGAATGTTAACGACGCTGACCACTTGAATAACAGGAAAAAGTGTGAAGATATATTCCTGTCTACCGTTTAATTGTGGACTTGCACAAGTGATCTTAAATCAATTTTCAACTATATACCATACATACTCCGTGGCACAGTGGTAAAGTGCTTGGCCTAGCGATCTTTTGGTCCAGAGGTCGAGACTCGAAGGTGTCATTGGAAGTCGGCAGGAAGGGCATCCGAACTAAAAGTACTACAACGCTCCATAAGTCTGACTACGTCAGCACCGTCCAAGCCCCAAGCATGGGGAGCAGTGACGTAAAAAGCTTCATATTAAACAAACGAGCGTTGCAACACTCGACGGCCAATGACAACGCTGGGGAGGAGCATCGCATTTCATAAGACTGTACACATATAAAAAGAATAATGTATTAGTGATAAGAGACGCGTCTCGTTGTTTCTACTAGTTCAAATTGCTGCGTCTTTATTCATTTATTATCGAAAAAATAAGTCAATCAAAATTAGTCCATAGAATTCCGAAACTCGATTGACAGATTCGGTCTGATGCATGAAAAGAACAAATGATTCCCTAATCTGAATCGCTTGCAATTCAAATGTGATCGATCGGACATCGGGCTGTGATTTAGAAAACAAGATGTGTAATAGAATCGCAGCATGACCCTATATTTCCAAGAATATCCCATCTGGAGTAAACTCATCCCCTGTGACCGCACTCATTTGTTAGATATATGGTTGATAATTGATTTAAGATCACATGCCAGAAATGCATGCACTTCCCCCTTCAACATTATGGAGCACTCAACTATTATTGGAGCATATCAACAAGTTACAAAAAATTCTGTACACTAAAAGGATACTTTGCAATAATCAAAGACTAGTCGTAAATCAATTTATACGATAAATATTTCACATTACATTTTTAGCCACAAATTGCATGTATTTTTCGACAAATGCTTCTGAGTATAATGCACATCCCATGATGAATATTCGCATGTAAATTCAGAAGTAAAAGTACATTTAAGGAGTAGCATCTACATAGGTGTAATTATACAATGATCTACGTAAAATATAAAACCTCTCCATTGATAAGTTACAAGTGAACTTCGAAAATGTACTTTATGTAAGTCAATAAAACGCCATAAATACAAGAATAGTTACTTTTTTAAATTGAGAAGTCTAATATAAAGGAAAAACTTGAAATAGAACGAGCTAAATGCATCCATTAATATAGCTACCTAGAATTAGGATATCGACTTACGCTGGAGACGCATGCGTGGAGTGGTATTCCTTTTTTGTTGACATAGCAACCAATAGGAAATCCAGGCGAACAGAATTTTTGTCCGTTTTCCACTTCATAGCACCAAGTTACTGGCAGATTGTCCATGATCCAGTGATGTTGATAATTCAATGTTATACCATATTTCAGAAATTTCAATTTCGCCTTGTCATCTGTTTGCGTAGGATCATAATTCCTTGAACATAATGGCTTGCACACTTCCTCTTTGTTGAATTGTATCTGTGCGATAAAACGAAACACTGAGCAGATGTATTCTAAAGCAGTTATTATGAATGTTGTAGCAGTTATCGGTTAATTCGTCATCTCAGGTGAGTCCGAAAAGCTAGATTTGCTTCATATCGCATCCTAAATGACTGGAGTGACCATACACACAGGCACAACGAAGAATATGTGACGACCGATGATGTGTTGAATTGGCTAGATTTCGACATGTTTGGTTCCGGTTCGGGTAGAAAGATCCTGTTCCAGTTCGGTCCAAGCTCCAAAAGCCGGAATATCAACTGTATAAATGATTACCTAAAGTTTCCCATCTACTTTGAAGATTAAGACAATTAATTGTTATATTATGATGATAACAAATTAATTAATTGATACTGCACTCACAATTTATGCATTGATTAGCAAAAAATATGAAAACCGCTATTTAGTATTCGGTTAGTCATTAATAGCACATAAGAAGCGTATGATTCATTTTACATTTACAAGGACTGCAGCAATGGATCATTTCATGAAGGTGGGGCAAAGTAAGTGTAAAATGGTCCTAGTTTCGGCTGATAAAGCCATCAATTTTGCACGAATCGTTTCTGATCACGATAACTTTCACAAGTCATACAAGGAAAACATAATTATATATGATGAATATAGTCTCCATGATATAGGTCTATCAAAAAATGAGTTGTCTAAATAAAAGGAGTCTACAAACATTAACTTCGAGGTATTTACTAGGGTGCGGCGATGTTTTATTTTCCCCAACGATCGATTTAATTTCGATTTTTCAGAAAAATTTCGATTTTTTTTCCGATTTCGATTTTTTTGTAAACCAAAAAAGAAATCATTTCAAAACAGTCTGAGCTTTATTTTCTAATAACGTGTAAGTGGGCGATACATGTATGACAGACGTCTCATAACAATACTGAATCATATGAAAGCATATTGTGAAGTCTAATTTCAAAAACGCATTACCCCCTACTCATTCAAAAGTTTACTGTTGCGTCTGATTTTGATCAGTTGCCGTGCGCGCAAGCCACTCAAATTTGCACGACTGGGCGTTATGGTATTGCCCGTTACACTTCCTAGTCTTTTCGAAGCCGTGTTTGTTGCTGGAATACACAAGAATTGTCGGGCAATCCTGGTCAAATTTGGAAGATTCTGCAGTTGATTCTTCCAGAAGGCAAGAACGTCAAATTTCTTGTGGTCGGGTGCAGGATTTGTTTACTCCACCAATTCGACATATCGCTGCCACTCCATCATAGCTCGGTCTTTGATGTTTTTGCAATCTGATTCCACCGGAGATCTAATTTTCATCTGCGACCACAAGGAAACACGTTGTCATTTCTCATCAAACTTTTCTTGGCTCACTCCTGCAGTAATCACATTCTCTTCTGTGTGAGATTATTTCTGCATTAAGTCGACAATACGCGCGACGATAATGTTCTTCGCAACATCAACTTGTGTGGAAGAGAGAATACGTAGAAATCGTGGATCGATCGCAGAAGCGACCAACAGAATTGGTTGTTCAGTACCAGGTGTCACTTGTTCAATTCTGGATTTCATCTAGTTCAATATTGTGACTTTGAATGAAGTCAAGGCGGTGGGGACGTCGATAGATCCAATGAGTTCAGTCAGGGTTGACAGTAGAGGCAGGATAAGATTGATCGAAGGAGACAGTTCACAACACAAGTCACGAGTAACGTCCTCGAATGGTGCCAACAATGATGTCAAGGTTTCGAGTAATTCCCACTCATTGTTTTGGAGAATCGGTGGAGGATTGCGTGAATTCCGAATTTCGAGCAATGAGCGATTGATTTCTTGACGATTTTCTATCATCACTGACCAAGTATAGAAAGATGAGTTCCATCGTGTTGGAACATCTTGCGGAATTCTTTGAACCGATTTTCCAGATTCTTGCTGCAGATTATTTAGAAGTCGAACTCCAGGATTGCTACGATGGAAGAAGCCAGCTATCACTCGACAAGATTTCCGAAGATCATTAGCTGCCTCACAGGTTGTGAAGGAGTCTTCAGTACACAATTGTAGTGTGTGAACCATGCAAGGCATCCAAGGAATTCCAGTCAATTCAATACCTCGTCGAACATTGCCAGCGTTGTCGGTCACTCCAGCTTCGAATATCTGATCATTAACATCGATGGACATTTCTTCCATTAATCCACGCAGACAATGTGATATCGTTTCTCCAGCATGGTCTCTATCCCACGAATTGAAAGGTTCAACTCCGATGCAATAGGAATGTAGCCGGTAGTCGGCGTCAATAGAAGATGCAGTCAGTTCTAAGAAATTCTCATGATTCTTAGCGTCGTAGAAATCGAGTTATTGCGTATGACGGGAAATCATTCTCTTGGAAAAAGTTCTGCATTTTCACATCGATTTCTCGTTCCAACGTCGGAGGCACAGTGCGCCGCATTTTGGTCTCACTAGGAATGTCATATCTGTCGTTCAAGCATTCGACAAACTTGAGAAAATGTTCATTTTCGATGAAACGAATATATAGACATCCCTCAGCGATATAGTTTGAGCAAGTAGACGATCGAGCTTTAGAGCTTTGGCACTACCATGTGGATACTTGTGATGAACAACAAAGGAAGTTTCGATGGTTGATTGACGAGATGGAGATGGCTTTCTTTTCACCGCCTTCTTTGCTTTCTCCTCTGATCGGAGTAGATTTTCGGATGATTGTCTTTCAAATGTCTGAACATATTGGTAGTCGATCCATCCCTCACCTTTACACTGGGATTCCTACAGCCACCTGTGAGACATTTCGCTGACTTCTTGCAATTGTCTAAAGTAAAGTAACGATGTATTTGTGATTTCTGTTTCGTGGACATAACGACGGTAGGGGGAGCGTAGAATGCCGAAATTGACTACAGCATATCCCTCTCGATCGAAGGCGATCATGATAACAATGTCTAACTTTAAACCAATCAGCGTCCCAACGAGTTTCGTCACCTGCTGCTCACCTTAAATCAACTATTTTTATAGTGATCTATCAACTAAGAAATAGTGCACGGAGTCAAGGACAATGCCAACGCCGCTGACTCTAGCTTCAACCACAGAATTGACTTCAACTGACATCACAGATTAGTCACACAATAGACTGCCTGAGCCGATTCTGGCTGATAGCAGTAGCAGTCTAGCACAGCAACTTGTTTGATGATCAAGTAGCCATCCTACATGTAGCTAGCTGGGAGGAATCACAGATAATTTCAATTAAGAAATCGTTCTCGTATATTGTACATGAAATGAATTGGGTTTAACCACTTCCCATACCTGTATTGACCTGAATTGGGAAATGTAGCATTTATTTATCAAAACGAAAAAATCGAACTGAAAATCGCGATCTCTTTTGATTACCGATCGATTTTCGATTTTTCGATTCCGATCGATTTTTTCCCCGATCGATTTAAATCGCCGCACCCTAGTATTTACACTAACCATGTAGTTTACCTGGATGTCCCGGAAGATTAATACCAACCTATTATACATAAATTGCGAGAGTCATTGAAATTTAGTACATACACGTACGTGCCATGAAACTTTATTAATCATGGAATTCATGGTGATGACCATAAAGCACTTCGTCTTCAAACGAATGTTAAAGGGTACTGTTGGATCTAGACTGGTCACTGCAGTTACATCAGAAGCACGAAATGTAGTTGCAAAATTTACCATCTTTACCCTCTTACATCCGTTTGAAAATGAAGTGCTTTATTTACATAGCCATGCATATCCACATCGAATATTCGGATCTGAATTTGATCGAAGTTTATGTCGTGACACTCGTGAGTTGTGAAATTATAGTTATAGTAGATAATCCGTAGACAATTCCGTAGATAATCGTTTACAATGATAAAATATATTTTGTGCAACGTTATTACGCTTGAAGCGCAATAGTGCTACATTCTATAGAATGACGCGAGTGAAAATCTTTTGCAGTTGTTCCATCAGAAGCTTAAGGTCTGAGACAACTAGCAAAAGACGGATGAATAGGATAATCCCATAGATTTAAACATCGCTCTGAAGTGTAATAACGTGACATCTTTTAGATGTGTTCTCGCTAAATTTCTGAGTAAAAAGTAATGAGAGAATAGGCGCATTTTGTTGGACTTATACTTCTTGTATAAACTGTGCTATAATCATTTCGACTTGTCGCTCAACTCTTTCTTTACCACCTACCTTTCATCTCAAATTGCTCGAGGTCAATCACGTAACAGCTGTCAGATTGTGCCAGTCTTGAAAGTTAATTCGAACTATCTCAGTGGATTGTTTTTCTTTCGCGTCATCAAAATATGGAATTCATTGAACGATTCAATAGTGAAATCTCCAAACTTCATGATGTTCAAGAATAGACTCAAATCAGTTGATCTAAGTGAATTTTGCTCATACTGTGACTGCTAATATGTGATTTCGTATGAAATTATTTGACAAGTGTTTTTTCATACCTGATGGTAATATATTTAGATACATTCTTTGAAGATGATTCTCATTATAATGAAGATCAAGAAGAGTCTCAATCTCATTGATCCGAATGAATTTGTATATATTGTGACCATGATCATTAAAGTGTAAATTTTGTATAGATGATTTTGTTACATTCATTTCTATATTGGATGTTAAGCATTTACGTTCTTTTGCTCCATTGTGAGGACTCCCATCCAGTGAACTCTTATCATGTCGTGATCATCACTCTTCAAATTTGTAAATATAGGCCCTATAGATCTCACGCATTTTGTATACGGTATATGATGTATATTATGATGATTCTGAAAATTTGTAAATATGTAGGTCTCATGAATTTGTTTATGATGGTGTATGATCACATCATGATCACTCGGTAAATTTGTAAATATACAGTGTATATCGCATGTATTTTTTATTGATGTTAAACTTTGCGTATGCATATGTTGCACGTGTTATCAACGCTTGCTTGTAAGTGCCCTTGCGGCCATCGCATTGCGTTTTCTGTATATTTCAGAATAAACATTTACGACTTGTGACTTATAATGAGTCCAATGATACTTTCTATCATTGCTGATCTGCATTAAAAGTATTCCACTTGGAAGCAAGAATAATTCGGTACTATCCAGTGCTAACTTTTCCAAATGAAATTCATGTCAAAAGTAATGTGAAATTGAGAAATAAATAATTTCATCATCTGACTTGTAATAAAATTCGAAATTCGATGATATTTGTACGTATGATCATCAACTGAAAATGAATATTTGACCAAATTCTCTAGCAGACCAAATTATGTGACTCTTTATCAATCCCAATATTCCCGACAGCTCCCTTTATAAGAAAGGTGCAGCTCATTATTAATTGACTATAAAATCAACGATGAAGAAGTAGATGTTCCTTCAATCAATTCAGTGGGTGTTATACTAAATGAGAGGTACATGTATGCAAATCCTAAATTAATTTATTTTTTTTCCTTAATTAAGTAAACTACATATCAAATGATACCAGATGATACTCGTATAAGCTTTCAATCGACACATTATTACAGCATATTTGTAATTTTACACACGGATCTATTCAAGTAAAATCGTGAATGAATAACTCTGTGGTGGACGAAAAGTCGGGAAGTTTTCCAACTTTTTTACTTGTCTCATAGTTTCGGGCCATATCGAAATTCCACTTTGTAACTCTGTGCGACGGTCCTCTACTTTCTTTCCTTATTGCTCAAGGCTATTCAACAAAACTGTTTTTCTTTTACTTTATTACCTTCTTTTCCTTAACGATGTTGTGAGATTCGCATGAACTGGCTTACAAAACTTATGTGAAAATGTTTGTATGATTTCTATTTATCAATATACAAAGATTATTATTAAAATCTTATAAAATAACGTCGCCATAACAGGAAGTGTCTTTTCATTTTTTCTCAAAAAGAAAAATGCTTACAAACATGAATTTCCTCCCGTGTAATGCAATTAACAATTAAACAATCTGAATTCCGCTATAGCAGCATCATATAGTCAGAATCAAAAGACTTGATGCAGAATCGATACTTACAAGAGTTGACAGAGTTACATCCTTTATTTAATCCTATATGCACTAGTTTCTAAGTAAAAGCCTCCATGAAAATAAATTATGGATTCTGCCGTATGAAATTTGGCTCTTATAAAATTCATGGGCTTGAATGACCACTAATATATTTCAGTCAAAAGGGATTAACGGGAGTGGCACGAAACGCAAAAATTTCTTAGTGTTAATGTGAAGGAACTATTAAGCGTGATAGTGAAATTATACACAAAGTAATCACTGCTCAATTACAAAATTAGTGCAGTAAGAGATTATAAGACTTATTCTCAAAATCATTAAAAAAACATGGAAATTTCGTGCATGCAATGATTTGCAACATCAAGTAGTTACTTACTATGTATGGAGATAAACGTATTCTCTCCCCAAATACAACTTGACCCAAATTTTCGGCTGGACCAGTGGTTTTGGTTGCAACGCAAAAGTCGAATCTGAAATGTTCCTCATTATTGAAATATCATGCAATTTCGAATGTAATTGAACATAAGCACTCACTTTTCATATTCAAAAGGCAAAACAGATTGTGTAGAATCCAATTTATTTACAAATAATTTGATATTGCTCTGAAAAAAGAAAGAAATATGCATGATTTCGCACACAATCATTTAAAATCAGAATCATTCGTCTCACCACCAAATAAATGCCCTTAAGATCGTTTAAATATCATCAGTATTTGAATTCTATAGACTTCATATGTCAAGTAATTAAAGTTGTAATGAATAACATTCACCCAACTTGACTTTCAAATTCCTAAGTCGTAAAAAGGAGTAGCTTGACGTTTCTTGAATCGCATCGAATGATATTCATGATTTTTAAAATGAGACAAATAATTGTGCTTAATTTCAAGTTAAGGCATGATATCATCTTGCATCTATTGTAATTGAACTGACACTATCAGTGATGTTGTTAACTCGCTTCTATTCTGTCAACCCAGACATCGATTCATCATGATATTGAAATCATGACGTAGGTAAGCAGACTGATGGCCTTGTTATAAAGTTACTAAGTCAGATGTCGCCGCTGGTGAACGCCTGCTGTTAATCAGATATCCACTGCTGATGTCGGATAAGAAAATTACTGATTCACAATTGTACGATTGATAAATAAGAAGTTGAACAATCACTCTGAAATTATGCACTCTACCTGAAGCACAGGTTTTCCTGCCTTGTTCAATTATAACGCATGCAAGCTCAAGAAAAGTCATGCAATTTCAAAGATCAAAGATAGCGGAACCAATTTGCAGCTCCATTGTGAACAGGTTAATAACTCATTGGATTCGTTGCAAACATTTTTACAAATTGTCTAACTTGTTACAAACATTCTGAATCCTCATATGTAAAGAAATATTTCTAATTACCCAACTAAAAGAAGATCGAAAATCTGCATGAAGAAAGCAGATGCCAATAGGCAAATATCAAAGTGTTAAGTCCATATATTAAAAAAGTAGGCGTTTATTGCATTTTTGCGATTAAAATAAAATCAAAATGGCATCGTAGGTGATATCCTTAAGTTCGAATGCATTAAATATTGATTCGAAAGTCTGGATTGCATTTTAATGCACTCAAGAAAATAAATTGTCTTATCTTAACTTCAGACATTCGCTCAAACTAGAAAGATATCGCATTACATTGAATATTTTTCATGGTGATATGTCATGACTCATGAAAAAAGAAAATACGCGCGTCCACTCATTCGCAAGGACAATTTGAAAAAATATGGAATAATCTGATTATAATTATTCGCACAGGATCCATATTTCTCACGCTTCACTCAGCTGCGTGAGCTTGAGGTCAAGAAGAAGGTCAATTGACAAGCACATAATTAACCCTTTCGTGACCAATGTGAAATTCATTACATTGTCCGGTCAACATGACGTGCTCTGCACGCACAATTTAAATATACTCTATTGATGTCTTCCCAATCGTGGTGACTTTGAACAATTCATGTATGACGAGCTCTGCACGCATAGGTCGCGAAAGGGTTAAGCAGATAGGTCTACCATTCCACCTATCACAAACACTATACTCATTAATGCTACGTACTGAGTACGTATGAATGTATGTATGTATGTAATGATGTGTAACGATAGATATATCGTTTTCTATCTCAGTTACTTGAAAGCAAACCATGGTTTGTTGTTATAAATGTCTACGCAAGGTCAATCGATGACAGGTAGACCAACGTGGAACACGAGCTCTATAACCTGAAAGGGGGAGACTTCAGAAATCTGATTATGTCGTCGAATTATTAGAATCAATGGACTAAACTGTGCCTAGCGCTTGAATTCACTCTGATGGGCCCGCAACTTCACTTTTGTTCTAAAACACTTAACTTTTGGACATATTTCAAAAAGTCATTCATAATTTACATGCATCATCATGCGTGTAGGCCATATATCAGGGATGTGGCGTCGGAATTTCGTAGTCCTATCGCTTGGGTCGGAGTCGGAGTCGAATCCTATCAAATTATAGGACTCAAGATTCCGACCTTTGACAAAACCTGAACTATGAATCGATCAAGTAATTTATACTTGCGCATGTCACTGTAACTTACTTCGCGCATCCATCAAACAGGGAGACAGTCAACTGTCGAGAGAATCAAACGTGAAATGAAACCTTGTTTATCACCTCAATGCCTCGGCAGCGATGAATCTTGTTGTCCATCCAAATAGTTCACAACCTTTACAGGTTTTCTAAAACTAGAAGCTATCTTCAGCATCGTAATGGCCAAAAATTATTCGCAGCAAATTGCTCTCAAGATAGTCCATGGAAATGCTTTCGGTCTCTTGCGGAATTTATCCTTGTCAGCGCAGACAAAGAGTGAGATCCCCAGATAATAATAATTTATAATCTACTTTCAGCAGCATTTTTAGTGATAAACGGACTACTGAAAATGAAACGTTGCTGCTGAAATATGTGTAAATTTATCAGAATTTTCGCCGGTATGACGACCTGTTCACAAAAAAAGGATCATACAAAAAAATTTCAAAAGTCAGAAATATATCAAAATATCGATGTTTCGAGATGACTGCTTTCATCTCTATTATTCAGAGTAGGTCTTAATGATTTTATATAGATAGCTTCTCTTAATGATTTTATATAGATAGCTTCTCTGAAACGCAGATTGATGGTATTGGAGTCAGAGGCTATGATGGAAATATCCTGAAGGTACACGTTATTTTATGAGCAATTTTGAATATGTTTGTGAATGCTAGATCCCTTACGTGTGAGATGTTCATAACTCTATAAATTTCTATCTTAACCTCTTCTCTAAAATGTACGCACAAATGAAAATGTTTGCTTCTGTAAGCATGGTAGAGCTTATTAATCAAGACCATGACAGTGTTGGTTATCCACGGCTTATCTCGGCGGGTCCTTTTGATATAATCACGTGGGAACTCAATAGTCACTGGTTCAGAATTCTTTAAAATATATCACAAGCTTCATTCCTGCCATCAAATAATAAATTCCAGTCAACTCCACCGAGATAAGATGTTGCCATGATTAAATTATATTCACGAAGATCCAAGACAGGTCTGTATCATGAAGTACGTGAAGCATAATTTTCAATTGGGATAATTAGAATATCAGAAGTTTATGGTCACTGGCACCAAATGGAGGTAGTAATTGAGCATCACGAAAACGATAAATATGACTTGTTGGCACAAGAACTTTATCTAAAAAAGCATCTGCACGTGTTGGTGTTCGTACATAGTCACTCAAATCAAAATTTGCTTCAAGAAGTGCAACACATACATGTTGAAGTCGCCGCATACATACAAATGTGCAGGAGGATGCCGATTGAGATATTCATCAATAATGCTAAATAGATAATCGCATGATCTGTTCTGCTCACTGACACCCACCCTAGCACCGTGTGGGAAATAAACGATCACAAACAAAAATGTGAAGTCTCCACATTCGCAGAAAAGAAAAATGAATTCCATTGGGATCACCAGACGAAGCGGAAATTTCAGTTACTTTGAATATTGATTCTATCCATACACAAATATGATCTCCTTTTCTATCGATTATGATCAGTTCTAAATGATTATGAACTTAACTGAAGAAAATCCTCGGGGAACGTAGAATCAAGCCAAGTTTCCACAGCAGAAATGAAATCCAGAAAATATTGAGTAGCAAGCAAAGACAATTCATCCATCTTGTTTCTCACAGATAGAATGTTCGTAAAGCAAATTAATGGCAAGAATTCGATAAAGCACCTGTGTCAATCCCATAGTGCGACAATTTGTCCATAAGACGAAGCACAGCATTCTATTCTTTCTCTATACGTGATTTGAAATCTTTGACAAGTGCCATATCTTTTTGTAATTGAGAGCGATTTAAATCATTTCGTATGTAAATATTTGTTCTGTTATCCATGTTCAATTGCTTTAATTTCCATGCATTTCGCAGGCACAATTGCGTATAATTTAGTGATACAAAATTTCAGCCTCAACAGTTTAGGTTTCGTGGGAATAGCTTCCACAATTGCTTCATGTACTACTACTACTTTTCCGATGTCTTCCGATAACTTCAAAGTGACTTGCTTTCGATAAGCATCCAGATCTGATTACACAGCAGCAAGACGATAAAGAAAATCACGAACTTTGATTTTTTTACAATCGCCACATGAATAACAATTCTGATCTGATGACAATAGCGTTTTGCAGACACGAGCTGACATGTTACAACATTCACTTCGACTGTGAAATATCTATAGTTCATGCACTTTATGAATTCACCATCGATAGCTACGGTACAGCTGGAACACAATAGACCAATATTATTGCTGACACTGGCCTTTCGAGACATAATGGAGTTGATGAGAACTATTCACCAGGTCAATTGGCCTTTTGCCCTAATAATTAGTTAACTATAAGGATTTGATGCACCAACGGAATCCAACCACAGCCGAAGGATTGAGGAGCTCAACGATATAAAATTCGAAGCCAACGAACAGAGCAAAAGTCGAATATGACGTGAAAAAACAATATAGCAGAAACGAGAACTCGAGAGACGTCTGCACGCAACGACATAAATGGTCAAGATTTCATGATCTTCAAGACTAAATATCTGCCATTAGGCCTATAAGCAAAATAATTTGGATTGCTTGACCTCTTTTGCCAATATTGGAAAAGTAACACAAGATGTGTTAAATGCATTATAGGGCTGCCAACCCCTGGCAAAACATCGGGACGCAGGAGATAGAAATCTGAACATTCCGGGACGCCGATCCAAAGATCCAGGACAATATTTAACAACATAAATGGCAACTATTATAATAAATCGTTTGATTGCGCCATGCTGAGTGTTATGCCTTCTGCCTCCTTACTGATAAAGGAGACATTTAAATACATTAATAGATGACCAACCTGCGTGGATAGAAAATTAGAAGTTGCTAAATCGCTGTCAGAACTCAACTGAATGTGAATTCTCACTACAAGTTCATGATGCTTGCATCCTTGTCATTATCATACAAGTTATCTCTGTGCATGTAAATGTTAGCGTCTTCCCTTGAATTTACACCACCTCGTCTCATTAATGAAAGCAAAATAATGAAAGGCACCGCTCATGAATAATGTGATGGGTAAACGATGGGTGCGAGTGCGCGACACAATAGCTACTGCCAAGACTGCTTCACTTATTCTATGACCCGGTGTCGGAGAAATACGCAGTAGAACGGTAGAGGCACTTTCCTCATTGATGACAGTAATTCTGTGCCCTCTGGGTGAGAAATCCTTTCTATGCGAATATGAAAACTTTGGAGATGCCAATTCATCTGAGGGAACAGCTGATTGGACGCATTCAGGTCTGCGAACGCGTTTTGAAGATCTATCCTTGGAGCAATTTTGAGTTGCTGTTCGGGAAGAATTCCCTTCTGTCACTGCGTGTGCTCTTTGAATCCTTGTTCGTTTCGCATCTACATAATTGTGCGAAATGGGATTCTTCGTCTCGCATATCTGAAAAACAAATTCCGCAACCGCCTTGATGTTTCTTCAGATATTCGGTTGCAACCTTCGAAGCTTCGAAGATTTTGGAAAGCTGTCCAAACAGGCTCATTTTTTCTCATTAAAGCTCAACATTTCTGTACGAACGTTTCAATCTATTACAGCTCCATTCCGGATGTTGTTTTCTTTTCACTTCACTGCGTACACTTTCGTTAGATACACCGTCAAAGATGATACTTTGTCGTAAATGTAGGAGTAGTTATGAGGATGTGGTAAATTATGATCATAAAATCATTATGATTCATGTTCAATAAATGAACATTGGAATTTACGTCGTATGGCATCGACAAGCTTATAGTGGGGTGCGAGGCAGTAGTTAATAATTTCGGGGGCGTGGAAATAAAGTTTGAAAACCACTAGTTTTCCCTTCCGGGGATGGATGAAGTTGCGATGACCCGCTTCCGTTACGATCTACAGCAACGTCTTCCGACACCTCTAAAGACTCCAGGTCTTCTTGGATACAGGCCTACCAAGTCTTTTTAGGTCTTCCAGGTGGTCGGCGACAATCGACTGGCAAGTGGTAAACTTCAGCGATGATGTCATCCGTGAACCTTTTTACATGGCTATACCAGCGCAGCCGTCTTCAGGGATCCCACTCCAAAATTATGAATTTTTTGCCACTTTTTTCGCAAGGGCGGGCAAATTTTTTTGCCACTTGTTTTTTCCTTGAAATTATGATTATGGAAAAATAGTATGAATACATACAACAAAATATGTTTGCCGCTATATGTCAAACCTCTTTAGAACTTTCAAGCAGTTAGTTATAAAGTCCCGTTCTTCTTCGAACAACACCCCAGGTTACTATACTGGCAAAAAATGGCTATCCGACTCATAGAAAGTTTGTTGAGGATTGCGCAGTTTTGCAAATGTGAGCTTTATCAGAATTAAATTTACTATTCAACTGATCATAATTTTTTAAATCTTTTTTTATTTAATCTACTGAAATTCAGAAGACATAAAAATTATCAATGTGACATTCAACCGAGATTTTGAAAGATGAGATGAGATCATAACCGACAGAATAGAGTAATAAATGCATCGTTGAAAATGTCTACATCCAATCAATGCCATTTTCAATTCATTTTTTTAATGTTGAATGCCTCACGGCTGACGATTTTGATAAAAATCTCGGAAGCTTTTTAACTATCTGTTAGAAGTATTCAAAAACAATTCAGTCACTGAATTTTAATTTTCCCTAAGCATCCTTTTTAGCTCATTAGTTCTAGATAGACGCCTTGCTGCTATTCAAATATTTCGTGGGTAGTACCGCATTATCAAGAACCTATTCCTGATAATGTGGTACTATCCACAAAATATTTGAAAAATCACGCCTATCTAAACTAATTCTGTCAGTATATACTAATTCTAGCATCAGATGCATCTCACGGAATCCAACTGCATGTACTCTGCAGGCTGCCTGCTTTTACACCAAATTCTTATTTTTATAGAAGCAATCGTTGAGACGTGATTCCAAATTTCGCTATTCATCTCATCCTTCTCCCCTCCCTTGATGGCTCTGTTTGTGATGTGGCTCGTTCATACTTGTAGGATATATACGATATGTAGGAGTTATATAAGGAAACTAGTCTACCCCTTGTAATAATAGAATCGCATTGGGTGAACGACTTCAACATGATTGATTTAGACTATAACATTTCTCCTATAAACTGCTGTAAGAGATCTGACTTCCATACTACTGCTCTGCAGCCCCATTTCCAGATCCAACAGGAATAGAGAGAGATCTTGAAATATTATCTGATGTGTAATTAGTCTGAATGATGAAATTTAGGTCAGTAGATTTAGATTGATTTTCCTCAAATGCATGAAGAATGCTACTTAACTGAGTCAGCTAAAACCGGTTAGCCTCGATTAGCTAGGCATTCTTCATCCCATTTACGTCTCGAGGCAAAGTTAAGTCGGATGGCCTAGGCTAAGTTTTCTCCGGCCGTTTGTGTCTCTATTTTATAGTTTTCAACTCTCATAGAGATATCCGCATCACAGACCTGCCAACCTTGAAACATGAAAATCCGGGACAAATTTTATTACCGTAACTACCCGCATATAGGACGATACCATGTATAGGACGCAGTGGATATTTGACCCCAAAAGCGATGGAAAGACTGTGTGCTTACGTATAGGACGCATCCAAATTTTAATCTTTAATTTCCATTATTTTTTATAGAAACGGTGTCATTAAGTTAAGTCATCTCCATTCAATTGCTACGATCGCAGTGTGTGCTGATTCATGACTCACTCATCCTGTCAGTCAAAAATATTGATATATTGATAAATGTTGACAAATATTGCAAGTATGAAATGTTTATAGGAAATTTTTGATTTTTGATAAATGCATTATTTTTATAATAAATGTGTCCATGGATAAGACGCACCTGGGCTTTTAGGTCAACTTCTGAAGAAAAAAGTGCGTCCTATATGCGGGAATTTACGGTATTACCAAAATGGTCGAGTAGCAATCCCATTTCATCAGCTTTTCAACTCTATTTATGATTTGGAATCAAAAGTAGAAAAATATCACTTATAAATGATAAATACGTCTATTTCATAACAGCATGGCAACTGTGGACCATAAAAATTGTTAAACTAAAGGTCTACAAGACTTGGCGAATTTTGTCGATTATGATGGCAAATGATCGAATGAATAAACATTTCGATATAGAGCAACTCTTGAAATCCTAACAGTTAAATCTCTGTCGTTGGTTAAATTCAGATTCCTACCCATAGGTTCGAGAAACCAAACTCTAAGATCAAGGCTACGGACGCTTTTATCTAGGATGCCGCGCAATGAATTCAAAAACCTGTTCAAATGTAAAGCCTTCCTGACAGGAGACTTTACTGACATATCTGCCAGTATTGCTATGTCTCGAATTCTGTGAGAAATTCCTCAAAGTATTTGACTTGCTCATGTCCTGCAAATTTCACAACGAAAGCAACAAAATACGCTGAAAAGATTTTATTACTGTACACGCAACAACGCAAAACAATTAAACAAAATGCGATTTGTTTATTCTAATCAGAATGGAAGTGGTGAACATAGGTGGTAAATTACTTTAATAAAAGATAACAAAACTATTGAGATACATCTATCTGGACAAATCAAAGCAATATTGCAAGAATGATTATGCATAATTGACGTTTACAAGTCAACAGTATGGTCTCAAGTCTCTTCAACGGAAAGATCAGTCTGAAAGCAAGATCACAAGATACATCCCACCTTATTAACAGCATTCGTCGCAAAAACTGGAATGCAAATTTGGAAAACACTTACTACCTTTTTAAACTCAATAGAAGGAAATACATCCGGGCTACATAGTGATTAATAAAAGACATCAGCGTGAAAAGACAATGCCACAAAGAAATCCACAAACTTCATCATCATGCATGTTTCCTTATCTTAGGATTGCGCGCGCAGCGCAAATTTTTGAAATATGCGTTCTTAAACGATCTAGAATTCATCTTATGTTAATAAATTCAAAATCCGGGACAGCATTTCAACTTTTCCGGGACATCCGGGACAGCTCCAAAATCCGGGACAGTTGGCAGATCTGGCATCACAGTCTATGCTCTATTGCGGTATTCACATTCAAGTGTAGCTATGTTAACACTCGTTTATACATGCACTCATTCAAGATGTGGAGCTCGGCAGCACTACTTTCAATACCACAGAGGCGTACTTGTATGTTGTAACATTCGGAGCGGTGGGAGACCGCATGGATAAATAAATACGAAAGCAAGGTATTGCCGAACGGTCGAGATTCATGGCTACTATTCGCAGAAATGCGGCAATGAGTAAACTTAATTTTGAAAAATAACTGCTTTTCAACGCGCTGACGACATAATTAACGAGATTGAAAGATCTTTGACAAAATTAAATTAAATTAAATTTATTTATTAGTTTGAAATAAATCGGTTAGCCCTATAATTATTTTGCAGACACGCTTGCTTAGTCACTTTAAAGGCACTTTTGTAGTTTCCGTGGAACTCTGCTTAAATGCTTGTCTAGGCGAACTTCCATCTATAAGTTTAGCCATGAAAGTGCAATTGGAAGTCGGCAGGATGGGCATCTCCTGGACTAAAAGTACTACAACGCGCTTCAGATAATGTCAGTGCCAGCCAATTCCCAGTGGAGAGAAGTGACGGTAACACTTCAGATAATATTTGCTTCAAATTGGAAGATATCCGTGGAAATTCCGTCAATATTTGATTAACATCAAGCAAATTCCCGGGCTGTTGCAAATTAACAATAATGAAATGAGATCACCGATGGATCAAATGTCATACAGTTGATGTGCGGCTGGTAGAACTCGAACCTAAGACCGGCTGGTGGGACTCGAACCTACGACCACAGATTATCTTTGTCGCTCTACCAATTGAGCTACAACCGTTTACATGCGCCGGATGTCAATTGACAGGATCATTATCTCCACATATCAGTTGTCATTGCAATTATGATCAGTGAATAAATAGTTCGTCACATTTGAATGCCGACATTAAGAACAGCAGAGGGAATTGATGTCCATTAAAGCATCTGAAGTCATATTGTAAATGCAATCAAAAATAAAAATGAAATGGGATAAGCGATGAATTGCCGCGCAAAAGATGTAGGGCTGGTAGTACCCGAACCTTCGACTCTAATATAGACCTATCGCTCCAGCAACTGAGTCAAGACCATTTACTTAACAGGCGACTTCCAAGGCGTCAGAGGCTCAGACATCACCCAGGTTAAAGATGCCTATTAGATACATTCATAAATTGAAGCATGAGGAGAGATACATCCAAAGTGCGGAATTTGTTTCAATTCAAATTGCCGTTTCATGACAGCTTCCGAACGAAGTAAATGATGGCTGAGATGAAAGTATGTGTTTTGAAATATCTTTTCATTTTTTAATTTTACAATGAAGCTCAATTCTAATAACCTATTCATCAACAAAATTACCTATTGACTATCAATACTGGTCAAAATTCACGAATTTTTTGCCATTTTACTTTTCATGGCATTTTTTGCCTCTACTTCCAATTTTCTTACGATTATTAATTTTTTATGAGTGAGACGACTGCGTCTGCCGCAGACGAACTGCGTTCGGGCAAGCCACATCTCGCTACTTCTTTGCTTGAAAATTTATCTTTCCACCTGTCTTTTGCCATGTGCCTCATCATTCTTGTCAGCACCTCAGCTCGATCAGCTTGCTGAGTGGCCACATTTCCGCGGCGCCATAGACAAGAACCGATCCTACACACATCTCACTAAGGCTATACACTCCGACGAAATACCAATTGTTGGCAAAAATACTGCCAATTCTCTCCACATCGTCCGAATCGTTGCTTCTGTACCTGCCTGAGTGCACGACATCTCCGAGGTAGCACGGACCTCAGGCGATCGAGAAACATCGATGTACCTGGGACAGTGGAGGTTCCTTGGTACTTGAAATGATCGCAATCGAGCAAGGAACTTCCGCTGACTTACACTGTCAGTTCTATTCCTATTCAATGCAATCATATCTTATTCAATGGAAATCTGACAGGACTCCACATCCCTGGTGAGTTATGCTTTTCCCACTGTAGTAATTCGCAACATTCAGAATGAATACAGCTTTCATGGCACCGCAGAGCATGATGTTGGTTATCGACAAGCACAATCTTTAATCGAGGCTCTATATTCTACTGGCAGTCGACATGCGGTTATGACAGCTGAAAGACTCGCTAATAAGCATTAACAGATCACGAGAACGTGCTATGAAATGGTAAATTAAATATATATTGAACCCAAACTTCACAATTAAAAGCGATTTTTAACAAACTTTTCCTAATGTTGTGCATCTGTAACGTCAGGGGAAACATGCCCTTATTTCCTTTGCGTATGAGACGTACCTTACAATTCTCCCTTTCTTGGTTTTCTTCACAATAATTTACGGGAGCAAGACCAGGCAAATAAAAACCACAACTGATGTGAGAAAGAAGCAAAACAGCAAAGAGACGTAAAATCATGTTTCCGTACAGTTGGGATGCAATAAGTAACGAAAGAATTTTTAATTAGATAAGCATTATTAGCTTCATTTAAACATTTGTTGCCAATACGATCAATTATTATAAACTTAACAGCCATTAGACATAGCCTTATCTCATTTGTTTTTGTGGTTTGTACTCCTTGCAGGAGACAATTTTCGCAATTATAAACGGCTTTTGCGATAACAATGCATTCTTGAAGGAATAATCTGAAGGACATGGAGAAGGAAAGCATATTGAGGCCTTGTCATGCAATAAATAGCAACACAAATTTTAAGAACCACAGTCATTCGACATCTATGTTCATAGAGTAGGTACATTAGGTAGAGTGGCAACTCCGCATTTATTAAATCTCCAATGTGCATACACTTTCGATTTTATTTAATGAACTCAAGGGGGATACAAGTGGTATTGTCACCATATATGAGATACGCAAATTTTTGCAGTTTTGTAGAAATCATAGAGTTGGGATATATAGGTAGAGTGTCGACCAAAGATATTTAACACTACTTGGTGTCGACAATAATAGGGATATGTAGGTAGAGTGTCAACTAAATAGGTAGAGTCAAGAGTGCTGACTCAAACAAGTATCTGTATACAGTGAAAACTTTTACATCAAAAAATTCAGTTTTTTGCGGAGATTCCGTTCCCGTGGTCCAAAAAATTATTTGAGCAGTTTTAAAATTTTCGAAATTTTGCCAATTTATATACTACCGAGATGACTCCCCTAACTAAGTAGTATGAAGCAAGTAGAAAATCAAAAGGAATGAATATCTGCTAATAATCTGCTAATAATGTAAATGCAGAGTTACCACTCTACCTATTATACCTAATCTATGGTAGAAATTGCAACTGAATTGAGTGATCATGATTGTAATGCAGATGGAATGATGGTATTTCACAGATTCTCAGTGTCATGACAGCTTCGGAGATTTAGCAATTCATTATGTTCCTGCTATCATGCTCGACCTCAAGAGTATTTTCTTAAGCATGATCATATCACAGGCAACCTGCCACTGGCAGAGCAAGGGCACATAATCAAAGACAATGATTTCATTTAACTTTGAAAGATGTAAGTTCCACATCACTATTCAGATTCAAGAAATGAAACATGAATTTAGTGAATCGAATAATGCCGGTGAAAATTTTAATTAAAAACTTGAAATTTCAACAAAGAAAGCACGAATAATATCGTGATTTTTCATGAAGAGTTTCACTATAATACGGATCATGAAATTCCCTTGATAATCAGTTTGATTTCGCTTAGAATTAGGATGCTTATTAGCAAACATTCATTCCTTTTGACATCCAACTTGTTTCATAGGAGAGTCATTTCGACGCAGTTGGCGCAACCACTCAGAGCAACCATTTTTGTTTTTACTGCGCCACTCCCAAAAAATCACATCAACCACACGTACACTTCGAGGTCGCTGATTATGTGCCACTTACTCGGTTTCATGAAATTCAGCCTCCTTTGGCCAGAAAACGCAATTCAAATTTCAAATTGGTTGCGCTGTGAAGTTGGCGCAACCAAATTTTCGACTTTCAAAAGCATAGCGCATCAAGCAACAAAACCCATAACAAGCGATAAAGTATCCATGCCTAATTATGTGAAAAAAATAATAAAAAAATCGATCTTCATGGAAAAATCAATTTTCAAAATTTTATTGCACCGAAGACGTGTGAAGTTGGCGCTACCAAACTTCAAATCAAAATTACTGAGCACCCAAGCAGTGATGCAAAATAGCACCAGCGGACGTATGCCAGGTCAATTCATCAGAATCAATCAAAAGCAGTCTTTCACAATTCAAACAGAAAACCTTGAACATCAAAGTCACATAACAATTAGCTTCTAATAAAATATAGCACATCCAGCGCAACCATTTTTCATTTCGAGTGTGCCACTCCTGAAATGCATGTTTCTTGTACAATTTTTGGCTGGTCGCTGATCGATTAGTGCACGCAATCAGTTTTACTAAAAAGAAAAAAAAAACAAAAAAAATAAAAAAATAAAAAAAAAAAAAAAAAAAATTCGGCCCCTCCTTCACTCGGAAAACTCAATTCAAAGTTCAACTACATCACACAATAATTCCAACGCAACCACTTTTCAAGTTGAAATTATATACTCTGCTCAAACGCCGTTTCACATCAAATAAATAGGGGGGCACCCATTTCGGTTTTGTTTTAGTGCGTGTGCTTGTTGTTGGGATGCCGCCATCTGCGCCAGTTGATATTGGTGCGCCAGGTAGTGATGCAAATGGAAAATTTTCCGGAGAAAATGTTTCCAATGGAAAAATTTTGAAATTTTTTTTTTCGGTGAGATGACGGTTTTTTGGCCTTTCGTTTTGGAGACTTGTTGCAGTCGTTTTTGAAAAGACTATGTAACATTCAAAGTCCGAAAAACTTTCTCTATCATCCCTGCATGTGTTAGCTTTTGGAACCAAACTGCAGCCTCAATGGTCTATTTCAGATCTTTCCAACCTGAATCAGTAGCAGACTCTTTTAAAGGGATTTTCAGATTTCTCTAATTGAATTTCCAGGATATTTGTCAGAAACTCAACTTTGAAAAAGATCTTAGATTCAACTGGAGAATCTCCAATTCATTGGAAAAGTCTAGAAAACTTTCTACCAGCCTCCTCTGAAATCGATTTGGAACTATCTTGCAACCATCTGAGTAGGAAATGGAAGATGTGTAGTTTGTCCTCCATGAAGGATATCGGACATTACCCAGCAGAAGTTAGAAAGCTATTCATATAGATTTTCTTATAACTCATCACAGATATCTTTAGTTTCCAAATATCTCACGGAGGGTTTACAGTTGATTCTTCCATATATGGTCGCTCATGCATATGTGCATGTGTTGGGACGCCTGTGTGTCTCGCCTGTGCTCACACATGTTCATCAACACTCTAATGGAGCCCTCCATTTGTTATCCGCATTGCAATCAAGGGGAAAGGCTGCATGATTAAAGCTTAACTTTTGAGCCATAAACAAGCTCCCGAATAAAGTGCCATTCTTTTTTGCTACAGCCAGATCTTTCACAAATGCATGAAATTATACCACTATGAGTAAAGGAAAAAATTTTCACGTTCTTTCGTGTCCCAAAAGATGTCCTGTGTTATAATATTTAAAAAATGCCAACTGCAAATTGCCACAAGCCACTGGTGGCAAAGGAATGCTATAAACCCCTCACCACCCCCCCGATCCGCGGAACGGGCCCCCCCCCCCCGCCCATTCACGTATTGTCACGATTGTTTTAATCGAATGATTATGAATGAAATCCAAGAGTTTTGAAACAATTCTATTGATGTGCTATGACCGATGCTTCGGACGGCCTTGTGATAGAAACGTAAAAATTATGTCACAAAAATTCTAAATTTTTTTCCATTTTTCAAAATCGGTTAATCAAAATGATGATTCAAGATCACCACTTTTAGAACCCATGCTATTGGGTGTTTGTACGCTGCCTCGGCTGTAGAAGCGGTCAAAGCATAGGGCCTATCACAAAAAATTAGAACTTTCAAAATTTTCCAAAATTTTCCAATTTTTTCCGATTTTTTCCAAAATTCTCCAATATTTTCCATGGAAAATTTTGATTCAAAATTTTCCGGAAAATTTTCATCACTAGCGCCAGGTCAATATTCATCAGAATCGATCAAACACTCGCTAAATCAGAAAATCCCTTCAAAAACACATGATTTCCTGCCATGTATAGGCCTAGACATGAGCTGCAGTTCAAATCAATTCGAGTCAGCGCAACCATTGTTCATTTCGAGTGTGCCACTCCTGAAATGCATATTAATTTGTACAATTTGGGGTCGCTGATGTGCCACGCATCAGTTTTACTAAATTCGGCCTCCTTCACTGAGGTTTCGCCAACTTCACACACGTGTCATCTCTGTAGTATATAAATTGGCAAATTTTGACTTTTTTCAAAAGTGCTAAAATCCCTGGTTGAAAACCCCAGATAATTTCTCTAATATTAGATAAGCCCATGATGAAAATTAACCAAGCATTTGACTGTTTTTTGTCTAAAATCTATCTAACATCTATCTAATTTGATGTTTTTCATTTCTATCAAAATGCTGTCAAATTATTCACCATGTGTGTCAAATATTTATGAAATTAATATTGGTGACTCTCATTTTTATCGAAGCTATCAAATTAGTGATTATATGCTTATTAAACATTTATCCAAACTATCAAACAAGTTCCGCACTTCTCAACCTTACCACTTCCAATTCACATTATAAAACTACTTGCAGTTTAAAGTAGCTAGCTTTATTCGTTTACCATTTCTGAACACTGCTACCATTTAGCATTTATACTAAAAGACATTGTTTTTCAACGTCAAACTGCCACGAAATATTCCAAGGATTAGCAGTTCATTATAACATCACTGCAAGACCATAACATTCGGAGACAGTGACAAAAATGTGGAAGAAATCAATTCTCAAGGAATTACTCACCTCTCATAAACAGTGCAGGCCTACAGAGTGATCAAAAGTTCCCCCTTGCCATATGGTCGGACTCATTGAATTGACTTCATTAGGTGACTGAACGGGTTTTTTAAATTCACCATTGCTTGATCGAAATCAAAAATAAGATCTCTCCCTTTTTATGTCACGAGGTTTTATTGAAAATCAATTAAAGTGACCCGACGCGTTTCGTCTTAAAGACTGTCTCAAGGGTACACTGACACGGCTACATGATGCTGGTTATGTACTCAGGTCTTGGATCGGATATCTCCTCACACTAGCTCATGACGTCTATTCATTAAATTTGGCATTTTCGACGCAATCCAGCGAGATTCAGCCGTCTTAGTAGATATCGCCGATTTCTGTTTATCCAAAATACTGCAGTTGAAATAATTAATGTCCATCATTTCAGCGGTATGGTGTTTTAGATGATGATCACTCAAAGGCACTTTTGAATTGATTTGGTTAAATCCATTCGTATTTTCAGTAAATTGGCAAAATTTTTACTTTTTCAAAGCTGCTCAAATATTTTTTTGGACCACGAGAACGTGATCTCCGCAAAAAACTGATCTTTTCATTTAAAACTTTTCACTGTATATACTTTTTTTTGAGTCGACACTCTACTTCTATATCCAACTCTATGGTATTTACATAAAGTACTTCTTTGGTACTTAACCCTGCGGTACTTACCAAGCTCATGTGGACAATTCACATCACTGCTGAATGTGCCACAGCCTAATTGTGTTCTCAATGGCGAAAAAAATTATCATAAACTTGCGTCTATTGGTATACCCGTGTTTTTGCAACTTGATTTTTCTTGACTACCGAATTGCTATCAATCCTGCTTCTCCATCACATCACTGAATTTGAGTGATTTGCAGTGTACGAATTTTCATCGTTGTCACTATAATCAGAAGTTCTATTTTGAAGCTCATCCAGCATTGCGTATCGACCATTTGTCCACTGACATTGAAGCCACATTGCCGCACTGATTGTCCACGTCCTGGAATAAATTTCTTGCAAGTTATTCTGCTGTTCATGCTGTTCATAAAGATGAATTAGGCTACTGGGTTTTCATGTTAGCTATTCGTCAGCCTACTTGAGATTTCAATATGTAGGTAGTATGAAGCTTTTATTATAGATATCAAACAGAATGAAATTTTCCGTTAAGAATCTAATTTTTCTACTAATTATTTCTAATCTTAGAAATATATATACAAAGCTGGATTCAGGGATGAATAATGAAAGAAATTTCATGAACAGAGACTAATTAAGCCTTCATGCAAAAATTGAAAACTCATTCTTCTTATTGGCTCGATTTTCTAGTTGACAATGCAAACTGTATGATTACGTGGATAAATTCAATCTTCTTAATTAGGCATGATTTTAGGATTCGCTATACTATTTCCGTGAGTTTTGTTGCTACCTGAGTGACATTGTGGATCCATTTACGTGCATGTCTTAAAGCATCTTTGATTCTGACACGATGTTCCTTGAATATAGTGAAATAATGCTTCTCATTATCATTCAAGACCGAGTAACATTAAAATGATCACTTCCAAAGCAGTAAAAATGCACATCTCACACATGGTCTTATAGGCTACATGTAGTCGCAACAACGAAAGTTCATTTAATGAAATCGAAGCCGTTATCTCATTGGCCGTGTAATACTGAATTGCATATTAAAAAACAATGATGAAACAATAGAGATCCTACAGCGAAATCAGAATATGCAAGAACGGTAATCACAGTCAGTTTAGTCGATCAATGTCAAGGGCCATTTCTGACAATAAAATCCTGATGCCAATATTTCATCAGAATTTTATTTATGCAGTGGAGGCATTGACGAGCATTGTTAGATTAATTACTTCAACTTACTAGAAATCTTTCGGTGGTTGATTGTTCAGTAGGATTTGCCAGATGGTTCGAAAGAAGTGAGCAGAATCATCTCGGCAGAGCCTCGATGCTGGAAGATATTTGACATACGTACATAAGAATTTCATATTACACACAAGTAAAGAAAAAGAAGCACCATGAATATTTCGAGAAAGTAATGCAAAATGAAAATCGAGTGATGTATTGATACGAAATGGAATGTAAGTTCATATCTCCCCATGACCTCTGAAGTCGCTTCTGTCGTTGAAGAGTCAATGCTAGACCCTATTATGTTTTCCGTGTTTACATGAAATCATTAAAGTGTTGTCAACTTTCGTCACAAATTTGTATATGTTGATGACATTGTCACTTTTAAATATGATAGTAGTGATACTCAGGGCATCTCATCTGAAACTGAAAATGTTTCATCCTGGTGTGGAAGTCGAGGGCTCGTTTTAAAAAAAAAAAGACTTAAAAAGACTTTTAAATGCGAAGAAGTCAGCGAGAAGAATTCATATCTTAAAGTCAGCAAGAAAAGTCCATCTGCGACTAAGAATGATCTCCTCGTCATCTATCAGCTAGTTCTTAATGTCTTAGAGTACAGTTGTCCTTTGATGGTTGATATGAAAGATGGTTCAAGACAGATCAGACAGACAGATGGTCAATGCATAGTGACCGAAATTAATTACAAAAAAATAATAGCCATGATGCTACAGGTCTACCTGTGCTTCTCCCACTGTATGCTCCTCCAGTTATCATTTATCAATATCCTGTCCGTCCCCTGCTGTCTTATGAACCCGAAAAGCACTAGGGGCGACCGCATAGCAACAGTGTTATATAGTGAGTTGCAAGTGACAAAGTAATTTCAATGGGAGAGTGATACTGTAGAGATTTGTTAGTCTAACAGTGTTTCGGTGCGGTCGCCCCCAACATTCGTTTGGTCAGTATTCGAAAGCATCGATCCGCTTCTGGTCATCTGACTGTCTCGCATCCATGTAAGGAATTAAAGAGAAAACGATGATTGAAGCACGAGGACCTTCAGCGCAATGCTAGTATCTCTGCTTCTACAGATTTAGTCAGGCAGCCAGAACGAGTTTCTGCAGCAGTGAACCGAAAAGACTTTCACAGAATGATGCACATCCTATGGCTTCTACAAATCTGCGCGTCTGTCGAGTTCTACTTGCTTCCTCTTCTTGCTAGAAAGGATCAAAGAAAAACATATGTAAAATCAATGGGAAGAATATTGAAGTTTATGGCAAAAAATAAATTTTCTATGTTTTCATTCATCAAGAGAAAAGTCCTGAGTCTAAGGTCATAATTTTTGACAATGAATGATTCCAAGTAATTTCTTATCATGTTCTTCATACCTTTGTCTATTATGCCCAGCACATTCAGATTTGTCAAACTTCCTTATGTCGGCAAGCGCAATATTTTGAATAATTTATTTTTACCACGTTTAACCATATTCTCTCATACATCACCCATCAGTAGCATGAAAAAACCACATATATACGATAGGAAATGAATTGGAAGCATACGTCAAAAATTATGACTCTGGGCTTTCTACTTTTCAGTTGATAATAGTAAACATAGAAAACCATTTTTCACTTTATACATCGCATTTTCTTTGACTCTGTCTGAAAAGAATAGAAACCGGGCAGAATTCGGCAGACGCGCAGATTTGTAATAGCCAAAGGACACACGTCATTCTATGACAGCTCTCATTTTCGTCCTCGTTCCACGGGGAAACTCGTTCTGGCTCCCGGACTAACGGCACGTCGTTCAATGTTAGTCCGCGTCGTATCTCATGTTCGCTGATGACACGAGTGTGAGGACAAAGAAACTCTTTATTTCCTCGTTAAATTCAGTCTAAATATATGGTCTCCATCTGACTTCTTCGATGATCGACTTCCACTATTTCTGTCTTCTTGGAGTTTAGACGCATATTATTTTTCTTGCTGTTGTCATCAACCTTCTTGAAAAATAGTATAAAATCTTCCTTGCCTGCACACATTAGAACTGAACAATCGGCTAACGAATTTTCAGCATGTCCAGATCCTCTCACCGATTATCCTTATACCCCTTTGATGTCAAAGGTTCACACTGCGCATGATTTACATTGTACATGCAGGTAGGCCTACTGTAAAAACGGGATCAGATACATAACCCAGTCGAACGCCTCTTCTTACTTTGAGCCATTCCAAATCTTAACACATACAAAGAACATTCATTGAGGATGAAGAACCCTTACTCTATGGCAGTGTTGCCCAACTTTTTAATGCCTCAGTACCCCTTCATAGTGATGAAAATTTCCGGAAAATTTTGAATCAAAATTTTCTGTGGAAAGTTATGGAAAATTATAGAAAATTTTGAAAGCTTTGATTTTTTTGATAGGCCCCTTGATTTGAGCGCTTCCACTGCCGAGGCAGCTGCGTACCAATAAATTGGGTCTAAAACTCTTGATTTCATCATTATTTCGATTAAGCGATCCTATCAATACGATTTCCGTCCGCGGATCTTTGAACATTCCTTTGCCACCGGTGGCTCGTACTAAATTGTATAGCATTTTTAATTATCACACAGACACCGTTTGGGATAACGTGAATCTTGTTTTAAAATAGGGGTATAATTTCATGCAATGTGAAAGATCTGGAGCAAAAATCATGTACTTCATTTTATAGTTTGCTAATTGTTAGCTTGAAAGTTAAGCTTTATTATGCAGCGTTGATCATAGTGATGCAAATTCTCCATGTGTTGATGAACATGTGATGAAGTATGAGCACAGTCCACGCAGCATTCATGAGCGACCATATTGGAAGATATAAAGACTGTAAACTCGTGAGATATTTGGATACTAAAGATATCTGTGATGAGTAAAAGAATACGAGTATCTATGATAGCTTCTAACTTCTGACATATTGTCCGATATCTTCGTTGAAGACAATCTGCACATCTTCCATTTCTAGTTCAGATGGTTCAGATAGTTCCAAATCGATTTCAGATCTGCCCAAATGAATTTCAGATATGATCCACATGAATTGGAGATCTCCAGTTGAATTAAAGATCTTGTCAAAGTTGAGCTTGTGACAGATATCTGAAATTCAGCTAGAGAAATCTGAAATCCATCTGATGTCTGAAATTCATTTGGAAAGATCTGAAATAGACATGGAAAAGGTGCAGTTGGTACCAAAAGTTAACATACAGGGATGATAGAGAAGTTTTCGGACTTTGAATAGTACATAGTATTTTCAAACGACTATAATAAGTCTCCAAAATAAAAGAAAAAACGTCATTTCCAGAAAATTTTGAAAAAATTGGAAAATTTTCCATTTGCATCACTACCACTTGAGATCTCCCACGTTCGCCGCGTGCCACTTAATCTCAAAGAAATTCTTTTTATGTTATAAAAGGTATAATTCCTTTATACTTCAAAGAAATTATGTTTGCGAACAAAACAAACCGAAGAAAGAGCAGTCATTCAATAAGTTGAGCGGATGCTCCTTCCGAACAAATGATAATAATAAATTTCATACCGGTAACTTAGTCTAGTTCAATATACAGCTAATTCACAATATATAGCCTACATTATTTGTCAATACTTTTGGCCTGCCAAAGTTTAATGTAAATTTCTATGCTTGCTGAGCATCAAGCATGATCTCAAATGCATGGCTTTGCTTTGTTGATTTCGACCTGTCGGTCGCTCAATAGATGTCATTCAGCATTGATATCAAAGCAATCTAATGCAAAGTTTGATGTGACACGATAAAATCTATGCACAAAGACAAATCTTCGCCTTTTGAAACTATGAAAAGTGATAAATTGCAATGAATTTTGTCGTCGATCTAATTTATTAAGCTGACCAACACTTTTCCTAGTAGATTTGATCTGTGACATAAATAGATCAAATAATCATCATGTGATACATACAGCCTACTTCAGGTACTCGCGTACCGATTCCTTCACGGATCACTAGTGGTACGCGTACCACAGATTGGGAACTTCTGCTCTCTGGAAGAACCTATACCTCCATCGTGCAGACATAAATATTTAGTAAGTAATTTACAAGTAATTTTAGAAGTAACTACACCATTTCAAAAAGTACAATTTAATTTTTGATATCATTTAGCATAGACGAATGTATTATTGCAAGAAGCGAACGAGTGAAAACAAAAACGCACAGAAGCACGCTTCAACTAAATAACTTGGAATTCAATCGTGATTAATTCATTATCTGGAACTGACTCATTTAGCAAGTTTTAAACTGAAAATGACTTATACCGATCATTATTGCACAACAATGCACTTTGTAACTTCACCTGTAAGAATCATTGAAAATCTGTCACTATAAGCAAATGGACCATGTCTTCACTTACTACTACTCACGAAATTAAAATAAATACCGTTTCTCAAATTTTCTGAATATTATTCTGTCGAAAAATGCGATTACTAATAACTGAGATTCCTGATCGGAGTCACAATGGGGACAGAGCGAGGACAGACAGTTGACAGAAAATGCAGACCTGGACAGTCTAGCTCGATTTCCCACTCTGTTTATACTTTAATAATTGTAATATATAATATATCAATAATAAATAAAAAGAAATAATCAGCACATTAATAATTTTATAATAAATTGAAAAGCTAGGTTGAAAAGATGAAGAACAATTAGGAAATCTGCATCAACAACACCCAAGTAAATGCTGGAAGGCCTGGACCCAAGTTAGACAAGTTATCATAACGCAACGAATTAATTTCAATAATTTACACAACCTTGCTATGCAGCATGTAATTGTGTGTGTAAATCTAGGAAAGTGCGAGAAACTTTAAAGCGAGAAACACTTCTTTGAATCGACTTGAAATGTCATGCTTAATTTTTTGACGAAAAATTAGAGCACTTTGAAGTTTCCTGATTTTAAATATTGCGAAACGCAATTATAAGATCTCAAGTTCTTGAAGACTTTTAGGACTTTAGACCGGTCTTTTGGGTTTTAGGACTTTTTAAGGACAGTTAGGACTTTGTGGACAATTTTACTCTACTTGTATGCATATTCATTTCCTATTATAGGAAAATATCAGAGTACAAAATAAGCAAATCAAATCAGATACTCTACCGTAGGTTCATCTGAGAACTCTAAACTAGAAATTTGCTAACAACTACTAAACAGCAATCAGCATTCATTACTAGAAACGAAATGCACGTTACTCGCGTATATTCCATGTAAACAAACAAACCCGCTATGCAAGAAACTTAAAAGTCATGACATGGCTTTGTGAACAGCAATTCTTCACAAAAGTCAGCTGGATGAACGTGTGTGAAGTTAGCGGAACCACTCAGCGGAACCATTTTTTATTATAGCTTAATTCTATTCGAAACAGCTGCTAGTTTGTCAATTTCAGTCTCCTGATTACGAATCTGAGCTCAGATTTCACAAATTCACGGTCGCTTTTGAGAAATTCAAGTTTAAAGATAAAAGTGGTCCCGCTGTGAAGTTAGCGGAACCATCCAGCAGAACCAATTGCTGAGTCTCGCTGATTGACGCAGTAAATCAATTTCTTTTAGTCACTACCCGATCAATTTTGTTGTGCTGATCACGAATATGTGCCTCATCTTTCAAAACAGTGCAGATTTCACCCGGAAATCTGAATTTCACTTTTTCTGCAAGCTGATTGTGAAGTTAGCGGAACCATTTTTCAATACAAAGAATTTCTCAGCGAAATCCATCCCCTCCTACTAATTTGAAGCTCCTAATCACAAATCTGTAATCAGATTTGCAAAACTCGCCCGCATTGCAAAGATATTCCTCTATCTGGGTCCGCTGTGAAGTGCCGGAACCACCTACTGGCATTAAAATTTCAAATTCTAATTTTTGCACAGAATCACTGCAATAGACATACCAAGAGAATGGGATTGCTTCACAGATCACGGTTTGCCGTCCGATTTCACGGGAGAATAAGTACTTGCCGAGAAAAATGGATTTTACAGTTTTCAAGGATTTCATCGGAATCTCAGAAAAAATCCAACCCTCTCCAGATCAGCCGAACCATCATTTATTACAGCACAATTCTATTGCACCATCACAATGTGTAATTACCTCTTGTGCGCTTTCCTTCTCGGTACATGCTGTTGTGCATCTGAAGTCATTAGATGTTTGAAGAAGACGCTAATTTCTCCATGTTTGTTGTTTGTAATTACGAGGTTAGTTAAAGAAAAACTTTCATGTTGTCCTAAAAAGGATTCAGAATCGCTTCATTGTTGAAAGATTGCAATGCTTTGTAGCTATTGTGCATATTAATTCATTTCGTATCAAAAAACATAAAGTCTTAGTAGGATAACATTTTTCGGTTCCATGCTGTCAAATCTCTGCAGCGGATTGGTAATTCATTAGTTGCATAATATTCTGAGGTGATAAAAGATAAGAAACTTGCTAATAAGTGCGATTCTTGCATAATGAAAAAATCACGTGTGTGAAGTTGGGCGCAAACACAGTTTCAGCGCAACCATTTTTGTTTTTATAGTGTGCCACTCCCAAAAATCACATAATCCACACAATTCGAGGTCGCTGATTATGTGCCACTGCTCGTTTCACGAAATTCAGCCTCCTTTGGCCAGAAAACGCAATTCAAATTTCAAATTGGTTGCGCTGTGAAGTTGGCGCAACAAATTTTTATCTGACTTTCATAAATTTAGCGCATCAAGCAACAAATAACTCATAACAAACGATGAAATATCCATGCCTAATTATGTGCCACGCAAAAAATTACTAAAAATAATCGATCTTCATGTAAAAAATCAAGTTTCAAAATTTTATTTCACCGAAAGTGTGAAGTTGGCGCAACCAAATTTGAAATCAAAAATTACTCAGCACACAGGCAGTTATGCTTCACATAAATAGTACCAGCGGATGTGCCAGGTCAACATTCATCAGAATCAAATGCCATCAAACAAAAGCAGTCTTTCACCCGCTCTAAAAGAAAACATTATAACATCAAATCACATGACAAGCTTATAATAATATATTGCACAACCCGCGCAACCATTTTTCATTTCGAGTGTGCCACTCCTGAAATGCATGTTTCTTTTACAATTTGGGGTCGACTGATTATGTGCCACGCATCAGTTTTACTATATTCGGGCCCTCCCTTCACTCAGGGAAAACTCAATTCAAAGTTCAGCTACATTACACAATAATTCCAGCGCAACCACTTTTCAAGTTGAAAATTACTCTGCTAAAACGCCGTTTCACATCAAATAAATAGCACCATCGGGTCGCGCTAGGTCAATATTCATCCAGAATCGACCAAACACTCGAAAATGAAAAATGGTTGCGCTGACTCGAATTGATCTGAGCTTCAGCCTCGATCATGTCTAGCTCCTATACTTGGCAGGAAAATCATATGTTTTTGTAAGGATGATAATTTTCTGATTTAGCAAGTGAATAGGGTACGGAGTGTTTGGTCGGGATTCTGATGAATATTGAACCCTGGCACACCCGATGGTGCTATTTATTTGTATGTGAAACGGCGTTTTTAGCAGAGTTAATTTCAACTTGAAAAGTGGTTGCGCTCGGAACTTGATTGTGTGGATGTGTTGTTTAAACTTTGAATTGAGTTTTCCGAGTGAAGGAGGCCTGAACGAATTTAGTTAATAAAAACTGATGCCGTTGGCAATAATCAGGCGACCCCAAATTGTACTAGAAAACATGCATTTCAGGGAGTGGGCACACTCGAAATGAAAAAATGGTTGTCGCGGGTTTGTGCAATATTTTATTATAAGGGGCTTTGTCATGTGATTTGATGTTTAATGTTTTCCTTTTTAGAGCGGGTTGAAAAATGAAAGCCAAAGGATATGCTTTTGTTTGATTGATTCTGATGAATGTTGACCTGGCCACATCCGCTGGGTACTATTTATGTGAAGCATAACTGCCTGTGTGCTGAGTAATTTTGATTTCAAATTTGGTATGCGCCAACTTCACACTTCGGTGAAATAATAATTTTTGAATACTTGAGTTTTTACATGAAGATCGATTATTCTTTAGTACATTTTTTGCGTGGCGTGGCACATAATTAGGAATGGATATTTCCATCGTTTGTTATGATGTTTTGTTGCTTGATGCGCTTAAATTTATGAAAGGTTCAAGAAAAATTGGTTGCGCCCAACTTCACAGCGCAAACCAATTTGAAATTTGAATTGGCGGTTTTCTGGCCACAATGGAGGCTGTAAAATTTCGATGAAACCGAGGTAGTGGCACATAATCAGCGACCATCGCCAATTTGTGTGGTTTATGTGATTTTTGGGAGTGGCCACAGTAAAAACAAAAGGCTCGTTGCGACTGAGTGGTGTTTGCGCCAACTTCACACCAATGTGATTTTTTCATTATGCCAAGAAATCGCACTTATTAGCATTGTTTCTTATCCTTTTTATCAACTCAGGATATTATGTGCAACTAATGAATTACCAATCCGCTGCAGAGATTTGACAGCATGGAACCGAAAAATGTTATCCTACTCTAAGACTTTATGTTTTTTGATACGAAATTGATTTAATATGCACAATAGGCTACAAAGCAATTGCAAATCTGTTCAACAATTGAAGCGATTCTGAATCCCTTTTTAGTGGAACAACATGAATGTTTTTCTTTAACTAACCTCGTAATTACAAACATACAAACATTGGAGAAAATTAGCAGTCTTCTTCCAAACATCTAATGACTTCAGAAGGCAGGAACAAACAGCATTGTACCGAGAAGGAAAGCGCACAAGAGGTAATTACACATTGTGATGGTGCAATAGAATTGTGCTGTTAATAAATGATGGTTCGGCTGATCTGGAGATAGGAGAGGGTTGGATTTTTTCTGAGGATTCCGATGAAATCCTTTGAAAACTGTAAAATCCATTTTTTCTCGGCATTAGTACTTATTCTCCGTTGAAATCCGGTACGGCAAACCGTGATCAGTGAAGCAAATTCCATTCTCGTGGTATGTCTATTGCTGTGATTCTGTGCAAAAATTAGAATTTGAAATTTTAATGCCAGGTAGGTGGTTCCGGGCACTTCACAGCGGGACCCAGATTAGAGGAATATCTTTGCCAATTGCGGGCGAGTTTTTGCCAAATCTGATTTACAGATTTGTGATTAGGAGCTTCAAAATTAGTAGGGAGAGGATGATTTCGCTGAGAAATTCTTTGGTATTGAATAAAATGGTTCCGCTAAACTTCACAATCAGCTTGCAGAAAAGTCCATGAATAAACCGTTAAAATCCATTTTTTCTCGGCAAGTTTACTTATTCTCCCGTGAAATCGGACGGCAAACCGTGATCAAGTATGAAGCAATTCCATTCTCTTGGTATGTCTATTGCAGTTGATTCTGTGCCAAAAAATTAGAATTTGAAATTTTCATGCCAGTAGTAGTGTGTTCCGGGGGCACTTCACAGCGGACCCAGATAGAGGAATATCTTTGCAATGCGGGCGAGTTTTGCAAATCTGATTACAGATTTGTGATTAGGAGCTTCAAATTAGTAGGAGGGGATGGATTTCGCTGAGAAATTCTTTGTATTGAAAAAAATGGTTCCGCTAACTTCACAATTCAGCTTGCAGAAAAAGTGAAATTCAGATTTCCGGGTGAAATCTGCACTGTTTTGAAAGATGAGGCACATATTCGTGATCAGCACAACAAAATTGATCGGGTAGTGACCAAAAGAAATTGATTTACTGCGTCAATCAGCGAGACTCAGCAATTGGTTCTGCTGGATGGTTCCGCTAACTTCACAGCGGGACCACTTTTATCTTTAAACTTGAATTTCTCAAAAGCGACCGTGAATTTGTGAAATCTGAGCTCAGATTCGTAATCAGGAGACTGAAATTGACAAACTAGCAGCTGTTTCGAATAGAATTAAGCTATAATAAAAAATGGTTCCGCTAACTTCACACACGTGCTGGATGAAGGTTGTGGACCCCAAAAGTTAACTAGCAAATAACCTGCATTGTTGAAGATTGCTACACATACAAAGGTAAGTCCAACTGTGATAGAAGACCTTAGAAATGACACATCTTTATATTTTGATAGAGCTATCGGTACTGAAGGTCAGTTATGATGAAAATAGAAAAAAACAGGTTCTCTGCCCATTTTTCGACGTTTTATGGTAGCAAAAGTACGAATATGCGACTCACACGACGTGTTCTGTCTATATACAGACATCAGTCAGTGAAAGCAGCTCATCTGGTTATCTCATGACATGTTTATCTCTGGCATGTTCGTCGCAATGTAGCAAGAATCAGCCACCCTAGCAGTAATCGTTGTTAGTTGTTGATCAATAATTTTGAAGTCAAATTTTTGAAGTCTATTTTCTTTAGATTTTTCTCAAAAGAACATCGACAACAAAATCAAGTGTCCAAATTACATTATTATCTTCAATATTTGATTTCTTATTGTATTTTTACGATACATATCGGTTTTCCGGGGGTTAGAGCATCGAAACTGACCCATCGGAAACTATTTTTGTAAAATTATTTTTTGCGTAATTCGGCAGCTAGATATTTTTGCATAAACTTATTCCGGAATGGCATGGCTTAATTGCTATGCCAACTATACTTTAATTTCCCCTTTACTGCGATGCTTATTTCCAGGAAATCGAGACAATCAGTTTCTGAAACTTCTAAAGTAAATAGAATATCATCATCTATTCAGTTGAACGTGTCATGAATACTCTGAAGAACATTCTTAGACGAGAAGATTGTCTGTGTATGGACGAAACGCGTCGGGTGAATTGTCTTTTACAACGAGAAAACGTCGAAAACTTGGGACAGAACCTGTTTTTCCTATTTTTATCATGACTGACCTCCAGTACCGACAATTCTAACAGTATTTGAAATCCGTAATACTGAATATACCAGCACATGCAAATGGTAGGAAATTGATAATTCTGTTGCTGAAGCAAGCACGGATCTCCCGTGCAATGATGTTCCTACATACTTGCTTCTCGTACAGTGTGACTCCACAATTTATAGAAAACACCATCAAGACCATCATCAAAGTCCGTCAAGATCAAACACCATCGTGGACTGAGTCGAAGAAGGCTCTGAAAAGGAAAACTGCCTCACAAAAAGGAGCTGACATGGCAAGACTTGTCCAGCCTAAAGAAAAAATCATGTGACATGAACCGAGATATCTCCTTCAAGTATCTGACCTTCACAAGGAAGAATGTCTACGCACATTAGAAGAAAGGGGTTTTTGAGAAGCAGCTAGTGAGGAAGCATCAAGGATCTACGAACGTCACTCAAGAAAGCGGAGTTGGCGGACAAATGACTTTTTTCTTTGTATCAAGAGTTCGTACAGTATGAAGTACAAGTACTGGTTTTTCTTCGATTGCCTTGATAAATTTAAATTCAGTGGAAGTAGCTCATCTGGCTCAATTCATGAACTAAAACAATTCTAATAGTTATCGATGGGGGGGGGGGGGGGGGGGGGGGGGGGGGGGGGGGGGGGGGGGGGGGGGGGGGGGGGGGGGGGGGGGGGGTGGGGGGGGGGGGGGGGGGGGGGGGGGGGGGGGGGGGGGGGGGGGGGGGGGGGGGGGGGGGGGGGGGGGGGGGGGGGGGGGGGGGGGGGGGGGGGGGGGGGGGGGGGGGGGGGGGATATTAGCAAAACCAAAATCTTCATTTCTAGCGATATGAAAATATTTTTGAGTAATGGTCCAGAATTTCGGTTGCTTCACCATATTAAAGATGATTTTCTTAATGATAGTGAAATTGCTACGGGTAATCTATCCTGTAAACTGCGTTGGTCTCAACAAATTTAGCAATTGTGGAATCTCTAACAAGAATAAAAAGGACATTCATTTTAATAAGAATACCGCAAGCTTACCGCCAGGCATGAGCGAAACCTTAGAAAAACAGCTGAAAACTTTTCGGAATAGAAGCTAAGCAAACTTTACACGGAGAAGTCAAAACTCAAACGAAAATTAAGAAACACAAAAATAACGATAGCATAAATTGAAAAACTAAAACCTTTTTGAAGCAAAGCAAATTATCTGTTAGAGAAATTTCAAAGAATTCATCAACAGAGAACCAAGCTAATCCCTTATTTAGATCAAAATGTAGCAAAATGACAGGTATCAAAAACGGAGAACTTTTCGAAAAAAGGAACCATTCAGCTAAATTTCAAGTTAATATAAAGGATCATAAAAACAAATAAAATGGATTTTTTCCTTTATGCCTGATAGTGTCAGCTTAGTAATGGGAATAAGACCGTTCCAGGACACCATAAAATCAAAAAAATTAGTATCTTTAAAAACGACATAAATTCATAAATTTAGACCCTTTTTTCAGGTTTTTAAGACCTAAATTCATGAATTTGGTTCATTCAAAAAGTACCATTTTTTCAAAAATGGTACTTTTAAAAACGACATAAATTCATGAATTTAGGTCTTAAAAACCCGAAATAGGGTCTAAATTCATGAATTTATGTCGTTTTTAAAGTTACCCAAATTTTCAAATTTTTCAAAATCTCTAATTTGAGAATTACAATTTTCACCCTCAAATAATCATGACCGTTTAGGTCACCTAAATCAGAAAAGTATTAAGATCTCAATTTTGTGAATTACAATTATTACCTTGAAAATCATGACCGTTCCAGGACACCGAAAAACCCGGACACCGATAAATCATAAAGTTTAAGAATTTCAAATTTATGAATTTTATCCCATTTTTTCATGGTTTTTAAATATATCATGTGATTGTGACGGACATCTGAGATCGTCTTCTGGGCTTCGCTTGTTAAAAATATTTCTTTAAAAATGGAAGAAACAAAAAGTGGAAGGAACTTCAGAAAATGGAATGAAACCGCAAGAATATATCCTTCATTATCTTATGAATGGTATTGCAAAACACAAAGATAGAGTTAGTTATATGAAGATTAGGAATACAATTATTACTTAGATTAGAAAACATTATAATAAATTATGAAAGAGATGGAGTTAAGTTAAGATGTAACACAAGGAATTGGCATATTTATTAACAATAAGTTAGGTACTTTAACAAATTGTTATCATCTTCAGGATGTTTAGTAAATTCCAGTAGTGCTACAGCTTTTTAACAGGTAGGGTGTTTTTGCAACTTCACACTTGCTACATGTTAGAAAAATCTTTATAAATATGAAACGAAAATCATTAAAAAACTAAGCGATTTACTTATTAATGAAGTCTATGATAAACTACACTAGCTACTTTCAAAGAGTTTGTGATGATAATGTTTTTTACGTTTGTTGAGATTGAAAAATTTGATCAAAATAGCTTATGAAAGTAAATCAATTATCATTTTCAATCACATGACAGAAAAAGTTAATGATTAAAAAATAAAAAGGTTGGTAAAATTTCTAGTGCATGGTTAAAACTTTTATTGATGATAAAATTTTTTAATGAAGATAATGATAAAATTTTTTTAGAGAGCTAAAATACTTTATTAGACAAAATTTATTAAACAAAATTAATACGAAGAAATTTTAAATGTGAAAATTTAAACGTGAAAACATTTAAAACGATAAAGATGTCATCAAACACAAAGCAATAAGAAATACTTTGTTCGTAAATGTTTTTGCTGTATTCAATGGTACCACAAATTCAAATTATTATATTTTAAAAAATAGACAAATTAAGCTGATAATAAAAATAAAATATTATAACATTATATTTGTATAGTTTTTTTAGTCGGTAAACAATTGTTCGATAACTCTGTTCATGAATTTTTATATCAATATTAATTGTAATGAAGCCATAATCTTTTGACCAAGCATTATTACACGATTGTTTAAATTCATCTTTATCTCTTATACATAAATCTCTTAACAAATCACTTAAGTTTCTTGCATTTATTTCAATTAGTATAAATATATTTGCATTCTTTCTAATAACACTTCCGTCTAATGAATACATACTTTGTGTTAAATAAAATACACTACAGTTATTATGTCTACCTCTTGTGAAATAATTTCTCTGAACTGACTGATTTCTATCATTAACACAATCATCAAAAATTCACAATGTTTCATTGTTTTATCTAGTTTACTAGGATCTTGCATATTACCACTATCATCTATTTAATTGTATTTTTATATGCTTATTTTTATTGGATTCAACTAATTGTTTATTTTTTGCATGCTTCTTCACACCACAAATTTATTTCTTCTTCATTTTAGATTTTTCGTATTATTCGTATAGGAAGCAATTGCTGTTTTTGTAAGATTATTTCAATTCCATATTTTAAAATATTGATAGACGGGTTGTTCTGCTGTTGTTGTTATAAATTATAGATTGTTTAATCTAAAAATTTTGGAGTCGTTAAAATTTTAAATAATAGATATGTTCTTTCAACATCTGATCTTCCGCAAATAACTGCTAAAACTTTATTAGATAAATTTTGGATGATGATTAAATTTAGTTTTTTTTTTATTTAAAGATTTATTCATTTTAAAGTAATAAATCATCCATTATTGAATTAGTGTTTTTAGAAACAAAAAATAAAAATAAAATGTTTATTTAAGTTTATTTTTTGTTTCTAATAATATGATCAATAAGATTAATAGAAGATTAATAAGATTAATAGATTTAATAAGAATAATAATGAAAATGA